>JAQSVV010000138.1:0-462271 GCA_036375495.1 Agrotis segetum
ATTTTATCTATCAACAATTTGCGAAGAAGGCATGACACAGCACTTCATTAAGTAAGTATACAGACAATAACGCAAGTCATTCAGATACTCCACCTTATTGATGTATTTATAGAGCAAACATTTGCAACCCTCTATCAGTCGCCTGTCACTTTCAGAAAGAACATCATGGTGAAAGCACGCAAATACGTGGTTATCAACAAGTTGAGGGGATTACCCAAACGTGAAGATTATAAAATTGTGGAATACGAGCTGCCGCCTCTCAAAAATGGAGAGATTCTCGTAAAAGTTGAGTGGGTTAACGTGGATCCGTCTCAGCGCTTACTAGATTTACCTGTGCCTTACGATCAGACAGGCTTACAGGTCGGTGTAGTGCAAGAATCAAAAGACCCCAACTTCCCGATTGGAACAAGAGTCGTTTCCCACAAGGGTTGGTGTGATTATTGCATCCTCAATACCAGTGAAGTAGATAAGACTGCTGGGAAGATTTATAAAATACCAGAAATGAAAGGATTACCACATTCGTATGCCATTGGTGCTGTTGGAATGCCTGGTGCTTCTGCTTACCTTCCATTCGCGGATATCTTGAAACCGAAAGCTGGTGAAACAGTGGTAGTGACCGGCGCTGCTGGGGCAGTTGGCTCCCTCGTTGGACAGATGGCTAAGATCAAGGGCTGTAAGGTTATTGGTTTCGCGGGTACTGACGAAAAAGTAAAGTGGCTGGAGTCCATCGGTTTCGACAAGGCGATCAACTACAAGACCGCTGACATCTCGGCTGCATTAAAGGAAGCTGCTCCTGAAGGCGTGGACTGTTACTTCGATAACGTTGGAGGAGAGCTCAGCAGTGCAATCATGTACCAAATGAACATAAAGGGACGCGTGGCAGTTGTTGGAAGCATCAGTTCATACAATGAATCTCCCGATGGTAAGTATGATGGTAAGCCTAAAGCGACCATCATACAACCAGCCATATTGTATTATAGATTAACTATGACCGGATTCGTGATTTGGGACGAAATAGATCAATTTCCCAGAGCGTTTGATCAAATTTTGAAATGGATTCACAGCGGACATTTGACGCCAAGAGAACACATCACGGAAGGGTTTGAAAACATCTTTGATGCTTTTGTGGGAATGCTAAAAGGTGAAAATATCGGTAAAGCAGTTGTCAAATTATAAGTTTTGTTTCTTTTTTTGGTTGCTTTTTCGTATGAATAAATTACCAAGGTGTTTATTTAGTTTTGTTTTTATTGTTCCAACTAGCACTTTGCCCGCGACTTCGTCTGCGCGTGTTTCTAATTTCGCCCTCCTTATGCTTCCCTTAAAACTTAACTTTTACTTTTCCCTTTTCACCACTATAGGGGGTGATTTTCGAAAAACTCTAAAATGGAGGGTAGGTACCTAGTTATAAAAAAATAATAATGCCAATCTTTTTTATTTACTTATACTCATATTCGTAGCAAGTTTCAAGTTTATCAACCCAAGGAATAAGATTTAACATACAAAGGTTTTCACCCCTTTTCACCCCCTTAGAGGTAGATTTTCGCAAAATCCTTTCTTAATGCTCACCTACATAATAAATTGCAACTACCATCAAAAATTCAGAGTGCTACGTTTAGTGGTTTAATATCCTCCCTTTAAAACTTGAATACCCCTTTTCACCAACTTGGGGGGTGATTTTCGAAAAATCCAAAAACACGTGTTTCATTTATTCTTATCTAATATATAAATACTGATTTTCAAATTCATTGGCTCACGCGTTATGATTTTCCCATACAAACTTTAACATCGTCTAGATTACCAATAGAGGGTAGTTTTAAAAAAAATGTGGTGCTAATCTTATTTATTTACTGGTGTTCTTATTCGTGGTAAGTTTCAAGTTTATAAACCCAAGGAATAAGATTTTTCATACAAAAGTTTTCACCCCTTTTCACCCCTTTAGAGGAGGATTTTCGCAAATTCCCGTCTTATTGCCAATTTACATGGTAGGGTGCAAATGCTGTCCAAAATTCAAGTTTCATCGTTTAGCGGTTTCGGCTGTAGTCGAGTCAAAAGAAAAACCCCTGTTCTTTTATATATATAGATATTATATATACAGTCATATATCACATATCATCGAAACAGTCGCTAACATTAAAATTTAATTTTTCATAAAACCTTTAAAAAAAAATCAAACCGACGAAACATTGGACTGAAAAGCAAAAAATATTTTTTTATATATAAATAAATTTTAAAGCAAAAAAACATATTAATTAACTACTTGAAAAGCAGAATAGCTCGTTGTGTAGCTTGTAAAATGGGAAAAAAGGGCAAATTGCATCAATGCCCCATTAGTTAATACTAACCATAATTCAAAAGATATGTTTTTTCGTCTATAACTATGTAAACGTGATGCACCAAAATATAGCAGGGCTAATTAACAAAGCAGATATGCTGACTGTGCAGTTAGAGGAACTATCTAAAATAAACAAGACAATTGATGTTTTGTGTGTTACTGAGCATAATATGGTACTGGGCGATGAGAAAATGCTTACATTACCAGGTTACAGATTGGGTGACATGTTTTGTCGAGACAAAAGAAAAGGCGGCGCGTGTATTTTAGTGAGGAATATTCTTGATTTTAAAGTTCTGAATGAAGTTAAAAAGCTATCTAAAATTAATATTATTGAATGCTGTGGAATAGAACTCACGCAACATAATGTAACTATCGTCTGTATGTACAGAGTTCCCAAAAACACCCATGTAAAACTTCACCTTTCTTTATTTTTCGAAATTTTTGAAAAGCTACTGTCCCTTATCACACGTGGAAAAACAAATAAAACTATAATAATATGCGGGGACTACAACATAAACATACTAAAAAATGACCAAGTTGCCAAGACCTTCATGAATACAGTCTGTGGATTTAACCTCAAAATACTTACTAAACAACCTACTCGCTTATCTAGTGGCACCTGTATAGACAATATATTTCATAATGCTCGTGGAAACAACGGAGAAGTAATTGAGACTGCACTGTCAGACCACACTGCGCAAATATTAAAATGCAATGTAAAAAAAACATGTGCAATTCATTCGTGGAAAACTGAAATAAGGGACTTCTCATCCGAGTTTATAGAAAAGTTTATCGAGTGTATTGCAAACTTAAGCTTTAGTGAGGTTTATGAACTGAATGACCCAAATTTAGCATATGACAACTTTATAGAGATCTTCAAACTCTTTTACGATATATGTTTTCCTGTAAAAATTGTTACAAAGACTATTAACAAAAGACAAAAATGGTTATCCAACGGCATTAAAACATGCAGCAAAATAAAACGAAAACTATTGTGGCAATACCGTAGAACAGGAACTGAGAACGATAAAATAAAATACACTTCCTATGCAGCTCGATATAAAAAATCATAAGACTAACAAAGTATTCACAAAATAATCATTACATCAAGACAGCTGATAATAAAAGCAAAGCAACTTGGAAAATAATTAATGACAACAAAGCTGACTTCCCTCATGAACCAATAACGAAAATTATTCAGGATAATAAAGAAATAGAAAAAACTGAAGACATTTGCAATGTGTTCAATAACTTTTATGCTGACCAAATAACTTCAGGATGCACTAAAACACCACCGAAAATAGACAGACTAAATGATTCTATTTTTCTAAGTCCAACTACACCAGAAGAAATTTCGAGAACTATTAAATCTCTCCGAAATACTAAAAGTACAGGCTATGATAACATTACAACACATATTATCAAAAAAGTGCATCATTTTATATGTCACCCATTATCACACATCATTAATTTATGTTTTCAAAAAGGTATTTTCCCAGATAAACTTAAAGTATTCATTATTAAGCCAGTGTATAAGAAAAAAGGGGAAAGGACTTCAGCTAAAAATTACCGACCAGTTGCACTAATACCGATATTCTCGAAAGTTATAGAAAAAATAATATACCACCGATTGTACAATTTTCTTGAAAGTAAGAATGTATTGGTTAATGAACAAAAAGGTTTCAGAAAGAACAGGTCAATTAATGTTGCTATTTATGACTTTCTTAAGAAAATTATGTCAAGTGTAGATGACACACTACCCATTTGTGCCCTATATTTGGACATGTCGAAAGCTTTCGATTGTGTCCATCATACTATACTCATTGACAAACTTGAAAAATGTGGAATACGCGGAAATTGTCTTGACCTTATAACATCTTACTTAAGCAATCGGATACAATACACGGAAATAACAAATATAAATATTAAAACCAAGAAGGAAATCAAATATCGGTCAAAACCTAGAACGATAAAGTACGGTGTACCTCAGGGGGGCGTATTAAGTTCCCCACTATTTCTGGTGTATATAAATGACCTCCCAAAAAGTATAAATCACCCAACAGTATTATTTGCTGATGACTGTACAATAATGATAAAAAAAGACGAATCCTATAATTATGAACAAGAAATCAATGACACACTAAAACAGACCATACACTGGCTCCATGCAAATAACTTAAAAATTAATTTAGAAAAGACGTGTATAATGCATTTTAGTCAACGACAACGACAACAAATACCGCTTGTTAGTCACGACGGACAGTCGGTTACAAAAACAGAGACAACAAAGTTTTTAGGATTGGTGATAGACTATCAACTTACGTGGAAACCGCATGTTCAAGAAATTTGTAAAAAACTTAACAGTTGCTTTTGCTCTTTATAAGTTGTCAAAATTTGTGAACCGTGACGCCGTGATCATAGCCTACCATAGCTACGTGGAATCAATTTTGAGATACGGAGTAATTTTCTGGGGTGACTCGACAGACAAGAATTACGTTTTTGTCGCACAAAAAAAAATGCGTACGCGCTATGTGTGGGCTACACTCAAGAGACAGTTGTAAGCCATATTTTAGATCTCTGAAACTTCTAACATTTCCGGCATTATACATCTTTGAAGTGGCAAGCTTTGTCAAGACAAACCCACAACTTTTTAAAATGAGAGCCCCAGCTGATCCACGGTTAAGGAAGAGGGATTCGAACGTTCTTTGTGTTGATCGCAGTAAAACAGCTCTTCTACGGAAAAGTATTTATCGAATGGCCCCAGTTATTTTCAATAAAATTCCAAGAGAGATAAAGAATCTTAATAATAATATGTTTAAAAAGAACCTCAAAAAATTTTTAGTTCACAAATGTTATTATTCCACAACTGAATTTATGGAGGACACAATTGACATTTAATTAATCACATTTAGAATATAATTGTTAGTACTTAAGAAAGTGATGTGATTGACTTAGTCTAATTGAATAACATTTTGAATATTATATTTAGCGACATTGTTAATTAATTGTGTGTTAGTACATAAGAAAGTTGATGTGATTGACTTAATCTAATCTCGTTGTTCTTTCAAAACAGCGAACTATACTAATATTTGTATGCTCTCCGAGTAAAATGTAGCGAACTGACATTTTTATTATAACATCTGATTGTATTGATACCTGCATTTACGAATAAATTCGATTTGATTTGATTTGATTTGTAGTGGTTGAATAGCTCGTCGTAGCTATTCGTTGTTTCTTTGGCACCCGCCGCCTCAAAATTTATTTTTTGCTTTTCAGTTCAATGTTTTGTCGGTTTGATTTTTTTTTAAAGGTTTTATTTTTTACCTTTGAGTTTCTTTTTTTTGTTAACTATTGACGACCTCCTACACCTGCTTTCTGTCTTCATTCTCAAACTCTCAACGACTGTCACACCCCAGTTACGTCTAAAGTTCTCATCTAGATAAGTGAAATGAGCCCAAATACGATATAGTTGTTGTTAATTGTTAAGGATCTCTTGCTACTGCCCTCTGTCACCATCCTCAGACCCTCGATGACAATTTATACAGCTAGGTAAAGTTTTTATCAAAACTAGTGAAATGAGCCCAAACACGATAAAGGTGCTGTTAACTGTTGAGGACCTCTTGCCCCTGCTATCCGTCACCATCCTCAGAACCTCGATGGCAAATGATACCTCAACTAGGTCTAAAGTTCTCATCAAGCTGAATGAAATGAGCAATTTTCACTTTTCCGGAATGTGTAGTTCAAAAATAGGTAGGAATGTGAAAAAGTGTACATAATTTTATAAGCTTTCATTGCGTAGCAGACTTTTTATCTCTATGACGCACAGTTTAAAATATATTAGCGAAAAACTGAAAAATGGGAACTTTAACCCCCTCCCCTCACCCCGACTCACCCCCTAGATGTCAGGACTTTTAGTATGATAACTCTCTAAGCACCCTGAACAAGTTTCTGAAGTAATTGCTTAGGACCTTGCTCACGCACTCTACAACTCCTTATGGGTGATTTATTGAGTGGACTATTTACAATGTGATTTAGTGTTGAATAGCTTTTGGTGAATGTTGTAATTAGTGATTTTGAGTCATTAAAGATTATTTGGTTTCAATTGGTGTTGACTAATTTATCTCCAACCCAGCTAGTAACAATATGAAGCTTTTTGATGAATATCTATGTAATAGGGATAGAGATCCCGTCAGTGCCCCAGACCTACGTCAGTTTAGGAAAAGCTAAAACTTTGATAATTTCTAGTCTACTATGTAGTTAAGACAGTATGCGTACTTACAAGGTCGAAAGGTAGGTTCCCAGGTACCGGGGCCTAAAGGTACATTAAAATCTTGTTCAACTACGTCATTTTAGCAAGCTTACATTTTACATGATATAACTCATGGTACTATTTCAAAACCTTTTATAGGTAAGTTGCCAGACCAATCCGATGGGCCAATCATTCTCCCAGGCGCCTTAAAGTCATTCCCTTAAATTGACTAACCCTTTTCACCAATTTGAGAGGCGATTTCCGAAAACACCAAAAACACGTGTTTGATTATTTTTGATCTAGTATAATTATAAATACTGATTTTCGAATTGATGGGCCCGCGCGTTATGATTTTCCCACACAAATTTCAACACCGTCCAGATCACCAATGGAGGGTAGTTTTTTAAACTACCCTCCATTGGTGATCTCGACGAATCTAGACGAATCGACGATCGGACGAATTGTGACGCCAATCTTTTTAATTTTCTTATGTTCATATTCGAGGTAAGTTTCAAAATAAACCCAAGGAACAAGATTTTCATACAAAAGTTTTCACCCCTTTTCACTCCCTTAGAGGGGGGCTTTCGCAAAATCCCTTCTTATTGCACACCTACATAGTAAACTGCAATTACTGTCCAAAATTCAGACTTCTGCGTTTAGCTGTTTTGGCTCAGGAGAGTCTTACGTCCCGCGTCCGTTATAGACGTCGATATTTCGACATCTTTATATATTATGAACGGTTGGTACATGTAAATAAAAGAACAGGGTATGATCGTAGGACTTCAAAACCAAATATAAAAAAAAAACATAAGTATATAATACTTACCTTTTCAAAAAAAACATTTTTCAATGGACTTTTTGTGTTTTAAGAGCGCTATGACATACTGAAAGAACCCAGTTTCTGTCAATTTGACAACGTAATGCCCCCCGCATAAAAACAAAACACTAACGAAACAGCTATGCCTCGTATACCAGGAAGAAAACAACATCGCACCTTTAAAGTAAAACCGTTACTAAACGAAAATTTTCGTGAATTGAGTTATCAATGCCATCTATGTTAAATATACGTAAACTTTAACATAAACTTGTCATTTTTTCAAAATATTGTATTTTACGCCATCTGGCGGTAAATCAAAGCGTTACTAAACCGAATTATGATCGGCTCACGAAATACAATATTGTGTCTTTACCAATAAGAACGTGTTCATGGAAGACTGATAACGGAAGTTTAAAGCAAAACTGTTATTATTTGGATAAACACGGCGCTGAATGTCACAAAAACGAATGAAGATGTTAATTTTTTTATAGGAAAAGTGTTTCAATTTGTTTAAACACAGTTTTCTGTGTTAATGACCAAAATTATTAATGGTAAAGTGTTACTATAATAATATAAATTAAAATAAATAATACAATAAATTAAAATAAAAACTTTTCTAAATCACGTGTTATAACGTAAACAGAGATCTATAATAACACCTCATTAAAAGTCATATAGAACCCTGCATTCAGATTTTATTGACAAAAAATGGTGACATTTTTCTAATTTTGGCTCTCCTGTAAAATTGTATATTTTCGTTTGGTAACGGTTTTACTTTAAAGGTGCGACATGAGCTTTTGCCACTTTTCTTTCGAATAAACAAAGTAAGATCTCGGGCTTCTAGACACTACTAATTTTTATAAACGAAGTGATGATAATTATGATAAATATATACCTTTTAAAATAAAATAAGGGCCACTAATTATAATACACTTTAAACCGCACATTGTGTCACACTGCGAATTGGATATATTTGTAATTTACAAAGTGCATTATAAAGTTTATTCGATTCCATTCCATACGAGTAAATTATCTTGTTATGATATCTTTCAAATGGTAATTTTGTTTCTAGTGACTAATTTGAATTCATAACTTATTTAATTAGATTTTTGAAATTATTTAGAATTTACGATTTGGTGTTTAAAATTTTTTAAACTTTTTCTTTGACTACATCAAACAGTCATTTATGCCATCTATTCAGAGACATAATTTTCGACGCAAAACCAGCCACTTGGAGTGATTACGGTGACATAGATAAGGAGATATAGCCAGAAGTGGTCGGTTTAATGCTCGAACATTTCTAACCAGTGGTTCAATAGTTATTTGTGCAACAAGAGAGCAAAATTGTTTTTTGCTGCGAGTGCTGATTTTGAATCTTGAGCAAGCGAAGGATTCAAGGATTGAATCACGAGCGTAGCGAGTGATTCTAAAGTTGAATCCTGAGTGTGGCGAGAGATTCAAAGGCACGAGATGCAAAAAACTTTGCTCTCGTGTAACACACATAACTTTTCACTTCAGCAGCGAGAACACTTTAGGAGATAAAACAATAAACAGGAATAGATTAAAATAACTTTTTTTTAAAGTAGCTTTCAACAATAAGTAAATACTCCACATTGTAGATAATCGCCTCGTCTGTGATAAAGCAACACCGTCTCCGAAAAACTGCTTGCGCCCTTTTAAGTCTCCATTCATTGAAGACATGGTATGGTTTCAGATATTTCTCGCGAGACTTCTGAGTTAGGAAATTTAATTCTGCATTAATAACTTGTTGTTTTAAATTGTTATGTTAAAATAAGTACTGTTCTCGTCGCTAGTTTTACTCATATATTTTTTTTAACTTATTTAACTCTTCACGCCAGCCATGAAATTTTATTCCGCTCTTTTATTTTTAAATTAAGGCGTGTTCAGAAATAGCATCCATAATATTTTATTATTCAAAATATTTACTAACATATTGAAACTAGAAATAAATATTTACAGTAAATGCTTATTTTCATTTAAATACAGCAATAAGTTAAAAATTCAATATACGTGGCGTGCCTTTTAAGTTTTGTCGTTTGAAGAAAAAAACCAAATAGAAAATTATAATACCTTTCATTGCTTTTCAAAGTATTCAACACGTAGTTTTATACACTTTTCCATTCGCTCGAACCAGTTATTAAAGCATTTATTCCACTCCAAAGTAGGGGTGTTCACTACAGCTGATTTGAAAGCGTCGACTGCTTCTTCACCGGACTGGAACCTTTGACCACGAAGAGATTTTTTAAATGTAGGAAATGTAAAGAAATCGTTAGGGCTTAGGTCAAGACTGTGCGGAGGATGATCAAGAATTTCTACGTTTTCCTGAATCAAATACTCAATTGTTTGACGAGCGCTGTGTGAGCTTGCGTTGTCATGGTGTAGGATGACTTAGGGTAAGCAAACTGTGGTATACCACTCTGCATTAACTGTTCTACGATCTTCAAGTGCAATCGTCGCAACATGACCGGTTTTTGCCACGAAAGTAGCCACCATCTTCTTTGAAGTGCTTCGAGAGCGAACAACTTTCGTCGGCTTAGGCTCGTCTTGAAAGACCTAGATTTTGTATTGTTGTTTGGAATCAGGATCGTATGTATATATCCAAGATTCATCACCACTGATAATGTCGTAGACGTGATTTGACTCTCCTCGGTTGAACCTTTGAAGAGTTTTCTTACACCAACTAACGCGGGTCGCCTTATGATCATCAGATAGCAAATGCGGAATTCAAAGGGAAACCAGCTTCCTCACACCAAGAGCGTCATGCAAGATCTTCTGAATAGTTTTCCCTGAAATGCTTAATACCGCCTCTATCTCCCGATATATCACATGACAATCTCTGAGTATTAGTTTTCTCGCAGCAACGATGGTAACTTCAGTGAATGCGGATTTTGGACGTCCTTCACGAGATTTGTCATTAAAACTGGTATGTCCACGCTGAAATTTCAAATACCAGCGTTCGACCGTCTGCAGGCATGGGGCTTGGTCATAGAACACAGATTTTATCTCTTCGAAACATTGAAACCGCGTTAGGCCTCTTCGGAAGTTGTAGAAAATTACCTAACAGGTTCAAAACAACGCTGTGACTAAACAATTGAATTTATTTAAAAAAAATCAATTGATTTGATATTTTAAAATCCAATAATTTTGAATATTGAACAGTTCCAAATTCGAAATTCGCGGCAAACATTTAAACGACAGAACTTAAAAGGCAAGCTATCGTATTACATTCGAAGACATTATTGTCTTTTTGCATTTCTTTAGTTAGTACAAACCGAACGTGTTTGTCTTTGAGACCAAATTCAAAATCGGAACTTCGAAAGGGCTGGTGTTTGTCTTTCTCTCTCTTTCTATTGGCGGGAAAGACATAGAGTCTTAATGTTTCGAATCGTATGATTGACTCAAGGCTGAATATGATATTCGCGGCTTTTTGAAAACAAAAATTAAAAAGCTACTTTGTCTCACTCAGTGAGCAAAATTGCATTTTGCTCACTAATTTCAAGCAGCAAAACCTACATGTTTGAGCTACTGAAGTGAAAAATATTTTAAACTAGTGTCAAAAGAGACGGGTAATATCACCAAACGCCGTGATCCAGGAAGAAAGTGATAATCTACTACGCGGATCATACAAACTCCATTGCGACCAGCCACAAGCTCCCCTATAATTGACAAGACAATTTCGAATCGACACCATGAAGATTAAAAATCTTCAAGAAGATTCTTGGTTCGCCTGCAGTTAACTGTGAGCGGATGATGCAAATCGTTAAACATTTGCAAAGGAGAAAAATTGAATTGTTTTGACTGGGCTTCAGTGCTTCTTATACTGAGTTACAGCTGGATTATGTTTTTTAATAAAGACAGATTTAACAGAGTTCAACAGGTTTCAGATCATTTCACTCTTGAAACAGAATGTTTTGGTGAGCTCTAAATTATAATCTCTATCCGCGTAACTGCTCAAAATTGCGTAGAAAATTTGGTTCAACTCCACATTATTCCATTCGCACAGCAAGTAGTACCTGAGTTCATCTTCGATCATTCGCGACTAGGGATGAGCGTTGGGGTGCTGTGACAGGAAACCTCCACGTGCGCCCGTGGACTGGAGTTCCCTCTCGGATACGTCCGGGGGGAAGACCAGTTTTTCGGGCCGGTGCACCCTGGGATGCGGGCAAAAACTCTTCCTTAGGCACTGTGTGCCTAAGTGATCTCTTTGCCCGTATGCGAATAGCCTGTCGTGTGGATGCTCCAACGCGTGTCCCGCTGATCAGCAGAGGGCACAGCGGCGGAGCGGGCTTGCGGACGATGAGTGATGGGTAGCTCGCCGTCCGACCAAGGACCAAGCCCGGGTCGGTGTCGCGTCGTGTTTCGCGCCAAATGCCTGCTGGGGTCGCGGGTTTTTTCTTATCCGAGGTTACCGTGGCCCCGGAACGTAAAGGGCATAGGAAGGAACACGGGTAATCAACCGTTGATCTCCTGTCAACGTATTAACGTTAACTGTATATGAATCAACTAGTTGAATTCGTCAACGACGTTTATGAGTTGGACTCGTTCGTCTCGTTGAATTAACGAGAACGCAAACGTTATCTTCAACGTTGAGTTTTATGGTTCATTATTTTTAACGTCATAGATTACGAGCGGTTGAATGAGTTGATTTTCGAAATATTTATTTTAAGAATAGTACATAAATATTGGTGGAGTTTGTTTAATTATTCCAATGTATTATTTGAAATGTACTATTTTTTGAGACGCACGAGGTACAGCGAGGTATAGCGAACAGCCCTCTGTGAAAAATATAAATAATGTTTTTATTTCACACAATTTTAGACGTTAGTTTGTACATAAAACGTTTCCAATACATAATTAGAATCAAATTGTTTCTAAAATTCAACGCGCAATCGTTGAATAAAAACCGTTTAATGAATCAACGGTTTACGTTGCAAGTTGACAGTTAAATTCGTCAACAGGATAAACACGTTAACTCATTCAACTCGTTGACGAATTTAAATAGTTGATTAACTAGTTCTGTTGACAAACATGAATCAACGTTAACGTTTCGTTGTCAGTTGACGGAAAAACCGTCAACGATCCATCGCTAATCGCGACTAAGCGCTCATGTACACGACGCCGCCGCCGCGCCGCCGCCGCGGCGCTACCGCGCCTCTAGGCTGTGTACACGGTCGCTACCGCGCCGCCGCCGCGCCGCCGCCGCGCCGCCACCGCGCCGCCACCGCGCCGCCGCCGCGATGCCATTCGCTAGTGTTTTATTTATCTAACAAAGGAGATGTCTCATTGCGGCCATATAATGTTTTTTTTTTGATAATTCAAGGATAACTTCTCCATTTATGAATCGGTTTCGATGATTCTTTTTTTGTTGGAAAGAAGGTATTTCAAAGGCGGTTCCATGATATGGAGATTAGGGTTTGATGATGGAAGACCAGAGAAATCGAGTGGAGCTAAATAGTAAGAAATATCTGCTTTCCAACAAAAAAAGAATCATCAAAACCGGTTCATGAACAAAGAAGTAATCCGCGAATAAATATTAAAAAAAACATTATGGCCGAAATGAGAAACCTCCTTTTTCAGATAAATAAAACACTATCGAATTGGATTCGCGGTGCCAGCGCGGCGGCGGCGCGGTGGCGGCGCGGCGGCGGCGCGGCGGCGGCGCGGTAGCGACCGTGTACACAGCCTAGAGGCGCGGTAGCGGCGCGGCGGCGGCGCGGCGGCGGCGTCGTGTACATGAGCCCTAACGGTGCATAGATTCGTTTAAGCTCGAAATACGATGCTACAATTGGTCACTTAGGCTTTTTACCTTATTTCTATTGAAGAACATTTCACCTTCCGTAAAATAGCACACGGTTTAAGAGAAAAAAGAACTGTTTGGAACATTGAAAACATTATGTTTTTGATTTCATTATTTTATATGAAACTTGACACTTTTCATTCAATTTCGCTTATTTTTAAGATTTATTGGAATGCTCACTTATTTTTTGTATGTTTTGTTCTGAGTAGTATCTGTATTCATGAATAAAATTCACAAAATAATATCAGGCGAAAGAGCCATGGCCGGTTGAGTGCTTGAAAAGGAGCCAATCCGACCCGGTTCTATCTTTCTGAGGTGTAACCGTAAAAATGACAGGCCATCTTGACCTTTTTGGGGTGCCGATGACATCGACCTACAATATTAGTCCACTTATTGAGTTGGCTGCAAAAAAGTTAGGTACATGGAGTGGTACAGGTTTGCCAAATCCCAACTCGATGCACTTGAGTCAATTTAATAACGCCCGGCATTGATCGAGGCCACCATCTGCGGGGCGAGACGAAATGGGAAGTAGTCACCTCCTTAAGGAAAGCAGTCATGCTAGCGAAGTAGGAGGTGAAACACGGAGATGACAGCCGCGTAAGCCACGACGCCGAGAAGCGATTTCCAATCAGAGTGGTACGTCTTGGAGGGTCGGAGCTTGCCTTGGTTACTGGACTGTCTTATCAGGTAACGGTGATCCTGGAACGTAAAGGGCTACTGAAGGATCACCATGAATATTAGTCAGTACGAGTCTGGTAATAAATTCCGTCCCACTCGGGAGGACACATTTGAAGATTTTACCAAAAAAAAATTAAAAATACAATGCAGCTGCCAAAACGGAATACCGCAATTCACTGAATGCCGAACCAGAGACTTCAACTCTCTTCCATCAAACCTAGGTAATAGTTTTTTTTTTTCATCAATCGATTGATTGATGAAAAAAAAACTTTTAGATAAAAAGTACCGACTTAAAAAACGATTACAAAAAAGTTTAAAATAACTTTTCCTTCGGAAGTCGGTGGCAATAGTCAATGAAATAAATAACAAAGCCGACTTCCAAAAGAAAAGTTATTTCTTAACTTCTCCTAACACTTATCCATTTTGTTGATAGGTGTACATACAGTGGAATGTTTTTGAATCACGTTAGATTAAATTATTTTCATACAACCTAACCTCTTATGTTATGAACTTCATAAATCCGTTTGTTAGTGCACAATAACATGAATGCAGTTATGTAAGAAGTTGGTTAAGTCTCTTGAGAAGATCTGCATTCAGGTCATAGTAACACCAGGCACCACCATAGTCGATTATGGGGAAGCTGAGGGACTGAACAAGGATTGCCTTTCAACAGCGCAGTCAAAGATAATCGGTGATACAGTTAATCCGTTCCACCTCTACAAGTTATGTCTTCCTATATTAACAGACTGCCACTTGTCTGGGTTGACCGCTACCTCAAAACGATCAGATCAATTTTTCACGGATTTTCGGGGCGCACGTTAGAGAGTCAAATCCTGCAGGCGTCGCGGGATGTCTTATCAGCTATCCAAAGCCTCGGATCGCAATGGGTTATTGAAGGACACCGTAGATTTTAGTCAGTATATTCAGTGCAAGTTTGTATGTCCTTCCTGTAGTCCTGTCCTTCCCTGGGTGGAAGGGCTGATCTGATGATTTTACCACGTAATAAAAAGCCATACCACCAGGGGCATGGCCGGTGGTATTGTGGGTCCCGCAGCGAGCTATATTATCCAAACGAACTGGAATGTTTGGGATGTTAGCAAGCCTGAAATTACATTTAACCACCAATTCAGAAAAAAAAGCTATCAGAATTATTAACATTATTTTATTATCTACAATTATTATATCCACATTCGAATATAGTAGGAAAATGCAATCAACACATTTATATATTTATATTGCAAACAGATCAAAATTTAATTAATTCAAAATATTAGCTTGTATCAAGAAAGGTAGGTTATGCTGTATTCTTCGCGATTGGGAAAATTACTGGCCACCACTCAAGACCTGCGGAAAATTCGAGGTACTAAATTTTTCACATGGAATTTGATGTCATGACAAAGACACTAGCGCCGCATATAAAGGTCATGAATGGTGGCGTGTATTTTAAATTTTAATGATTACGTGACTAATGTCAAAATGGTTGGGAGCGATACGTCCTCCCTCAGAAGGCGCCCCGCGCCGTCTAAATCAAAGAACAAACCGTTCTTGGTTTTATATTGAATTTTGTCATTGCTTATTATAATTGTTTAATACTATTATTTTACTTTCAAATGAGCTAATTATTTTTTTTAATGCAAGCTTACATAGTAACCTTAGTTATTTAATACTTTTTGATTAAATATTCAGTAAATATTGGTAGATAAAAAAATTAATTTCGGACGAAAAAATGTCAAATTCTTCCTGTTTTTAAAAAATGTTTTTGGTATATTTCTGAATGAAAAATAAAAAAGTGATTAATGCAGTCCAAATATAAACTTTCAGATGTACCATGGACATTTTCAAATATTATTTTACTATTATACCTTCTATGTAATTCGGTACCAAAGTATGACAAAATGTAGAATTTTATGAAACATCCTTTGCAGAGACAAGGTTTTTACTTATATAAGTAAACAAATCTAAAAATGTGTTTAAAGCACTCCACGCAGAAAGAATCAAACTTTCTCGAGTATATGTACTTTTTTTATTTGTGGCAATGTCATACCCAGAATCAGGTTCCAAATGTCGCACAAAAACAACGAACCGTGTGAAAGCACTCTTAATGAAAAAAATATGAAAATTTTCAGTGACAAAGTTTAAGCAACGACAGCATGAAATAAACATTTATGACCAAACAGGTGAACAATAATAACACCGGTCGACAAAACAAAAAAAAAAATCCGCATGGTATTTACTTATTATATTCTGATTATAATAATATAGGCATATATTTTTTTTAAATGTGATCACATATCAAAAATATTTGCATTATGAGTTTTTTTTTTCAAAGCTTTCAGAGGCGAAAATTAAAGATGGAGTCTCTGTAGGCCCTCCAATTAATCCTCGGTTGGTAACTTTGAAAATATAGTGGAAGCACAGTTATTAGACTGTGGTGGAAGCATTCTTGGGATTGCTCGCCGGCGAAAATTTTGGTAAAGCACTATTCAAGGTCTCGTAAACAATGTTATCAGTCTATAAAATCCAGTGCCGGATAAAGCCGGTGCGGGGCCCGTAGCAAATGTAACCATGGGGCCCTAGAGTTGCCTTTTTTTTTAGCTGTAAATCCACGGTGTCCTTCAATAGTCCTTTTCGTTCCGGGGTCACGCTAATGGAGCCTCGCAGGCTTTGGGGCTTTAGAGGGGGGCCCCGTCATCATGCTGACACTCTTTGAGGCGCACGCGCGCACGGAACACGACACGCCGTCGACCCCTGGGCCATGGTCGGACAGCGAGTTGCCCATTACTCGCCACCCACGTGCCCGCGCCCTCGGTGGCCGGAGATCGTCTGCCGACGTCCGTCACTGCAGCTGGGGTGAAGGGGGGATGCTGTCCTCTCATTCTTTTTTTGGGCACAGGCGCGGGGCCCCCCAAGGCGCGGGGCCCGTAGCATTTGCTGCCTCCTGCTATATGGCTAATCCGGCACTTATAAAATCCAACTGCTTCTTTCGTAACATAATGATGAGTTGTATGAACATTGATAGTAAAGACATATGCGATGATAACACGTTTTGACGTCACCATGAATATATCATCAATATACATGTTGTTTTTCTTTACCACATGATGTAAAAAATACATAATTTTCATAATAAATAAATGATTTATTGAATTACAGTTTATATTCCTAAACATATTGTTTTGTATAAATATCATGTTAAAATTTTGTATTTTATTTACACAGCACTGACTATCCTTTGCCATTTTTATTTAAGTAGTCCGTCCCTTTGGACGGTGTTTGGAAGACATGTATCTGTCACAGTCAAAACTCTTAACCAGTCTACTTAACCAAACTACTTTTGACTGAACAGGTTGGTCAAAAGTGGTTTTGGCTGAAAATTATTGGTTATTAATACTTTTGACTAGTTAAAAGTACTTTTGACTGACGCTCTTCGTCAAAAGTAGTTTTAACTGCAATAAAGCATCAGTCAAAAGTACTATTAACTCGTTAGATGTGAATAAAATAGTAGATTGTTATACAAGGGTGGAAAGAAATCAATTCCCATACGAGGTATTTAGACGCACGAGCGAAGCGAGGGCGGCTATAGTCCGAGTGGGAATTGATGACTTTCACCCGTGTTAAACACTCTACTTTTCATTTCAAATATAAGGAAAGTAAAAAATTGTAGTTTTTCTAAACTATTTATTGATAGTAATAACAATATGAGTAGTACCTATCTAATAGTCTTTTTTAATTTAAATTTCAAATATGGAACACACCGCCCGCGTCACCGCCGCAGGCCATCCCACTTTAATAGGTTTTTTTTTTAATTCACATTGGCCGTATACACTCACAAGCTCGCAGCATTTTTTTTTAATCGACATTTTTCTTAATTATAATTTAAAATGTCACTTACGGGATATCTTCCGTGATTGTTTTTGATTTTGAGTTCCCGATATTTCGAAAACAGTGTTTTCTTAATTATGTAAAAAAAATTATAGCCGACTAAATAACCAACTTTAGTTCTATTTTTAAAATTCATTCCCGCCCTAGGGAGGGAAGCAATTACTATGAGTCTTTCCCGCCCAAGGGAGGGCATTAATTAAACATTTAAATTTAACAATAACTTATTTACAAAAAATAAATTAAAATAAACTCAACGTTTATGTATTTGAAGAAAACAAACGCGGCAAATTTAAGCATCGTTTTCGACCCGCTGCTCTGATCAAACAAACACTACTTTCCGAGTATGAGAAATGAAAAAGATATTTATTAAGAGGAAATGAAAATTTTGTCGAATATCTATTATGTAATTGATGGACTACAAATTTTAAGAGTTAGCGAAGCGAGCTTCGGGACTTGCTGCGTATTCCTTTTCAAAAAGTTGTATAATGCTTTGCATACAAACTCAATGGTGTAAAGACAGACTGATGTAGTTCACTATCCAAATCACATTCTCTCCCGAAATTCAGTACAACTTTCTTTCCCTAGGGAAAGCTCTATTGTTATGTACGCTTTTTGTGGCATAGAATGTCACTTTTTGAGCAAGTGGTACGAAAAAGATATTTATTAAGAGGAAATGAAAATTTTGTCGAATATCTATTATGTAATTGATGGACTACAATTTTAAGAGTTAGCGAAGCGAGCTCGGGACTTGCTGGCACCCCGACTCGGACAATTTAGGTTAGAAGAGGATCCTCATCGTGTTTTTTTTTTAAACCACCCAGAAGTAGGAGCCCCGCTAAGCGGGGCTCCGTCGATCTGCTTCTTGAATATTATATCTAGTAATTGTCAACTAAAAATACTTTTGACCAGCTTCAACGGGCAAAAGTAGTTTTGACTGTCGTATACTTTAGTCAATACTTTTGACTAAAATAACAGTCTAAAAAAACTACTTTTGACCGTAAGATCAAAAGTAGTGGTGACAAAGTTAATTTGTTTATAACTTTGTCAAAAGAGGTCGTAACAGGTTGGAAATTATTTATTACGTGCGTCTTCCTTACAATTTCCAACCTGTTACGACTTTTTTTGACAAAGTTAAAAACAAATTAACTTCGTCACCCTCTACATCCCTTAGCAACCACCCTGGCGGGTAGGAAATTTTTTTGTATTCATATTTCACCGTCCCCAACAACATATTAAAATATCAGCCTGATACTAATTTTATTGCCTGTTTGTGTGTGTGTATATTCGGTTTTATTGACTGGCCTAGATGAGTGTTCCGTTTAAAATAATAGTTTTATTTTTGACGTATAATTAATTACCACCAACATTTGGCTAGGTATCTAAAACTTGTTCAAAAAATCCTGTCGATTCGAAGATTCTGATTCCCATATTATAGAATGATACTTAATTAATAAATTAAGCATTACTATAATACTAGATTCAAGCCATTTGATTGGTTGAAACTAGTTTTATGCAGGGACCGAAACCGGTATGATCAATACCGGTATTTTTTCGGTAACAACCTTTTTTTCTTTTACAGGTAATTTTAAAGATAACCTTTATTATTAAAAGTGAATACATAACCAGTATTAATACCGGTTACCGAAATAAAAATTACCCCTATCCTGCACACTTCACACGTGCCGTAGGCAATAGTCACAGGGCGCACATCGCATGTGTGTGTGACAAAGAGTCGTTATCTTTAGTTAACCGGTATTAAAACGGTAACCTGAATAGAGGTTACATTTTTCTTCGGTTTGGTTACCCAGATAGCGGTTACCTAAATCTGAAAAATAACCAAAATTCTTCAATACCGGTACCGTAATTTATAAAGGTTTTCGGTCCCTGGTTTTAAGTAACACTTGCGTCTTCTGTAATAAGGGCCTAAATAATTATAGTAATCTTTTTTAGATAAAAGTTTTAAAAAAAACGGTAACAATGAAAAAAAAAATGTTTAAAATACTAAATTAACATGGCAACAGTACAGTCCGACCGCTTCAAAGCAAATAATCTACGATCAATCACACTGCAGATGATAGTGTTACCGCCCGTAGCATGGCGCCGTAGAAAGGGGGTTTTGTCGACGGAAGAATAGACAAAATGACTGAATTTAGAAATCATTTTATCGTTTTAAGCATTGTCATGTAAAAAACATCTAAAATAAACGTTCTTTTCATCATTACTGTGTGAATGGTGTCATATATTATTTGTGGATGATAGTGTTACCGCCCGTAGCATGGCGCCGTAGAAAGGGGGTTTTGTCGACGGAAGAATAGACAAAATGACTGAATGTAGAAATCATTTTATCGTTTTAAGCATTGTCATGTAAAAAACATCTAAAATAAACGTTCTTTTCATCATTACTGTGCGAATGGTGTCATATTATTTGTGCAAAAAAACAATCGATTTGTATAGAAATAACGATGAAATAACTTACTCTTTTCTTGGTAGAATAGAGATAGAATGCTACGCGTGCTGGTTATTGCTTTTCAAAAGTTTTTTTAGTTTAATGTGGTTTCATGAAAATAAGGGCAATGTGAGCACATTACTGTTAAAATTGTTTATACACAAAAGCAGAGAAAAAAAACCGCCTTTATCGATATTACGGATATCGTTTACGGATATTGAGTAATTACTTATTAGGTATTACAAAAAGAAAAGATAGATGGAGATTTGATCTATCAACAATGTGCGAAGTTGGCACTACACAGCATTTCTATTAAGTGAGTGTACAAACAATAACGCAAGTCATTCAGATACTTCACCTTACTGATGTATATATAGAACAAACAATTACAACCCTCTATCAGTCGCCTGTCAGTTTCAGAAAGAACATCATGGTGAAAGCACGCAAATACGTGGTTATTAACAAGTTAAAGGGTTTACCCAAACGTGAAGATTATAAAATTGTAGAATACGAGTTGCCGCCACTCAAGAATGGAGAGATCCTCGTAAAAGTTGAGTGGGTTAGCGTGGATCCGTCTCAGCGCTTATTTGATTTACCTGTGCCTTCCGACCAGGTAGGCTTTCAGGTCGGTTTAGTGATAGAATCAAAGGACCCCGACTACCCGGTTGGCACAAGAGTCGTCTCCCACAAGGGCTGGTGTGATTATTGCATCCTCAATACTAAAGAAGTAGATAAGATAGGCGGGAAGATTTATAAAATACCGGACATGAAGGGATTACCACATTCGCATGCCGTTGGTGCTGTTGGCATGCCTGGTGCTTCTGCTTACCTTCCATTCATTGATATCTTGAAACCGAAATCTGGTGAAACAGTGGTAGTAACTGGCGCTGCTGGGGCAGTTGGCTCTCTCGTTGGACAGATGGCGAAGATCAAGGGATGTAAGGTTATTGGCTTCGCGGGTACTGACGAAAAAGTGAAGTGGCTGGAGTCCATCGGTTTCGACAAGGCGATCAATTACAAGACAGCTAACATCTCGGCGGCATTAAAGGAAGCTGCTCCTGAAGGTGTGGACTGTTACTTCGACAACGTGGGAGGAGAGCTTAGCAGTGCAATCATGTACCAAATGAACTTCAAGGGACGTGTCGCCGTTGTTGGAAGCATCAGTTCATACAACGAATCCCCGTATGGTAACTACGATGGTAAGCCTACAGCGACCATTTTACAACCAGCCATATTGTATTATAGATTAACTATGACCGGATTCGTAATTTCGGACGTAATGGATCAATTTCCCAAAGCGTTTGATCAAATTTTGAAATGGATTCACAGCGGACAGTTGACGCCAAGAGAACACATCACGGAAGGGTTTGAAAACATCTTTGATGCTTTTGTGGGAATGCTGAAAGGTGAAAATATCGGTAAAGCAGTTGTCAAATTGTAATTTTTGTTCCTTTCATTTTTAGGGTTCCGTAGTCAACAAGGAACCCTTATAGTTTCGCCATGTCCGTCCGTCCGTCTGTCCGCAGTTTAGCTCAGAGACGCACAGTACTAGAGAGCTGTAATTTGGTGTAAATATTCGGATTTGTTGTGCCGAAAAAGTGGTAAAATAAAATCTCGAAAAATATTTTTTTTAGGGTACCTCCTGTACACGTAAAGTGGGAATGTTTTTTTTATTTCTCGCGTACCCCTTAGTGTGGAGTATCATTAAATAGGTCTTTAAAAAATAATGGGAGTTTTAATTCACCATTTTTTGATAAAAAAATTAGTTTGTGAAATATTAAGCTTTAAAGTGCTAAATTTTGCTCGACTCGAGTGTCCCCCCCCTCTACCAGCTAAACGGTTATGTTTAGGGGTGTGAAAAAATTCACAATAGTAGTATATATAACGAAGTTTAAAAGAAAATTATCATGACTAAGTAGGCTTTACAACTTTACGAGTAATAGTCGACCAACTTATAAAATGTACTTGGTTTTCATATTTTTTAAATAAAATGTATCGGAGAACATGCTCTTCAACTGCAAATGTAAGTTTGTCAACTTTATTTTTACAGCTTTAAGGGCCATACCTCACCAAGATGCCATGGCGACGTAGCCAGCGACGTCGCCAACTATATTCTATGGGCCGCCAGAGTCGCCAGTTGGTCGCCAAGTGAGTTAACCGTCATACATCTCTATAAGAACTAGTTGGCGACGTTGCTAGCTACGTCGACATGGCATCCCGGTGAGGTATGGCCCTTATAGGTATGTTTTTACGGTATGTTTTCGTCAATTTTTTTAACTAACTTCAAAAAAGAAGGAGGTTCTAAATTCGTCGTATATCTTTTTTTTTATGTATTTTCCCCGATTTCTCAAAGACTCATGGTCCGATTTTGAAAATTCTTCTTATTAAAATTAAATTCAGCGAATCAGTTTAGTTAGTTCGCAGAAGTATTTTGATGGGCAACTACGGAACCCTACACTGTGCGTGGCCCGACACGCAATTGGCCGGTTTTTTAGTTGTTTTTTCGTACGAATAAATTACCAAGTTGGAATTTAGTTTTGTTTTTAGCATTCATATATATCATAGCAGTTCCTAACGCTTTGGACGTCTATGGAATCAGAGTTTCGGATATGGTTCTATACAAGGCTTTTCTTTTCCTTGTGTGGAACTGGTTCCCATCGAGGAATTATCATATTTCATTTCATAAGCCGTGAACGGAACTGGCCAGGCCTAAAATAGAATATGTAAAACTGTAATTAGCAATAAAGTGGAACTTGTTCCTACGTTTCTACCGACCCTAAATGCGGGCGGAAATAATAGAGGCAGTAGACAATAACGAACTTCGTCAGAACTCGTTGCGAGGATATCAAATATGAATATCATAATTATACAGGTTGTCCCGGGAAATATGGAACAAATTGAACAGGAGCATCGAAGTGGTCATTTGAAAGAATTTAGAAATTGGAAAATACTACGACTATTTACCACGTACCTGCATTCTCTAATACGTGGTCAACATTCGCTAATGTAACTTAACTAAACATAACAATTCGTGAATACTGCTTAGACAGTTATGGCCTATAAACCAAGCATTATTCCCGTGAGCAAGATCCAGCAGTTCTACAGAAGTAAATTAAAATCCCCGATGGGAACCAGTTCCATACATCATCTGCCTAGCCTTTTCCCAACTATATTGGGGTCGGCTTCCAGTCAAACCAGATTCAGCTGGATATCAGTATTTTACATGGAGCGACTGCCTGTCGGACCTCCACAACCCAGTAACTGGGTAATACGATACCCCTTGGTAAGACTGGTTGTCAGACTTAAGAGCTTCTGACTAACAGTAACGACTGTCAAATATCTACAAATGACAGCCGGGACCAACGGCTTTACGTGCTTTCCGAGGCACGGAGGAAACTCGCTATGATAGATGGTCACCCATCCACAGACCAACCTCGGCAAGCGCGGCTTAACCCGGAAGATCGGCCTGTGCGGCTGTGATTATTTAGCCACGAGCTCCACGAACCAGTTCCATACAAGGAAAAGAAAAGCCTCGCCTTCGCGAGCATGACTGCTTCGCAGAAGGAGGCGACCGCACTCGGTCTCGCCCCGCAGCTCAGAGTCAGTATGAGTCTGACAGTCCCACCCTTCCGCCCTTCCCGGGGCGGAAGGTCTCTTTAAATGATTTTATCACGCTAAAAAAAAGGACCAACTAGATCATTTACGGTCTCAGTTAAAAAAAAAAAACTGCATCGCAATCGGTCATTCGTTATGGAGCTACGTTGTCACAGATTCACTTTATTTTTTTAGTAAAGTTTGCGTCGGGGGTTGATAAACGAAATTCTCGCTTGAATCACTTGAAATATAAGGCCCTCCATAAACAACGCGATGCAAGTCTCCAATACCTTAAAATACAAATTCATAGAGATTCGTACACAGGCACGCGGCGCCGACATTTGAATTAATTTCGAATAGCATCCACATTATGATACAAGTGGGGAAAGTTTCTCATTGCATTCAAAGCGGAATACTCAGCACGAGTTTTTAGTATTTGAGAAAATAAACTGGAACTTTGACAATTTTCAAGGAAAAACCTAGTTCCTTCTTCGCACACCAGAGCCACTGTTCCATTTTTTCATACAAGAAACGCTTTATATTTTTACTACTTATATTTTTAAATGTTTTTATTTTTTTGTAAGTAATAATATTTAAAAATGTATAAAATATGATAGAAAGTGAATAAAGGAAATAATAATAGGAAACCGAGTATGTCCATCCACACTTAAAGGGTTACCAACTCAGCATTTGCTCGGCAAAAGAGCCACAGCGCTGATTTTCAGTTGGCATCCCGTAGTGACACACGGGCGAGGGTACACAAACAGTGAAATTAAGAGCAGTGTATCGTGTTTTCAATGAAGTGTATAAAATCCAAAATTGATTGCGCGCAAAGAACATTTTCTAGTTGAGAGCATTCAAAATACGCCACCAATGGCGCGTAAACAGACCAATAGCAGCCGAGCGGACTTCGGCGCCAGCGCCGACGACGCGTCACACATAAACATGAAGTGGGAATTTGGCCATGACATCTAAAAATACGTATCGCAGTAAAATGATAGGTCAACATTTTTTATCTGCAAATAATAAACACAGACAACGCGACACAGCACTTTCATTAAGCTCGTATATTTGCGATAACGCAAGTCATGTAGGTACATCACGTTACTGATAAAGGAGTATAAAAGCAAACCATTGCAAATCACTGTCAGTCGGCTGTCAGTTTTAGAGAGGACACCATGGTGAAAGCACGCAAATACGTGGTTATTAACGAGTTCAAGGGTTTACCCAAACGTGAAGATTACGAAATAGTGGAATACGAGCTGCCGCCACTCAAGAATGGAGAGATCCTCGTCCAAACCGAGTGGGTCAGTGTGGACCCGTACATGCGCATATATAGTTCACCTGAGCGTTACGACCAGTTCGGCTTACAGGTCGGATTAGTGAAAGAATCCAAGGACCCTAACTTCCCAGTCGGAACAAGAGTCGTCTCTCACAAGGGCTGGTGTGACTACAGCGTCATCGATACTAGTGAAGTAGATAAGTCTGCCGGGAAGATTTACAAGTTACCAGACCTGAAGGGATTACCCCATTCGTATGCAGTGGGTGCTGTCGGAATGCCTGGTGCCACCGCTTACTTCGGGTTCCTAGATTACTGCAAACCTAAAGCTGGTGAAACAGTGGTGGTCACCGGTGCTGCTGGAGCAGTAGGCTCCCTCGTTGGACAGATCGCGAAAATCAAGGGCTGCAGGGTCATCGGCTTCGCCGGCTCTGATGAAAAAGTGAAGTGGTTGGAGTCCATCGGTTTCGATAAGGCGATCAACTACAAGACCGCTGACATCTCGGCTGCATTAAAGGAAGCTGCTCCTCAAGGTGTGGACTGTTACTTCGACAACGTGGGGGGAGAGCTGAGCAGTACGATCATTTACCAAATGAACAAATATGGACGTGTTGTAGTTATTGGAAGTATCAGCTCATACAACGCTGACCAAGCTGATAAGCCTAAAGTGACCCTTTTACAACCTGCAATTTTGTTTGGTCGTTTAACTGTGACGGGTTTCGTGATTTGGGACGCACTAGACCGTTTTCCCGAAGCGTTTGAACAACTTGTGAAATGGATTAAGAGCGGAAAGCTGACGCCTAGAGAACACATCACGGAAGGGTTTGACAACCTTTTTGACGCGTTTATTGGAGTGCTAGAAGGTGACAATATCGGTAAAGCAGTTGTCAAATTGTAATTATTTTCCTTGTTTTATTTTTCTACGTGCCATAATGCAATTTTATTAAAATAACTAGTGTTTGCCCGCGGCTTCGCTTGCGTTTTTTTAGAATTTGAGAAACAATACGGATCGTGTGGCGCCATCTGGAATATGAACGTAATTGTTTTCTCGGCAACAGCTCTCTTCTGTTATTTGTTACCCTGACTGCTATGCCGGAGGTCGTGGGTTCGATTCCCACGCAGGACAAATGTTTGTGTGATGAGCACGCTCATTTGTTCTGTGTCTGGGTGTAATTTATCTATAATATGTATGTATTTAGAAATATATAAGTATGTTTATCAGTTGTCTAGTACCCATAACACAAGCTCTGCTTAGCTTGGGACTAGATGGCGTTGTGTGATAGTTGTGGAATATATTATTATTATTATTATTATACTCCTGACAACGTATATGCTAAATTTTGGGACGATCGATTCAGTAGGTAGTAATGCGTGAAAAGGTAAAAAACAAACATACTTGCATTTTTATTATTAGTTTAGATCAATAATGTTATATCTAGGTACATAGTTTGCATAGGAAACGTCCTTATTTGAGCGACATTAATTTCAAAGAACCGTGTTTATTTTAATTAAACATTAGACTATCATTTTTGGGTTGATCCCTTTAGCATTCCGCGTGATACCTAAAAGTAGGTAACTAATTATCTGAATCGATGAGTACAACTTGTCGTCGTTTAAAACAGAATCTATGCACTGGTTTGAACACCAATTCAAAACATAAATAAACACAATTTTTTCTAATCTTTAAAATTCCACACCTCGAAACAATTACAATTTAAAAAAATATCCAACTTACTACCTACAATTTAAATCAGTGTAGATTTATGTCCTAGAGAACTATTGAAAAGCTTCCAACTATCAACAAACAGATAAAAACAACAAAATTCAAAATTGCTTATCTCCCCGGACAAATAGCGTAGTAATACGTAGTCTATTAACAGAAGCATATTATTAGGAATATTTGAGGAAAATTTGATCGACAACTTTGCAGTAGTTTAAGAGATAGATCAAATCAAAAAAACATAAAAAATTTCGAAAAAAAATAAAAGTTGATTTGGCATCAGAATCGATCCCTTATCTCGAAAAAAATACAAAAAGAAAAAAATATTCAATGTACAGGAATGACAGCTCTACGATTTTATTATAAGTAAAAAAATAAAATAAAAATAATAATAAAGATAAAGATAAAGACAAATTAATCAAAACATCATGGTTTATACTTATTTTAACAATGTTCTATATATTTCCTCATTATCAAAAATCAGCAATTTCCGAAATTTTATATTCAAAGCTTTTCTTGTAGATTACTGTCTTTAAGGATTAGCTATCAGTTTAAAATTTAATTTCTTAGTTTCAGTGAGCCAGAACCAAATAATGACAATGTATTTTTTTTGCTCAAATAATTATTTCACTTCTCGTAATATAAATGTTTGTCTTACTAACATTCTTAGCGTATCGATGTAGGATTCCTAAAATAGATTCTGAAATAAAAAGTGTGATATCTATCTGCGATAAGAATCAAGTCACATTCGCAATATCGGAGAGACCCCTGACAAAACTTGCTCAAATTACCTATTTACCTAACTGCCAAATAAATTATAAATACTTTAGTTGGTACCACAAAAACTTTTAAACGTCTGTTGAACACTTGTCTAATAAAATGTCAGATTATGACGTTGAAATAAGGTCCGTTTTGCAGTCACACTTTTTTTAGACAGGTGTTCAACAGGATGTTTAAGTTTTTGTAGTAAGGCCGCTTATGTCCTAAAAAGGAAATAATCCAAATTATTAGTATAATAATATTATAAAGAGGTAAAGTTTGTAGGAAAAATTTTCCGTCCCCAGTCTTTGAAATTATTGGATCGATTTTGAAAATTCTTTCTCCAACATTAAAGCTTCGTTATGAGCAATATTATATTCTAAATTTGCACTTTAACAAAGCCAGGGCAAGTCGCTAATCCAGTCGTTAATAAAAAAGTGTAGCTCAATGTTAAGAAATTCATCTGGGGACACAAGACATGACCAACCCAGGCCCTGCATTTAAAGAGACATTCTGCGAAAGAGACGTTTTGCGCCTGAGCCATTACTTGACGTCCTTTAAAAAGGACTCCTCAGTTTTTTTATGTGATTGGTATTGGTCTCAGTGTACCCCAGAAGTAATAAAAATGACACCTAAGATGAATTGTCATGAACCCAGAAGAAATTGAAACTCCTTCATACCAATAGAATTCAGTAAAAGCGTAAAATAGGGCATCCCCATCCGATAGCACCAACTTTAGTAGGTCCTGAGCAGTGTCGTATTATCCTTATGGCACTTTAGGCCAGTGCCTAGGAGCCCACTATGACCAGGGGCCCAGCACTCCCGATTAAAAATGAAAAAACCGGCCAAGTGCGTGTCGGGCCACGCACAGTGTAGGGTTCCGTAGTTGCCCATCAAAATACATATGCGAACTAACTAAACTGATTCGCTGAATTTAATTTTAAAAAGAAGAATTTTCAAGATCGGTCCAGGAGTATTTGAGAAATCGGGGAAATACATTAAAAAAAAGATTACAACGAATTTAGAACCTCCTCCTTTTTTTGAAGTTAGTTAAAAATAGTTGACGATAAAAACCTACCTATCCCCAAAAAACATAGGTACCTATAAAAGCTGTAAAAATAAAGTTGACAAACTTACATTTGCAGTTGTCTCCGATACATTTTGTTTAAGAAAATATATATCCAAGTACATTTTATAAGTTGGTCGACTATTACTCGTAAAGTTGTAAAGCCTACTTAGTCATGATAATTTTCTTTTAAACTTCGTTATATATACTACTATTGTGAATTTTTTTACACCCCCAAACATAACCGTTTAGCTGTTAGAGGGGGGGGACACTCGATTCGAGCAAAATTTAGCACTTTAAAGCTTAATATTTCACAAACGAATTTTTTTATCAAAAAATTGTTAATGGAAACTATCATTATTTTTTAAAGACCTATTTAATGATACCCCACACTAAGGGGTACGCGAGAAAAAAAAATCCTCACTTTACGTGTAAGTACTGGAGGTACCCTAAAAAAAAATATTTTACGAGATTTTATTTTACCACTTTTTCGGCACAACAAATCCGTATATTTACACCAAATTACAGCTCTCTAGTACTGTGCGTCTCTGAGCTAAACTGCGGACAGACGGACGGACGGACGGACATGGCGAAACTATAAGGGTTCCTTGTTGACTGCGGAACCCTAAAAACCGGCCAAGTGCGTGTCGGGCCACGCACAGTGTAGGGTTCCGTAGTTGCCCCATCAAAATACTTGCTTTGAAATTCTGCGAACTAACTAAACTGATTCGCTGAATTTTAATTTTAAAAAGAAGAATTTTCAAAATCGGTCCAGGAGTCTTTGAGAAATCGGGGAAAATACATAAGAAAAAAGATTACAACGAATTTAGAACCTCCTCCTTTTTTTGAATTTAGTTAAAAATAGTTGACGATAAAAACCTACCTATCCCCAAAAAACATACCGTAAAAACATACCTATTAAAGCTGTAAAAATAAAGTTGACAAACTTACATTTGCAGTTGTCTCCGATACATTTTGTTTAAGAAAACATATTATTCAAGTACATTTTATAAGTTGGTCGACTATTACTCGTAAAGTTGTAAAGCCTACTTAGTCATGATAATTTTCTTTTAAACTTCGTTATATATACTACTATTGTAAATTTTTTCACACCCCCAAACATAACCGTTTAGCTGGTAGAGGGGGGGACACTCGAATCGAGCAAAATTTAGCACTTTAAAGCTTAATATTTCACAAACGAATTTTTTTATCAAAAAACTGTTAATGGAAACTATCATTATTTTTTAAAGGCCTATTTAATGATACCCCACACTAAGGGGTACGCGAGAGAAAAAAAAATCCTCACTTTACGTGTAAGTACTGGAGGTACCCTAAAAAAAATATTTTACGAGATTTTATTTTACCACTTTTTCGGCACAACAAATCCGTATATTTACACCAAATTACAGCTCTCTAGTACTGTGCGTCTCTGAGCTAAACTGCGGACAGACGGACGGACGGACGGACGGACGGACGGACATGGCGAAACTATAAGGGTTCCTTGTTGACTACGGAACCCTAAAAAGGGGATTGTGTGGAAATATGAATTATACAGTTACCACGGTAAAATGAAACTTTTTTCCACATTATATGGTAAAAGCCCCCATTATTGACACAATAAGAGTGACGGTCAATGGCCGGATTTTTTTGCTTGTATTGTAAATTAATCTACCTAAAATTTTTTTTTTAAACTAGGCGTATAGCTTTGCGACGTGTTGATAAAATACAAATAATGACCTTTAATCTATTTCGTAATGTAGACTGTAAAAAATTCCAAATTATGTTGTTGTGGTATGAAAAAGAGAGTTCCCGAAACGAGCTGTGCCTAGGGCCCCCGAGATGGTGACGGCCCTGGTCCTGAGTACTTACTAAATTAAAAGCAAGCGTGCTGATGATGCCATGTGACGTAATTCGAACGATTTCAATTAGGTACAATATTGAAAATCATCCTACCACAACGACATAATACTCATATGACGTAAAACGTGCGGTTATCTATGATGGCATAAGTGCATAAGTCAGCCGAATTACATCATTATATCGTAGTAGCAAGAATGATGTTTAGTGTGGAAATTACGAACCGCCTCATGAGCAAGTTTGCTAAGTACAATCTACACACATCATCTGCGTCATCTGCCTAGCGTAACCAACCATGTTGAAGTCAGTTCCAGTCGAATCGGATGCATCTGAATGTTAGTATTTTTAGATGGAACATTGCCAATTGGACCCCAAACCCAATAACCGAGTGATATAATTATGCTTCTCGGTAAGACTACTTAGTTGTCAGGCTTTTGACCCACGACTACCTCCTTCTGGGTTCCCCGGATTTGTCATAGTAACCCCACCCCTCCCGCAGTTCCCACGGTGAGCACTTCGATTCATGTCCGGGTTCTAGACTCTAAAATCTGGAGTTATCGCGCGTTTTGTCTTGGTTTCCAAATAGAGATGGCAACCCTACGTTACTCTCAAAGATGTACAAATAACAACCGGCACCAATAGCTTATTTTGCTTTTCGTTTTATGGAGGAAAGTCGCTGACTGATGGTCGCTCATCCACATACCTACCTCGGTAAGCGCGGCTTAATCTTGATGATATTTTTTTAAACCCTCAACGACTGACAAATACTAATACACATTATTTATAGACTACGTCAGACTAAATTCGGCTAGTCATTTGCCCACCAATTAGCACTACAAACATTAAAGCTAGTTTTTATTTCGAATGCTAACCAAACATGTGCACACGTGTAGGTATAAGACGTGAAATAGATGATTATCTCAACACGTATATTTCCAGCGTTTCAATTGTTGACAAACTGGTTTTAAAGCAACACCGGAATAAATGAATAGGTAAAAACAACTAAAGTTTGTGCCCTGAAAAAGAGACGCGGGGCCGCGGTAGACCTCGAAGGAGATGGCGGGACGAGCTGGATGTCTTCCTTGAGAATTGGAAAGAGGTGGTGCAAACTCGTGAACGTTGGAAGTAACGGAGGGAGGTCTTTGCCCAGCAGTGGGACAGTTCAGACTAACAAAAAAAAACAACTAAAGTACATAGCCAACAATGGAACGAATAATACTTTCCTACTAGCCTACGACTTGGCCCACGAGTTACACGAAAATAGTCCCACAAATTAAACGGAATCCTTTGTGTGAATACCACACGATAAAATATCCGAAGCAAAATTTCATCAAGATCATCGGCCATAGTGGACTTGAGTAACTAACACTATCGATCCAAACATTCCAAATTATCAGACCTATTTGGTTCAAAACTAAGGACAATACTAACTTAAACAAAGCACCTATTACCTAATAATATGTAATTAAGATAAAACTAAACCTTATTAGCTTTGTTTTATTTATCAGTAGACATTCAATGATTCTACAAAACGTTTTATCTTTTTTTTAAACATACAAATGGAGCCGGGTTAAAATTAAACATGCTTATCGGAAAACTTTAGTGGCTTTATCAATACCTACACTCCACACAAGTCTACACCATTATCATTTGATATCCTGTGATGACAATTAACTTTTACAACACACAATCAAACATTTTTTTTATCTGAATAAAAGTAAAACTTAAATCGTAGCGGATTTTTAACGAAACAGCCCGAATTTCAAACTTTTAGCTTAGAGAATATTTATTAAATTGACTAGTTTTCAGAATCTGCGATGATTTAGGTACTTCAGAACAAAAACTTCAACTTGGTTTTATCAATCATATCATTGAAGATAGTTTTGAGCGAAGATTTTGAGGCAAATAAAGTCACAGATGTTATATTTTTCCACCTTTCGGCAGCCTATAATCAGCCAACATCAAACGGCTTTTAGTGGCGTGTTGGCTCCAGTCAGTTTTAATATCTATGCTCATGATCAGCTTTGCTCTCCACCAACAAAACGCGTCCTGTATGAAAACCTACAGCACCTTCGAAAAGGCTGGCGGAAAGTTGACCGAAGTTCTGGAAACACTCGAAATTTACGACCAAAGCCATCCAAGACGCAATCCCGTGCCGTCCATCTCCGCAACGGGCAAGCAAATAAGGCTCTGAGTGTCTCATGACGGAGTGTCGACGTCGAGCACTGTTCTTAGCCACGCTGCCTAGGTAGGATAGATTCCCTAGACAGATCCCTCACATAAAATCAAGACTAGAAACAACGTTCTTCGCCGCGTTACGACCACCAGCTGGGGAGCATCTCCACAGGTTCTTCACACTGCCGGCTTATGCCTTTCTTTTTCTACTGGGAGTTCGCATAACCAGTGTGGTATCCTTCTTCTACGCTAGAGAAATTACCTCCTGTACCGAGCAACAAAGTTACAATGTAACAACTTTTATTTTATCAGGCGTTAGCTGCCTTACTGAACACGAAAAGTGATCATAACTTTTGGACCGTAAATGATATAATATATGCCTCTGTACAATTTGAGGTATAGTTCCAGGGTGTATACTCTGTATAAATCCGGCTCGGAACTAGAATAGTTATCCCATAAGGAATGATGAGAATGAGAGGAGCTACATCCCTTATTCCGGCAAGTGCTAGTGGTTCGATTCCTGCTAGCGGGTAGGTAGTGTCTACCAATGTACTTGGCGAGAGGGGACCGTGGTGCCTGGTTAATCTTTTTGTTAAATACCTCAACTATTGCGACGTGTTGTGTCACTGGCGCCTGTGTAATAATTACTAATATACCACGCTGCGTTACAAGTTGCTATATAAGTTAGGAATTTGTTTTTTTTTTGTGCTTGGCACGGTTTTAATCTCGACTAAACGTGCTGACTGTTTAATTTTTCCCCTCTTTAAAAATATTAAATTTTAAGGCTTCCGTCTTCTTTTGCACAAAATTGAATCGCGTTCGGCCAGTCGATCGTACGTCAAATTTCGGGCTCCCTTCCCGCAATCCCCCGCATACATCCTGCCCACTGAATTATTATAAAACAATTTTGATACGGTAAGAACATTGCTCAACTTAGGATTATTTAAAAGGAGTTATAGAAATTTTTGCTTAATAAGGAGTTTTAATATGACTTGGTTTCAGGGTTGGAAATAAAAACAGTTTTTTTTCAAATTTATAAAACAAACAGTTCAAAATGTTTTAAATAAGTTTTTTTTTTTTAGTTTCTGGTTATTTTTTAAAATTAATTCCACCTTGTTTGTTGATGTCTAAACGTATAAATCAGTTATGTTTCATTTCTAGACTATATTTTTTCAAAGAAGAAGGATCACAATCCATAGAAAATTACCCCACGTCCTATAACAAAGTGAAATACCTCAAAAGAAAGATAAAAATGTATAAAAAAATATGGGATACTCCCCAACTTAATTTTTTTACACCTTCATATGGAAAAATTGCTTTAAAAATAGTCCAGGCGCTGATAAGAAAAATTCGTTTGTATGCGTATTTATTGACCGATTTAAAAAAATCTTTTTTTGTTTGTAAGGGTTCCCCCATGGTAGTCCCACGACCGTAAAGTCAGGTCTTCGGTCTCCAGGACCCCGGATAAATAAAAGAAAAATCTTAAAAATAAGCTCATTTTTGTAATATAGATTATTAGTTATTCACTCTCTTGTTGTTTCTTTTGACAGCACGTTTAGCGGGGTGGCTGAGCGGTTGGACTGCTGCGCTGCGTTTCGCGGGTTCGATTCCCGCACGGAGCAAAGATTTGTACGATCTACAAGTATTTGTTTCGGGTCTGGGCGTTTGTGTATGTAACTCACATACACAAACCCCTAGGTATTTGTGTGTGAGTTTCTATGTTTGTAAACGCACCCATGATACAGGAGGAATTCCTGGTGTGAGGCAATGTTAAAAAAAACTGTAACTGTGACGCATTATGATGAGACAGAATCAAAGGTATCACGAGGGAGTGGTCTCCAGAGGTTATCTATCTAATAATAGGGGTTTTTCGGCTCAAGGAATCGATTTATCAAGGTCCCAGGTTCGAGAAAAGCCCGGTTCCCGTTCCGAAAAAGCAGTGGTGGCCTAATGGTATCGGCCCCGACTTACGAGTTGTAGGTCGTGGGTTCGAAACCAGGCAGGCGCATTACTTTGTGTTATTTATTTCATCACCACTGCTCTCAATACGGTGAAGTAAAACATCGTGAGGAAACCGAGGAAACCGAACGTCCACCAATCCGCACTGGGCCCGCGTGGTGGATTATGGCCCACTCCCTCTCACAGAGAGGAGGCCTGTGTCCCAGCAGTGGGAACAGAACATTAATAGGCTGGTGATGATGAAATAGCACTTCGCCCGCGACTTCTTCTGCTCGTGTTTCTAACTTCGAACTCAGTGAATTAAAACGCCCGGTCACCCTCCTTATAGGATACTTTTGGAAAATCTAAAAATGCTCCAGTAGTTTCGGAACATAGGCTCACATGAATAGTCAATACACACAAACAATCAAATCTTGTCTCTTTAAAATATTAATGTGGACAAACTGATTTTCAAATGTTCACCCCGCTAGGGGTTGATTTCTTAAATATAGGATACGGATCCTTTATTCGTTTAAGACATTATTTAATTTTAGGCCTACTTTTGAGTTTATCGAAGCACCAATGTTGGGGGTGATTTTCGAAAAACCCAAAAACTCGTGATTGTTTATTTTTTATCTAATTTCTTTATACTGAGTTTCAAATTCATCGGGTCGCACGTTATGATTTTTCTATACAAACTTTAACATCGTCTAGATTACAAATGGAGGGTATTCAAAAAAAAACTTACAATAACTAAAAATGCCCATATTTACAAATACTCATATTCGTACAAAGCTTCAAGTTTATAAACCCAAGGAATAAGATTTTACAAAGGTTTTCACCCCTTTTCACCCCCTTACATGTAATCCACACAAAATCCTTTCTTAGTGCTGACCTACGTAATAAATTGCAACTACCGTCCTTAATTCAGGTTACACGTTTAGATCCTTCTCTTTAAACTTGAATACCCCTTTTCACTAACTTTGGGAAAGATTTTCGAAAAATGCAAAAACACGTGTATAATTATTTCTGATGTAGTACCTATACACATACTAATATAAATACTGACTTTCAAATACATCAACTCGCGTGTTATGATTTTCCCATGCAATCGTTATCCGTCTTAGATCTCATTTTAAGTAAAAAAATCTGGTTGACCGAGCTTCGCTCGGTTTTTAAAATGTCTCTATCTTGGGAACCGGGCTTTTCTCGAACCTGGGACCTTGATAAATCGATTCCTTGAGCCGAAAAACCCCTATTATTAGATAGATAACCTCTGGAGACCACTCCCTCGCGATACCTTTGATTCTGTCTCATCATAATGCGTCACAGTTACAGTTTTTTTTAACATTGCCTCACACCAGGAATTCCTCCTGTATCATGGGTGCGTTTACAAACATAGAAACTCACACACAAATACCTAGGGGTTTGTGTATGTGAGTTACATACACAAACGCCCAGACCCGAAACAAATACTTGTAGATCGTACAAATCTTTGCTCCGTGCGGGAATCGAACCCGCGAAACGCAGCGCAGCAGTCCGACCGCTCAGCCACCCCGCTAAACGTGCTGTCAAAAGAAACAACAAGAGAGTGAATAACTAATAATCTATATTACAAAAATGAGCTTATTTTTAAGATTTTTCTTTTATTTATCCGGGGTCCTGGAGACCGAAGACCTGACTTTACGGCCGTGGGACTACCATGGGGGAACCCTTTCAAACAAAAAAAGAATTTTTTAAATCGGTCTATAAATACGCATACAAACGAAGTTTTCTTATCAGCGCCTGGAATATTTTTAAAGCAATTTTTTCATATGAAGGTGTAAAAAAATGAACTTAAGAATTAGGCCATATTTTTTTTTAATTTTTTACCTTTTTTTTGACGTATGTCTCTTTGTTATAGGACGTGGGGCAATTTTGGTCCATCTTCTTTACCCTTTGAAATGATTTTTTTACGAAAAAAGATCAATGGAATAACATGTGATCTAAAAATTTTAAGCATTATTTCATTTATTATAGTGTCAATAAAAGTTAAAAATATGACATAACAATGGCATTAAACTCGAAAGGTTTTATGTCAAACTATTTAGACTCCTGAATATTAATTTATTTTCATTTTAATATGCATTCATCTGCCTTAAAAAGTAGTTGATACGGGTAATAAAAAACACTGTTTAATTTCAAACTGTTTTAAACAGGTGTTTTAAAACAACTTGTTTTAATTATGCCAACCCTGCTTGGTTTGTAATAATACGAGTATCACACAAGTGTTTTAATACTATTTAAATACTCTCATAGGTTAAATTCTGTTAGGTTTAATTTGTTAAACACAATCGTGTTTAACTAATTAAACCTAAAAAAGGTCAGTGCAGCAGTCATGTTGGCAAAGGAAGATGCGGGACGCGTGAGAGAGAGGACAGCGTAAACCTTACATCCCAGCCGCAGTGGTTAACCCAGAACGTAAAAGGCTATTAAATAACGCCGTGAATTTAAGTCAGTACAAGTGTGACAGTATCTCCCGCTTGGCCTGGGGAGGACTCATTTGATGATTTTATCATGAAAAAAAAGGCATGGGCTATGCCCGGGTCGACAGCGCGTTGTGTTCTACGAGCGCCTCAAATAGCGTCAGCATGATGACGGGGTCCCCCTCTAGAGGGCTAAAGCCTGCTGGCGTCCTGGTACTCATTACCGTGACCGCGGAACATAAAGGGCTATTTGAAGGACACCGTGGATTTTAGTCAGTACAAATCTGACAGTCCCATCCAAGGACTGCACTCCTTGTCACAGGCACAGTCCATTACCACCGGGAGACAGAGAAACCAACGGTTTTGTTACTTGCTGGATTTTAATGAAGGAGCAATGTTAGCGAACGTGAATGTGAGAAAAAACAAAGTAAATTTTAAATGTCAATAAGGTCGAAAATCATTTGAACCTGTTTTTTAAATTGCTTAACGATAGCAAGTTAAAAAACAGCTTCAAGCGATTTTCGACCTTATTGACATTTAAAATTTAGTTTGTTTTTTCTCACTTTCACGATCGCTAACATTGCTCCTTCATTAAAATCCGGTGTTTGCATAAATGTCAGTAAGGTCGAAAATAGTTTGAACATGTTTTTTAAATTGCTTAACGATAGCAAGTTAAAAAAAACAGCTTCAAGCGATTTTCGCCCTTATTGACATTTAAAATTTAGTTTGTTTTTTCTCACTTTCACGATCGCTAACATTGCTCCTTCATTAAAATCCGGTGTTTGCATAAATGTCAGTAAGGTCGAAAATAGTTTGAACATGTTTTTTAAATTGCTTAACGATAGCAAGTTAAAAAAAACAGCTTCAAGCGATTTTCGCCCTTATTGACATTTAAAATTTAGTTTGTTTTTTCTCACTTTCACGTTCTCTAACATTGCTCCTTCATTAAAATCCGGTTTTTGCATAAATGTCAATAAGGTCGAAAATCGCTTGAAGCTGTTTTTTAACTTGCTATCGTTAAGCAATTTAAAAACAGGTTCAAACGATTTTCGACCTTATTGACATTTATACAAAAACCGGAATTTAATGAAGGAGCAATGTTAGCGAACGTGAAAGTGAGAAAAAACAAACTAAATTTTAAATGTCAATAAGGGCGAAAATCGCTTGAAGCTGTTTTTTAACTTGCTATCGTTAAGCAATTTAAAAAACATGTTCAAACTATTTTCGACCTTACTGACATTTATGCAAACACCGGATTTTAATGAAGGAGCAATGTTAGCGATCGTGAATGTGAAAAAAAACAAACTAAATTTTAAATGTCAATAAGGTCGGAATTCGCTCCAACTTGTTTAGTTACTTCTCCATATCTTTTAACAATAATCGGTTCACAACTGAAAATTCTGTAGGAAATTTGACAATTAATTCCTCTTTTTCTACCCCTATAGGCCGAGTTTAATTTTGATATTTAAATGGGACCAACTTTCAGATAAACTCTGTCCAACAAAAAAAAAGATTTTTTGATATTGGACCACCTTAGAGAAAGTAAAGAATGGTCATAAATAAAAAATATATACATGTCGAATTGAGAACCTCCTCCTTTTTTCCGTCGGTTAAAAAATATATTTTAACATAATAAAGTAGAGCAACCTGAGATGCGTAACTGCGCGTCATCACCGTTAGAGCGAGAGAAGGTGCGAGCGAGAGGGACCAACAAAAATTCGTCGTGGACCTCACGTCCGATCGCTCCGGCCGTCCACCGGCCACTAAGGAATTTCTCTTGCAATTCTCGTTTATAAACACTTTTTGAGAGGTTATTTGAGATATTTTTTATTGTTAAAAAAAAGCGCTTTAGGTACAATTTTTTTTTTGAATTTGCTTTATTGATCTGTTGACATCAAGATAATGTAATATTACATACCTACGATGCATAGTTCCTATGAAAAAAAACCATTTATTAAGAGATGAAATCCGAGAATTTTGATGATGTTCTGCCATCTTAATTTAGAAAATGAAAGATAAATATAAAAAACTAATCAGCGCAGTTTGAAGACGAGGATATTGCGGTCATTATGCGCTGATCAGATTTTTAAATGAATTCTTCATTGTCTCAGATTGAGTGCACCAACGTAACTCGAAATGACGTCAGGCAGGAAAGAGCTGTTTTGAACGCTTGATTTACCTAATATAATCTACTTAAATCAACTTTAAAAAAATAACTAGCTGTTACTTATATTATGGTTATTTATGTGCAATAATAATATTTCAAGCTATTGCACTATTTTGTTCAAAAATCACAAAGAAAGTTACGCAAATAATTCGGCGCGCGTGAATTTTACAAGACCTGCCCCTTAAAGGTAAAAAGTAGTGTCCGACCGAAACTGATTTTTCAGCCGAAACCGAAACCGAAACCGAACTTTCGGCCTTGCTCTCAGTTTCGGCCGAAACCGAAACCGAAACCGAAACTTTTTAAAACTTTTAACATTTCGATTTTTTTTTTTACATTTATTATTATTGGCACAAGAAAAAGTGTCAAATACACAGAGCGAATTTTTCAACTGGGCGTGGACGGCCATATTTTTAACTATGAAGAATATCGAAAAACGTTGAATAGAGTCTCGAGACCGATTTTGCCGAAAACTAAAACTGTATCATTGGATTTTAGAAAAATCAATAATCGTGGCCCAAAATCGAACCCGCTAATTTTGAAAAAAAAATCACAACCTGTATTTTTTTTTTACGTGGCAAAATCATCAAATGAGTCCTCCAACCCCGGGCAGGGCGGGAGGGACTGTCAGACTTGTACTGACTAAAATCCACGGTGTCCTTCGGTAGCCCTTTGTGTGCCGGAGTCGCGGTAAACGTATGTCCCGCAACCCCGGCAGGACTGTGGCCCTCTATAGGGGGGCGCCGTCACTATGCTGACGCTCCTTGAGGCGCGCGTGGGACACAACGCGCCGTCGACCCGGGCATGGTCCATGGTCGGGCAGCGAGTTGCCCTACCTGTATTATTACACCATTTGATAGTGTTAATAGTAAGGTTCAAATTCTGGGTAATAATGAAATGCGGCAAACTTATGGATAGATAGATAGATAGATAGATAGGCTATTTTTCTATGTTATTTAACTTCTACTGAGTCCATAATCTATTCGAAATTATAAAAATAAACATTGTTTCCAATGTTTCACTAGATTTGAAGTCTCAACAATCGCACTATATTAATTTAGCAATACAAAATAACTGAGACATTAGACTAAAAAAATTGCATTATTTCAAAAAAGAAACCGTTAACTTAATTATGTTTCGAATACCACCTAACCCTAATTCTAATCGCCTTGACGATTGATAAGTTTTTAATCATTAACGTACGTAACAAATATTTTTTATTATGACATGAATATACAAGACTTAGGTACTCTTGGCAGTAAACTCAAAAACATTCTCGTCTCACGAATAAACGGACGGTGGCAAACTGAGCCGGGGCCCCGCCGGCGAGCAAGTACGTGTTAGCTACGAATTTTACCGAACGACGCACGAAAATGCAGGAACACTTGAGTTTCGGCGGGGCCGAAAGTTTCGGCTATATTTTGGCCGAAACCGAAACTAAGGCCGAAACTAGATATTTTGGCCGAAACCGGCCGAAACCGAAACCGAAACCGAAATTTCGGTCGGTCACTAGTAAAAAGGTTTCGAGATGCTGCAAGTACCTTTTTGGGGCCAAAAAATTGCATCTCTATAAATCGTTTGGTTCAAACCCGTTACTTCTCAGGCAGATATTTCTGTTGTATGGGATTATTGAAGAAATACGTATTAGATAATAATACCATCCAATCCATTTGGTTAGTGCAGTAGCTGAGCAAACGACTGCTACGCCGCATATTGTTTGTGGACATGAAACAAGACCTTTGGTTTGTATTAAAGTTGGAAATCTATTAAAGAATTTTAATAAATTGGGGTAGGTCTGTAGTCCGTACCTTTCCAGATATGTCTTTATCCAATCTATGGAAATATGGACGACTAAATTAAACACGGAGTTATTTCGTCATCTGCCTTCAAATTAACAAAGAATTGTATATCCACGAAATCTTAACATGCCATAGATATCGTCAATTTGCCGAAGGTAAACTGTCAATAATTGTTGTCCAAATAATCCAAATATTATGTAGATTTACACATAGATGGGACAAGGACAAGAAACAGACGTAAGTATACCTACTTAATTTAACAAATAATACCGGTTTAGACTTGAAACATACCTACATGACAGACGATAAGTTGACAAGAAGATTCATAAACTACCTTAATAGATACCTATGTGTTAGGTTTATCATTTACTTATGCAAAGTGGCGTAACTATAGGGTGGCAGAGCTGGCAAAATGCCACGGGTCCCGACCCAAGGGGCCACGGGCCTTAGATAGTATAGTTACGCCACTGCTTATGCATCCTAATGATCGTTTAGTACCAACATGTTATCGATAAAAAATGTATTTTCATCATCAATATTCAATTCGAATTTAATTATGCCGGCCGGCTTACCTTCACTCCCTTATCAATAAACAACACAACAACGGCACAAGCGGTGGGTCGTATCGCATTCGCCAAACTTCACACCGGTCTGCCTCTGCAACCGCTATCTGATAAACCGTGAGTGTGAGGGTGTAAACATGATATTGACTTTTCGCGCTCCGCGTGACCACAGTATAAATATCTACAGTAGTGGATCTCGGCCGCATGATAGAAATAAATACCTACAGCCGCGCGGTACGTAAACATGCGCTAGGGCTGTTCGATCCGACGCCCGTCTCCAGCATTTTAATTACATTTGCCAACTTTCTGTATATATTTAGTTTTGTGATTGTAAACATACTTTTCTTATATCAGTAAACAAATAAAATACTTTGTATATTGAATAGGAAGGATTTTAACACAAGCGTAAGTATCTACCGTATCATGATTCATTCAGAACTGCCTATAACTTACCTATTTCACTCGTTTCAGTAACTTTCCTTTAGTATATTCACTGTATTTATTAATCCAAATACCCTTTTTTTCGTGAGATAATAGAAAATATTTATCCATTAAAAAGTCACACATTATGTACCTACCTGCCAGCTACTAGTACTTAAGTAAAATTATTTTATAGTCAGTACTTTTCAGAGTTTACAGGTATTTAAAAAAAAACTTATGACTGGATACGTTATTGACGAATTCATACACCCAAAAACAGCACAATATTTCCTACTCGTCATATTAAATTATGTCCATGAACTGATTTTGTTAAAAAAACAACACACCCTCCGTTCATCACTACGGTACGGCCGTGACTGTCAGGGGTGCGTTTAAATCTTCCGGCGGTATTTCGCCGGAAAAAAATTAAACTAGCGAGGGTTCGCTGAACGGAGTCGATAAGTTTCTGTCAATGTAAGCTGTCAAATTCAATTGACAGCTCAGTTTTTGAAACAAATAATCAATTTGCCGGTGTAATATTAATTTATTCCATAATCCACAAATAATATTCATTCTTTAAAATAAAAATATTCGTTTTACGGCGCGAATGCAGCAAAACAACAAAACTTAATGTCAATCTGACAGCAGGATAAAATTTTGCGTGGTAAAAAGGTCGCAAATATTTATTCCTTTCAGTAAAAACTTATGCCAGCGGACGACCGTAAACGGGGCAGATTAAATTTTAGTTAGCTTCATTTTTCACCTCGCGGTGTACTTAAACGGGGTGTTTGACATTTAGTCAGTATAAATTTAAACTGGATAAAGGATTTAAACGCAGCCCAGCGCCGGGAGTGCGCCGCGACATCGAGGCACGTAGGTATAGCTCGCGTTTCGTCCGTTTGTATGAAGATCAAGTACTGTAGATATTATTACCGTGGCGTGATACACAATGACGATACACTATTCAACGAGTAAGTATATTCTACGTACCACTTGTTTATCAACTCAGTCGCTCGGTACGTCTCGAGAACGATAGAACACAATGGTGAAGGCACGGAAGTACGTAGTTAAAAAAAACTTCCAGGGATTTCCCACACGTGATGATTTCGAAATAGTGGAATACGAGCTACCGGCGCTCAAGAATGGAGAGATTCTCGTCAAAGTTGAGTGGGTGAGTGTGGACCCCTACATGCGCGCGTACAGCTCACGGTACAAGGCTCCGTATGACCAGTTTGGCTTCCAAGTTGCCTTAGTTGAAGACTCGAAGGATCCTCGATTTCCCGTCGGTACCAGGGTCGTTTCCCACAAAGGCTGGTGTGATTACTGCGTCATTGATACCAACGACTCTAAATCCGAAGCCGATAAAGTATACAAGTTACCCAATTTGAAAGGTTTATCAAATTCATTGGGAGTTGGTGCTGTTGGTATGCCAGGTTCTACCGCGTACTTCGGATTCCTGGAAATATGTAAACCGAAAGCTGGTGAAACAGTGGTTGTAAGCGGCGCTGCTGGAGCAGTAGGCTCCCTCGTTGGACAGATTGCGAAGATCAAGGGCTGCAGGGTCATCGGTTTCGCCGGCTCTGATGACAAAGTGAAGTGGCTGGAAGAAATCGGCTTCGACAAGGCGATCAACTACAAGACTGCTGACATCGCGGCAGCTCTGAAAGAAGCAGCTCCTAAGGGTGTGGATTGTTACTTCGACAATGTTGGTGGAGAGCTCAGCTCAACGATCATCAATCAAATGAACGATTTCGGAAGGGTTTCAGTTTGCGGCGCCATTAGTTCATACAACGAGAATAACTTGCCCAAAGCAAGCATTTTACAACCGGCTTTAGTATTCCATCAATTGAAAATTGAAGGTTTCCTGGTGTGGCGATGGTTTGACCGTCAAGCGGAAGCATTCACTGAACTCATCAAGTGGATCCAAAGTGGTCAGTTGCAGCCTAGGGAACACATTACTGAAGGTTTCGAAAACATCCCCACTGCTTTTCTGGGAATGTTGAAAGGAGAAAATGTTGGAAAGGCTGTTGTCAAATTGTAAGTTAAATATTAATGCAACGCGTGTTATTTACTCTCTTAAATTAAAGTCATTGATTAATTTGTTACAAACTATTTCATTTCATACCTCCTTTATCCGGAACTGAACTGTAGGTACTTAAAAGGTAAGTGTTAATAACTACTATCATATAAACAATAATGTTACCACGTTCGAAGAGTTCCATATTAGCAGACTGCTTATTAGAATGACGAGGCTGTCTGATGCCTCTATACACCATTTTACTTCTGTAACAACAACATAATTATTATGAAATATTACATAACCTGTTTTGAAACGGTGCGTCTGCATCATTTTGTGCCCGTTGTATGCATCTGACTAAATAAAACTTACGAGTAAAACAACTCGAACTAAAAAACCTTATTTTCTTTTCCTATGAAGTTCGATTGCATTAATTGACCTCAACACGTCTGCTGTAAAGTGAATTATGCTAAAGGCCGGTTTACACTTACTTAGGTAAGACGTAAGTAAAAACCACGAGTTGCGTACGTAAGTTGAACTTCCTTACTTATCGATGTGTAAATTGACCTTCAGTGCTTGGACATTGGACAGTACCTGTGATTTTAAGTGGTTTATTCATTTAAACATTAGCATATACAAAAATAGAAGTCTATCAGTTGTCAGGCTTTGAATCTACTTAAGGTTTGTATATGGCACTAAAAATGAGTTGATTAAATATGGGTCAGTTGGTACCAATTATAATAAATTAGATTTTTTTATACTTGAATACTAGTTGTTCCTCATGGTCCACCCCCGCTACATGGCTCCTAGGTGGTCGTAGCTTGATGGCCTATATTCCTATAGCCCATCCTCGATAAATGGGGATTCGAACTAGTACCTACTCGTAGTATGACTGATCATCATCATCTCAGCCGTAGGACGTCCACTGCTGAACATAGGCCTCCCCTTTCGATCTCCACATATACCTGTTGGATGCAACCTGCATCCAGCGTCTTCCGGCGACCTTTATAAGGTCGTCTGTCCACCTTGCTGGTGGACGTCCTACGCTGCGCTTGCTAGTCCGTGGTCTCCACTCAGTATGACTACCTACCTGAAATTAGCGTGTGCAATATAACTATACTAAATATTAGTATGATAATGTTAGATCAACGCTGTCTAACATATTAAACTAGGTATCAAAGTGCAGACAAGGAACAGGTTTTGTATCATTATGTAGTGGGTTGAATCTCAATTGATAAATTGACAGCCAACATTCTATTTTTAGAAGGATAGCAGACGGTGCGCTGCAGTGAATGGAATGCTACAATCATTTGTAATTTTATTAAACTAGCTTTACCCCTCAGCGTCGGGCATGTTAACCAACCGGAAGTATGTATTGTGTTTCTTACATCTTGTCTGTCAAACATCGGAATCTGTTAGGCCACTATGGCGAAAATCGATTATAAACTTCTGCATTACTACCACATAACTATTATCAATAGGTAGGTATTCATTAACACCTGAATCAGACATACGTGTACACTCACTACCTGCTATAATATTGCGTAACATCCAAAGTTCACAACAACACGGCCATCCTGTTATCGTATCGATATCGTGGTTAAAATCAATAAAGTGTGTATTATCAAATACTCACGCGTCACGTCGATATCATCAATGTATAGCTTATCTTCTTTACTCATCAACATGAAGTGTAAGTCGTTACGAAGTGGTTCATCGTCTACAGTTACCACTTCAAATTTAACGTTACATGCGATGCCTAACAGGAGGCAGACACAAGCTAGGAAGGTCGCAGAAAGGGTCGCCCTAGAAGCTTTTTGATTCAACTTCTCCGCTTGAGCGAATGTCTTTCTCCTCAAGTACTGCACACTAGTATCCACATAGTCAATTAGAGCTCCCAAAATCGGCACCCTTGAGTTTGAATAGGTCATATGCTTCGGTAACACGTTTGGTGGATCCACCTCGCTAGCCATGACTTTTGCTAAATTGTATGAAAAAAAAACATTCTAAAAACTTTGTAATGTGTTACTTCTTAATTTGACAGTCGTGGTTTCTTTTTATTTTGTGACATTATTTTGTCTATTTTCTGAAGCAGTGTGGTGGCCATCCTATTCAAACCTCCTCACATTTTTTCTTATTTTTGGGATATTTACAAAGGCTTCTAGATTTTTTAAATCTATTAAGTAGGTAATTAGTTTATTATTTTTATCTTTGTTCATCGACTTTGAAGCTACCCTGAAAATTTCAGCTTGCTACCTTATCGGAAAGTGCCGCAAAGCCTGTCCACCATCTTGGACGTCCGCGTTAGATTTAAGTCACATGACTATTTTTTTCGTATTCCTGACAGCAAACCCTTCCATTTGATACACATATCAATACTCAATACTTTATTGCCTATTCTATGGGGTTTTTTTTTCAAATACAGCCAGTCTGATATCTTGGACTTCAGCCATATTGGATTTAAGTCACGTGACTATTTTTTTCGTACTTCTGACAGCAAACCCTTTCATTTGATATCCATATCATAGGAGTGCATTTCAAATCGCCTGTCTGCCATCTTGGACGTCCGCCATATTAGATTTAAGTCACGCGACTATTTTTTTCTTAGTTTTGACAGCAAACGCTTTCATTTTATACCCATATCATGGGGGTGAACTTCAAACAGCCAGTCCGCCATCTTGGGGAGGCCGCTATATTGGATTTGGTATGACGTTCCTTAGCTAGTCATCTATTAATAAAAGTACTCTGTGCTAGTCATGTTTTGTCATCAGAACTCAGAGCGTGTGCAAAATTTCAGTCTGCGAGCTTAACGGGAAGTGCCTCAAAATTGAGTTGCAAAAATCAACCGGAACGTAAAACAAATAAACAAACAGGAAAAGTGAGTGTATAAAAACGTGGGGAAAAAAAGAATTACTTAAGTACTTTAATCGGACTTGTAGTTGCGGAGATAAGTGAACACAAACATAAAAACATATAGGTAGGTTGTTCAGACGCTGATATAGATCATAATATACGAAAACTGAGCAGTTCTAGAAATATTACTTAATACGGTTCGAATTGATAACCTTCTTTTTTATGAATTCGGTAAAGAAACGTCACGACACTTCATTGAGTCTACAGAGAGCGAGCAGCCTAATGAAGCAGGTCGCGGGACTTATTCCATCACCGTGACCCCGGAACATAAAGGGCTATTGAAGGACACCGTGGATTTTAGTCAGTACAAGTCTGACAGTCCCTCCCGCCCTGCCTGGGGTGGGAGGACTCATTTGATGATAATAATAATAATAATAAATGTCTGCCTCTCAAAATGGATGTAGGAACGGGTCCCGTGGTACTAAGGAGCTACTCCTCATTGACATGGCCATTAGCCAACAGGTTCGTCGATCCCGTAGGGATCTGTCCACATGCTGGATAGACTACAAGAAGGCCTACGACTCGGTGCCACATACATGGCTCATGAGGGTGCTGGAGTTGTACAAGATAGATGCAACTCTACGCACCTTCCTTGAGTCGTGTATGGGGCAATGGAGAACGGTCCTTCGCTATCCAGGGTGCCGACAGATTCAGGCGAACGATGAACCTGTATGGATCAAGCGGGGAATATTCCAGGGCGACAGTTTGAGTCCACTTTGGTTCTGCCTGGCCCTGAATCCTCTAAGCACATTGCTTGAGGATTCAGGTCTAGGCTATCGGTTGAGGAGAGATGGTCAGGTCATATCTCACCTCTTATACATGGATGATCTGAAACTCTTTGCCCCCAACAAATTGCGACTGATGGAGCTACTAAAGGTAACTGAAACTTTTAGTAGTGCCATCAGGATGGAATTTGGTGTGGACAAATGTGCAGTCATGCATGTAAAACGAGGGGAGATTATGGAATCTGAAGGGATTCAGCTTTCAGATTCCATACACCTTAGATCACTCTCCTCATCCGAAACCTACAAGTATTTGGGTATGTCGGAAGCGTTAGGCATTGCTGTACCGGGCGTGAAACAATCGTTGAGGGAGCGCTTCTTTGGACGCCTGAAAAGGGTTTTAAATAGCCTTCTTTCAGGCGGAAACAAGGTGCGCGCCTTCAACGGTTGGGTCATGCCGGTGTTAATATAAGTTAATATTATAATAAAGAGTATACTCTTTCGGCATACTCAAATGGACTCAAACTGAACTCGACGCCTTTGATAGGCGGGTCCGTACTCTGTTGACCGCAAACCGGATGCATCACCCACGTTCATCGGTAATGAGGCTGTACATCCCGCGGAAGTGCGGGGGTCGAGGCTTTTTAAATGCTAAGACCCTCCACAACCGCGAGCATGGCTAAAGAGAACTGGCACAAACCTGTGGTACTCAGTACCGAAGACCGCAAGGAGGTATGGCAAGGCAAAGAGCTACACGGACGCTTCTACCGAGCCCTTCATGGGCCCGATGTAGATTTTCTAGCGTCCGTGTCCTGGCTACGTTTCAGTGACCTTTTCGGGGAAACTGAAGGTTTTGTCTGTGCGATTATGGACGAAGTTATCTTGACGAACAACTACCGGAGACATATTATAAAGGATGGGACGATTGACATGTGTCGAGCATGCCATCGTCCTGGTGAGTCCATTAGACATATTATCTCTGGTTGTTCTCGTCTTGCTAACGGCGAGTACTTGCACAGGCACAACCTAGTAGCCAGAATCATCCACCAGCAACTTGCGTTGAAATACAAAATTGTGGAATCTGAGGTACCGTATTATAGGTATGTGCCCGACCCAGTTCTCGAAAAAGACCATGTCACGTTGTACTGGGATCTGCCTATCATTACTGACAGGACTATTGTCGCCAATAAGCCTGACATAGTAGTGATAGACAGATCAGCGCGCCACGCAATGATAATCGATGTTACCATCCCGCATGACGAGAACCTCGTGAAAGCTGAGAAAGATAAACAAATCAAATATCTTGATCTGGCGCGCGAGGTTGTCGACATGTGGAATGTGAGCTCGGCTATCATTGTGCCGATTGTTGTTACTGCCAATGGCCTGATGGCAAAGAGCCTCGACGAACATCTTGCGAGGCTCTCCTTAGGGGGTTGGATCAAGGGCCTGATCCAGAAGGCAGTACTTCTTGATACGGCTCGTATTGTGAGGAGGTTCCTGTCTCTGGAGCCCTAACCACCGGTAGCTTGGACCCCGCTCCCACACCGGTGGAACACTATTTTTTATATTTTTAAATGTTTTTAACTTTTGTTTTTTTTTGTAGTTAATCATATTTAAAAATGTAAAATAATATGTTTAAAAATGAATAAAGAGAATAATAATAATAATAATCTTTATTTAACACAAAGAGTACAGATACAATCAAAGCATAGGTTAGGTCTAAATTAAACACTCATTAAAGTTAGTTGTAAGATCTGCATTACAATTCTGAAACCCTGCCTCTCAAACTAGGTAATGACCTGTATTTTGAGAGACAGTGATCGGTCACTTATAATTCTAATGATTTTACCACGTTAAAAAAAAAGCCTAATGAAGCAGCTCGGCTAAGTGTGGACGTATCTCGGCCGAGGCTAGCCGCGGGCGAGCGACCCGTGCGAGCACCCGAGCCATCCAATGTCGGCTTTTGTTTTGCTCGCGTATTTTGTTTCGTGGCTCGGTCGAGAAACGAATAGGCACGCCCACACAGAATAAGCAGCCTCGCGAGGCAGTGTCCTCGCGAGGCTGCTCATTCTAATGTGGACGCACCTATTTCCCAAGATATGACTAGTTTTGTAGTAAACTTGTATTCACTAAATTCAGTCGTTGGCTCTTTGTGCGAACACGAACTCACTGGCAGGCGGGGCCATAAAGCATGTTGTTTCACCTGTCATCGTGCCCGAAAGAGATAGTATCAGTGATGAGCAGTTAGACGCTAGTCCTTACGCACGTCTGCTTTGCACCCACACATAAAGCGCTCCGATCCATTCCGAATAAAAACGAAGTTACACGATGCATACACCGTCCGCCTCGCCGTCATCACATGACATTGTGACATATGACATGTGTGTCATGAAACGTTTTTTTTAACATGTTTATAAAACGTAGAGCGAGTAATGCAGATTGCTACAAGGGTTGTACCTAAGTTGATTACTGAAAGTTCCTTGCATTACTTATTTTTATTTACAGAAACAGAAGAAAATTAGTACCTGGATCGCTATTACCGGATACGGCTAAGATAACTATATTTATTGAATAAAACAAATAAAATAAACTGTTTCGTAAATATTTGTTGATTATTTATTAAACTGAAAATAAAAAGTAAGAACACATTTTTGGGCTTTGAATTAGTTTTTATTAAAACTATGTATAAAAACAAAGAAAAATAACTAGCCCATCAACATCGAAGACAGACAAACCTTCTAACAATACGCGCTGTGACCAGGAGAACTGCCTTCTGAATCTATGGCTTGATTCAGCTGACTACAGACTTCCTTCAGCTTTCGTGAAATTAAACTGTTCTTCGTTTACATCGATGTCAATGCGTTTCGTGTTGATCTAAACATGGATTCAGGGTTAAATTATCAAGCAAAACTACGCACCAACAAAATCATTTTTTTTTTAATATAAACTCAAAATAATCCTTACGGTGGAGACGTATCCAATAAAGGAGCAATATTTTCTTTATTCATGTCACTCAACTGTTCCTGTGATCTTTCATATTTTTCAAAACCCATGCACTCAATGCTCTCTTATTTTTTTTTTTTTTTGCGTGGGTCACTTCGATCTAGGCGCCCTTTTATATCGCCTTGGTGTTCCTACAGCCGAACTCGGCTTCGCTGCCCCGCCCCCGCGGGACAGTCTTATTAGGTAACAGTGACCCCGGAACGTAAAGTGCTATTGAAGGACATCGTGGATTTTTTTTTTTTTTTTTTTTAGCGTAGTAAAATCATCAAATGAGTCCTCCAACCCCGGGCAGGGCGGGAGGGACTGTCAGACTTCTACTGACTAAAATCCACGGTGACCTTCATAGCCTGTTATGTTCCGGGGTTACGGTAAGGGAATAATCCCGCGACCCCGGCAGGCTTTGGCCCTCTGAGAGGGGGGCCCCGTCATTATGCTGACGCTCTTTGAGGCGCGCGTGGGACACAACGCGCCGTCGACCCGGGCATGGTCCTTGGTCGGGCAGCGAGTTGCCCTTTACTCGCTGCTCGCATGCCCGCGCCTACGGTGGCCGGAGATCATCGAGCGACGTTCGTCGCCGTGGGCGCCTTCCACTGCGGCTGGGGCGGAGGGAGGACGCTGTCCTCTCTCGCTCGCGGCCTGCCTCCTCCTTTACGAGCATTACTGCCTCGCAGAAGGAGCTGACCGCTTCCCACTCCGTCTCGCCCCGCAGCATGGCCGCAACCAATGCCGGGCGCGAGAGGTCTCCGCCTATCGCAGCCGTGAGGACACGTCGGTGCTCCGCCCAAGCTGGGCAGTCTTGCACCGTATGCTCCACCGTGTCCTCCGGGCGATCTTCGCAGTATCGTGGATTTTGATTAGTAAAAGACTGTCAGTCCCTGCCCGGGGTGGTAGATCTCATTTGATGATTTTACCCATTGAACTATATTACTAGATTTTACCACGTCATAAAAGATCATCAAATACGAGTATGTAAGTACCTAGAGATTAGTTGTAACAAATTATATGACTTACCCAATGTTGATTTTAATTTGTTTACAAGTGTTCTACAATGAACCAACACAATCTTACTGGCACTAAAATCCATTCAAAGCTATTCCAATATTTCCAATTTATAATAATTCAGAGTCCAAACAATTTCAAGTCAAACAGATAAAGTAAGTCTAAAGGCGATATTACACGGTTCAATTAAATTGACAGCAATTCCGTTGAAAAGCATTGAACATTGCACATATTTCCTATTTACAAACAAAACAGTCAACAAGACATTCAATGTTCATTTGCCTAGCGATGTCGCGTCGTCAAGTCGTGCGTGCAGGTGTTTCCCTTATTTGTATTTAATGAATGAGCTAAATAAAAAAAAAGGTTGCACTCCAGGAGTGCCGGTAGAAGTGAAAACTTTTTTGTTACTATGTTTTATTTTTAATTTGAATGAACTCATTTTCGATCAGGGTCACGTGACCCTGACGCGAGTTTTGGTCACGTGACCCTGACGCGAGTTTTATTTTTTACCCATTACAGAAAAAGTGTACAACGCCGCTAAAGAAGTTTTCACTTCAAAAAAACTCGGCGTTGGTGGGTACGTCCGTGGATTTGGCGAAGAGCGACCATAGGAGCGTCACAAGTATTACAGTTGGATTTTGTATTCCACAAACACTCATATTTTTGAAAAAGTTCCAGAAAATGAGGAACATGATTGTCACGCCACTCAAAAGCCATTTTTAAAACTATAAACATTAGCGCACGCTAGAAACTACACAATCCTATACGTCCGATTCCTTCGCTGCCGTTCGCGGATTGGTCATTGTTCAATGTTCGTGTTTACATGTTTTAACCGACATTTCGATTGATCAATATTGGTTCCATTCCATTGAAAGGCAATTAAAAATCTAAACTTTCAATGATATTAGACAATCAAATCGAAATGTGTTTAGATGCGTCAATGCCATTGAAGTAATGGAATGGAAAGCAATATTGAACCGAAATTGACCTGTGTAATATCGGCTTAATCAAAATCCAAACTTCAAGCCAGGTTCAAAAGAGTATTATCGTAAACCATAGATATTATAGGTTGTCAACGTACACGTCATACGGAGACAGCCGGGCGCGGCGCCGTGTCTATTCATAGTATGCATGTGTGCGTGCGCGTCACCCTCCCGCACCGCACCGAAGGCAACTATTCAGTGAGATGCACGATATTTCACGAGTAAAAGGCGCACGTGATAAAATACAAAAAGGCCTTTGGAATTTGGGGTTTTATGAAACAACCACTGCATCAATCAATTTCAAGAAACATTTACTAAATTCTTCGATAAATTTGCTGTGTCGGTACAGGCTTCGTTTTGGAAATTGATGCTTCTTTTATTTCAAATTTACGCCCAAAGTTGTGTTAAAATTAGCAAAAAATAATGAATCTTTAGAAGCTCGTAACTTTTTAATGGTTTCATATTTTACAATTCTGCTTCCGTACCGACAAAATTTATAAGGAGACAAAACTATACCATGTTTAACTTTGGATATACTTTGTCAAATAGTGGAGTAAAACCCCAAACAAGTTTCTATGGAAAAAATGTTGACTTGTTTGCTCTTAAGACGGTAAATAACACGCGTTGCGTTACCTAATATTAATTTACAATTTGACAACAGCCTTTCCTACATTTTCTCCTTTCAACATTCCCAGAAAAGCAGTGGGGATGTTTTCAAAACCTTCAGTAATATGTTCCCTAGGCTGCAACTGACCACTTAGGATCCACTTGGTCAGTTCATTATATGCTTCAGCTTGACGGTTCACCCATCGCCACACTATGAAACCTTCAATTTTCAATTGATGGAATACTAAAGAAGGTTGTAAGATGCTTGCTTTGGGCAAGTTATTCTCGTTGTATGAACTAATAGCGCCGCAAACTGAAACCCTTCCGAAATCGTTCATTTGATTGATGATCGTTGAGCTGAGCTCTCCACCAACATTGTCGAAGTAACAATCCACACCCTTAGGAGCTGCTTCTTTCAGAGCTGCCCCGATGTCAGCAGTCTTGTAGTTGATCGCCTTGTCGAAGCCGATTTCTTCCAGCCACTTCACTTTGTCATCAGAGCCGGCGAAACCGATGACCCTGCAGCCCTTGATCTTCGCAATCTGTCCAACGACGGAGCCTACTGCTCCAGCAGCATAATTATACGTCCTAATGACAATACACATGAGTCGTGTGTTCGAATCTCGATTGCGCAACTACTCGTCACTCGCGACATTTTTTGTCTTTGGTTTGCAGCGCCTTTATGTCGTAGTAGTAAGGTGGATTTTTGAAGTGCATTGCTTCACTCCATTGTAATCGCACTACATCGCACCAATCGCGTCGCGTTGCATCGTGCCATGAGTAAAGTCCCTTCTATAATACATTAAGAATGATACCACGTTCGAAGTGTTCTAGCGGACTGCTTATTCGAAGAAAACAAGGCTGTCCGATTCCTCTACACAACACTTTAATTCTGTAACAACCAACATAAATAACTGGCTAGGATCTCCCTCCTAGCGGTATATACACACCGAGCAAAGGCAGTGGCAACGTGTAACCTGCGCTGACGGCTGAGCGACCCCATTGGCGGTGGTAAACCCACCAGGACGTAGGCTTGCGGGTGGCGAGTTAAGGGTAGCTCGCCGTCCAATCAAGGACCCAGGACCGGGGCGACGGTTGGCCATACGGCCAAGCCTACCAGTGTCGCAGAACTGTATAAGCAGAACACTGTGATCTTAGAACACCCAAGGGTGGGTTTGTAGTCAGTAAGAGCCTAGATAGGGCCTAAAAAAATCACCAGCAGGGCTTTTAAGTATCTCTGTTGACAGTTCAAAGGAAGATCACTTGCTCTGGTGACCATCAAATACCTGTCAAAAGGTAAACGTACTGGCTTTTGCATTTGCAATGAAACAAATTAAATTCCCTTAAATCATCTGTTCCAACGCTCTTGAGGCACTCCTTAACTTAGCCTCATAACAGTCGATAAAATATAGAGGTGTCAAGCCATCCAAGTTCAGTCGATAATTGCTGATCAGTGACTGTATTATATTAGCTGCGGCCCGGTACTTCGCTACATTTATTGAATTCAGTCGTTACAAAAAATGTGTTGAATAAAGAACCGCTCGACTGATTTTGTGCAAACTTCACATAACCCCAACGGCGGATACAAGGGGGGGATCATGGGGGTCATGACCCCCCCCTGGGCGACAGGCTGGGTCATAGGTGGCTACTGAAATTTTATCTAAGTTTTTTATAAACTTAAACAAATTATAAACGAAAGGGGTACATAATGCAATTCTGTGCTGTTATTGGTTATAGGTAGGTACCTATTATAGCAGGAGTGGCCAACTTGATTAGACATAAGATCTACTGTTTACTAACGAAACCCTGTGCGATCTACCAATTACATACTTCATGAAGTCTTAAAAACATGAAACAGCATAGTTTAGTACACAACGTAGTAATTTTTATTGACCAGTTTTAAGAGTTTTTTTCATATCACATGTGAGATTGTTTCCTATTTACTTAAATACCTACTTTGGATTGGAAGTCTGAGTTGGTGATGTTTAATCAACATACCCGTATAGGTACAGGGATTGGCCAAAAGGGAGAAATCTGAATTCATAAGAGATACGGAAAAACTTTCTTAGGAACATTAGCTCTTTTTTGGTGTTTACAATTTTTCACACAACTCACACTTGACCAAAAAAATAAAAACGCCAAAATGATCAACATCAAAAAATAGCTAAAGCTTTCTAAGAAAGTTTTCCTGTATCTCATAAGGAAGCAGATTTCTCCTTTTTGACCAATTTAAAAGAAAAATCCTGTATAGGTTTGGTATAGGTCCTATACTATTATCTATATATTATATAAAAGAACAGGGGTTTTTCTTTTGACTCGACTACAGCCGAAACCGCTAAACGCGGAAACTAGAATTTTGGACAGCAGTTGCAGTCTACCATGTAGAGAGGCAATAAAACGGGATTTTGCGAAAATCCTGCTCTAAGGGGGTGAAAACGTTTGTATAAAAATTTTATTCTTTGGGTTTATAAACTTGAAACTTACCACGAATAAGAACACCAGTAAATAAATAAGATAAGCACCACTATTTTTTTAAAACTACCCTCCATTGTAATCTAGACGATGTTAAAGTTTGTATAGGAAAATCATAACGCGTGAGCTGATGAATTTGAAACCCTACGGTGGTGATGGTTTTAGGATTTTTCGAAAATCACCCCTCAAGTTGGTAAAAAGGGGTATTCAAGATTTTAGGGGAGGATATTAAACCACTAAATGTAGAAACCTCAATTTTGGATGGTAGTTGCAGTTTATAATGTAGGTGAGCATAAAGAGAGGATTTTGCGAAAATCTACCTCTAAGGGGGTGAAAAGGGGTGAAAACCTATGAATGTAAAATCGTATTCCTTGGGATTAAAAAAGGGTTGATTAAGTTTTAAGGGAAGGATTTACTGCTTGCTTCGATAAATTCTAAACTGGGCATAAATTACCTTTCAAAAAGGATACTTACGTATTTATTATATTTAAAAAATCAACCACTAGCGTATTTTTGTTTGTTTGTATTGAATAGGCCCTGAAACTACTAGAGATTTTCCAAAAGTATCTTATAAGGAACTGAGCGGGAAGTAAATTTACTGAGTTCGAATTTAAAAGCACGCGCAGACGAAGTCGCGGGCAAAGTGCTAGTTGTCGTGGCAAGCCACGACAACTGGACTAAGTCGTGATCGACCCGTTGGCCACCCCTTTATTTTCTTTTTTTACCGTGGTAAAATCTTCAAATAAGTCCTTTCAGGGCATGGCAGAAGGGACTGTCAGACTTGTACTGACTAAAATCCACGGTGTCCTTCAATAGCCCTTTACGTTCCAGGGTCACGCTATTCGGGATGTCTTTCTTTCAAATCTATCTGAACTAAACTACTCAGATAAACTGTCTGCAACATGGTGATCCCCCCCTGATATAAAAGCTGGATCCGCCCTTGCATAACCCATCTACTAAATAGTCCGAACAAAGCCAAAACATTTGGATTGGATAGGGGAGCCCATTCTGCAGTTAAAGGTGTTCCAGTTTCTTCTAGGTGAAATCGCTTCATCTTAGGTAGGGATGAGAACCAAGAGAGGTGAGAGTAAAAATAATCTCTTACAAAAAAAGGATTACTCAAATAAATTCATTAAAAGACCAAAGTATATCAAAATTATTAATTTTATTGTAACCAAAGTCGGAAATGACGATAGTACAACATAAATTATCAAGATCTAACATACAGGCTTAACATTATAATTATTTGAAAGTTTTATCTAATTACCTACCTTATCCTAAAGAAAATATCTGATTTCTTTCACGTATGCACAAAAATGTAATTAGATTTATATCGTAAACCGTTACTTTTATTTATCAGTTGCTGTTGAAAATTACAATTAATCTATAAGAATGATCAAGATGTAGGTAATTAACATTTTATCTCAGTTTCGAAAGATTGTACTACAAAAATAACATAATTGTGATTACAAGGCATTATTCAAAAGAAATATTCATTTATCGCATTACACACATAAGACTCCGATTATAATTATGCATGACCTATAATACCCGAAGAAAATCAAGGCATAAAAAATTTGGTGTCTTTTATTAACTTTGTACAATCAAGAGAATAAATAAAAGACAGTTCACAGGTCGACAAAAACAACAGATTTGATTTATTCACTACGGCAATTTTAACTATCATTATTACTTTTTAAATCCAATTTCACAAACAACCTCTTATTTGTCCACTTATCACTACTCGTATTGTTTACTAAAGAAGTTTGAATAATAGGCTAGTTGCCTAAAAAACTGTAATTAGTCCGTCTTTTAGATTATTCAAAAATAAGGGACACGTATTTTTTTAATTGTAAATTAGACCAAAAATGACAGATGTAGCCTATAAAGTTACGTGTGACGTCACGATGCGTGGCATTTTTCGCGCATATTGACGTCACAGGTAACTTAAATAGGCTATTTTATCTTTGTTCTTTTTTGTTTAATCGAAAAAAGAAAAAATACGTGTCCAATATTTTTTTATATAATCTAATTTAAAGAAATTTTTTTTTGGACGTAAGGTTGTCGTTTAAGTCTGTAAGGAGTTCGGATCGGGATTATTCGGCACATTCGGGCGGCAAAACTGAATATAATTATGTTTTCGACACATCCGGGCGGCAATGTTCGGGTAGTAATGGAGGCAAAGACTATTGAGGCGTGTCTATTCACACACCAGCACATGCCATTGTCGGATTTATTTATGATACATAGCCCTTATTTAATTAAAAATAGTAATATATTTAAAACAAAAATGATTTGATTTCCGAACGAAATCAGTTGACAGTCAAATATTGTATCGAAATTAATAAAGGTTGCAAATAAATAAAAACTTAATTTCTAAATTAAGTAATCAAGTTTTAAAAAGGTTCTACTACATAAGATTTGTTTGTTATTGCTTGTTTTATTAGTTATTTAGCTAAAATGTATGACAATCTGTGATTCGTCAACAATGGCGGCAATTTTTGTTGGAAGTGGTACAATTCTAAGTTTATAAAAACAGATGTACCGTCAAATTCGTGGTCATTATTATCCGATCGTTTTATAAGAAAAAGCTGTGCTCTGAGTGTTGTTTTATTTAATTAATTAATGTGAAATATGATGTAATAATTGAGAATACAAGAAAGTGATGCTGAAAGTTTTAATTTGTGTACTAATGTTCTATAATGAAAATGTAAGTTATTCAATGTTTATTAAGATCTGAATATTACTGATGTTGTATGTTTATAAATGTGTGTACTGATAAAATATGTTGCCGTGGAGTTTCTTTCTCCGTTCTTCTCCACGAAGACCTAGGGTTTGCGAACGGAAGTAGCTTCGAAATAAATACTTAGTCTTGATTTGTGATTTTCTTTATAAACCCATTCCTGTACAAATGTCATAAGAGATACTTTACATACAGTAAATAAATAACATTAACCATCCTGATATCTAAAACTTGGTAATAAAGTCTATTTAATGTCAATAAAACCAGAAATACACATTTTAATAATCACAAACACAATCAATCAATCTTTTATTTTCTGACATCAGAAGTGGGATTGTGCCCTAACCTATTTATTAATTCTAATGAACTTTTATTTTGTTTTTCATAATCAACGTTGGAGCTATCAATCTGCACATCCCTGCTGAAAGCTGTGATGTCATCGGGTGGACGAATCATCTTTAGAAGGGCGATGAAGACGTGCTGCCATCTCGAACAGCGGGACTGCGAAGCTGCTGAAAAGGAGCGAAGCCATGCCGAGAATAACGAAACGAGAACTTCTGCACTACAGTATAAATTATTGTTTTAATGTCGGTAAGGCCCTCGGAGGCTCTTGTTTTATTATGTTGTAATCTAACTAAAAGCGAGTCGAAAAGATCATAGATTTATACCATAATTGTTTTTGAAAGTTTAGCTTCGTTATAATTTAACGAACCTAAAAAAAAAGGGGGAGGAATATAAATTAAAAGTGAAAAAGTATGAAAAACTGTTAAAGGTTACAAATAAAAAGGGTAACAAGTTGTTACAGCATTGAGTAAAGGGAACAATTGATAAAGATTATTTTCAAAATACAGATAGATAGTTTTCCTGGCGGTGTACATACTTTAAACTTGACGTAGATAGTCAAGTAGTTGTAGATCCTCTGTTCAATGATCAGATCCTAAACTAAAGGTCATTTTAATAAGAAAAATAACATTAATCTAAAAACAAACAAAAAAAAAAAAACTTTTTTGCAATCAGTGGGTATATTGCTAAACATTAGTTTTACTTTTTTTTCAATCTTTTAAAATAAAAATGGCGGTTTGATCATGACATTATTTTAATGTTGACATTCATAAAATCGTTAATAATAATAAGATCATAGGATTGATCAATGTAACAAGATCTTGACTACTATGAAACTAGAATATGATAGAAGGATTTCAAATACATTTTAAAGCCAAGTCTTAAAATTATAAGTATGGCTTTGCACATCGATTAAAGTTGTGATTTTGAAAAGGTCTCGACGTGACAAAACTATTCCAATAAAATTAATAATTGTCAGAATAGCCGAGCCGTAAATTTCTTTGGAAAATAAAACGCAAATCCATGATTCATGTACCAAAAAAAAGGGTCATAGTATGTATTAGTATATAGGTACAGGGTTGAGGATATACAGAATAATATGCAAAACAAAAATGAAAAATAACGAAGTGATAAATGATATCATTGTTTGTTAAAATTATGTCCACTATGTAAATAGAAATTTGAAAAAAAAAAACAATTTAGGTTTAATCTAGAGATTAAGTGATGTAAGTGTTATTTTGTTATCATTCATGTATTGTATTTTACATTGGTGAATGTTTAATATAATTAATTTAAAAATGATTATGACAATGATGATTATGTATGAATTAAAACCTTAGTTGTGGTGTGACATTCACTGACTGCGGGTGATTGAGCTTCACCGACGGCGGGGTGTTTTGGTCTGCCCAATAAGGTTGACATTATGAACTGACTATTGACATTATGAGCTGACTACTGACATTATGAATTGACTATTGACATTATGAACTAAATATTATGTATATGAACTGCTGGTCGGTCACTGCCCTGATACCTTTCTGAAATTCACGCGCAGCAGGTGATAGGACTGGTATGTCAAGGCCAGAGACTATTTTATGAATATTATGTATATGTACTGCTGGTCGGTCACTGCCCTGATACCTTTCTGAAATTCACGCGCAGCAGGTGATAGGACTGGTATGTCAAGGCCAGAGACTATTTTATGAAAGTATTATGTATATGTATAACTGCTGGTCGGTCACTGCCCTGATATCTTTCTGAAACTCACGCGCAGCAGGTGATAGGACTGATATGTCAAGGCCAGAGACTATTTGAAAAAAAAAATATCTATATAATTATTTATTAATATCATTATGACTGCCCATGGCGTATACTGTGCCAGTACTGTCCTGTTGCCAGTGCCTGTGGCCATGACTGTGACTATGACTTATGACTGAGACTGAGACTGTGACTTATGACTTAGACTGAGCCTGTGGATTCTGTGGCTATTAAGATAGTATGAAAATGTATTGATGATAAATTATGTACTGAGTATAATTGTGTGATGATGTACAGTGTATGTTAATGTTAAATCATGTACTGTGTATATGTTAAATCATGTGTATTAAGATTTATTAATTAATATGTTTTATCAAAAAGGTATAAACTTCGAGAACGAAGTTTTTTTCAGAATGGCCGTGTCGGATTTATTTATGATACATAGCCCTTATTTAATTAAAAATAGTAATATATTTAAAACAAAAATGATTTGATTTCCGAACGAAATCAGTTGACAGTCAAATATTGTATCGAAATTAATAAAGGTTGCAAATAAATAAAAACTTAATTTCTAAATTAAGTAATCAAGTTTTAAAAAGGTTCTACTACATAAGATTTGTTTGTTATTGCTTGTTTTATTAGTTATTTAGCTAAAATGTATGACAATCTGTGATTCGTCAACAATGGCGGCAATTTTTGTTGGAAGTGGTACAATTCTAAGTTTATAAAAACAGATGTACCGTCAAATTCGTGGTCATTATTATCCGATCGTTTTATAAGAAAAAGCTGTGCTCTGAGTGTTGTTTTATTTAATTAATTAATGTGAAATATGATGTAATAATTGAGAATACAAGAAAGTGATGCTGAAAGTTTTAATTTGTGTACTAATGTTCTATAATGAAAATGTAAGTTATTCAATGTTTATTAAGATCTGAATATTACTGATGTTGTATGTTTATAAATGTGTGTACTGATAAAATATGTTGCCGTGGAGTTTCTTTCTCCGTTCTTCTCCACGAAGACCTAGGGTTTGCGAACGGAAGTAGCTTCGAAATAAATACTTAGTCTTGATTTGTGATTTTCTTTATAAACCCATTCCTGTACAAATGTCATAAGAGATACTTTACATACAGTAAATAAATAACATTAACCATCCTGATATCTAAAACTTGGTAATAAAGTCTATTTAATGTCAATAAAACCAGAAATACACATTTTAATAATCACAAACACAATCAATCAATCTTTTATTTTCTGACACCATCATACTATGGACCAACCAGATCAAGTCTGTATACGCGAACACGAGTCACGGCCGGCAGACAGGGATGGCGTCGCATCGTGAAGCGAATCATGGCGGCATAGTGTTTGCGAAAGGTTGACCACTCTAGAAAGAGGAGCAATGGTAATGTTGAAAAGCGCGAAGTAGTCCGAGTATGTGCCGAACCGAGTGCCGACCCGAAAAATTTTAACACCAATATTGTGCGAGAAACTTTGGTGTGTGCCTAGCTTTACAATGTCATTCTTACTGGGTAGGCAGTTACTAGTTAAGTCCTAAATAATTCAGTCGAATAACACTCAAAATAATGTTCATCAGACAATAAATTTCACTGGAGGGTGTTGATAAATTAATTAATTATCGCTTTTCCTAAAGACGTTTGCAGAAAATGTTCTGGCAACATATAATGTCTTTCCTGTGAATGCACGGTCATAACTATTGATTCAAATGATGAATTCTTACTAGATTTTTTTTCTCTTACTGACTCCAACTAATAGTCTCGAGTTCTTTTATATCTGGGGTACAGAAGTGCACCAATACAGTCAAGCTAACGATTATAGGGGTACCACTGTGTCCCTTACATCAAACTAACAATTGTCTTACAAACACAAGAATCATACAAAATATACATCTGTATCTGTAAAGCTACCCTCAACTCGAACGAGTGTAAGTGTAAGTACAGTCGACAAAGTGGAAAGATGACCCATTTTGACAATAAATCGTTTGAATCCGTCAAATTGACAAAGATCAAAGTCGTTACCACGGATATGTATGTTTACGCGAATGTGGACCTAATTGTATTTGAATGTCTGTATGATAAGCTGATGGTAGGTCATAATTCCACTTTGTTGATTGTACAAAGCAAGAGAAAAATAGTTTAACTTTATTACATTTCAGATCGGCTCCCTAAACAGAGTAATCTAATCGTCTGGCGAACCTAATCGACGCGTTTTCTTATTCGGCGAGACTAACTTAACATATGTGTGACATATGAACGCCACGAATCCGTGTTCGCGCGACGGATCGCTTTGGTTAGGGCGTGGGGTAAGATTTAAAGTTTCAAAGAGTATTTCCTATCTGTTACGGTCACTCCTTCTGTTCAAATGGACTTGTATTCTGAAGCCCGTATTACAGAACGGAACTCAAAACTTAAGCATGATTTAAAATCAGATTCAAGCCCTTTGATTGGATGGTGGTTGGAAAATGACGGGACCCCCTCTCAGAGGGCCAAAGCCTGCCGGGGTCGCGGGATTATTTCCTTACCGTGACCCCGGAACATAACAGGCTACTGAAGGACACCGTGGATTTTAGTAAGTAGAAGTCTGACAGTCCCTCCTGCCCTGCCCGGGGTGGGAGGACTCATTTGATGATTTTAGCAAGCTAAAAAAAAAAGCCCTTTGATTGGTTGAAACTTGAAACTAGTTTAAAGTAATGCTTGGGTTTACAATATCCTCATAAAAGAGTCAAGTAAGTTAGGTACACTTCCGTTTACATTACATTTTTCCATCATTCTTTTGTACACAAGATTACATAATTTAGGACCCAACGTGATTTTCTATCAAATAATTTAGACTTAGTTTTAATTTATTTTAGCTTTGAGCCAGATAAGTTACAAAGAGGGAATTTCTACAAACATAATATACATTTTGAAACGTTTCTATGCTTTCTGAACCAAAACAGTCACCTTGGTATAGGATATTTTGTCCCGTTAGAAATTACCAAACACCGCGGACAATACAATAAAAAAAATGTAAAGGTGGACGTAAAATCCAGGCCAATAATAAGAAGAGAACAAAGTTTGAGTTTTTATGTAGGGGTTAATCTCCGGCCTTACGGAACCAATTTGGAAAATTCTTCAGCAGTAGAAAGCCATATTTTATGTTCCAAATGTACGAAGCAATAGTGGGTCGCTAGTTTAAAAAATTGTATTAGGTGACCAAAACTACTTTTATGGTTGCTAGAAATACAGTCAAAAGAAGAAAATAATTTAACCATTAACTAATAGGCTCAAAGGACTTCAAATCCGATCGATTTTTTTAATAATTTACTATCGCGTTGAGGCCCTTACAGGTTAGTAAATGTGTGTTGATTTCTCATATTCACGTGTTCACTCTCTTAGGAGCCGAAGAATCTGCTTCTCCTTCGCTTGCCTTCCTCTTCCTCTTAATAAGGTGTGAAATGTCTGAAGCAGCAGGCTTTGGGGCTGATGAACTGGAACTTGAAGAGCTGGCTCCAGCGCCGTTGGAAGTGGAGGAAGAAAAGGCGGAAGAACCTTCGCCGTTCGTGCCGCAAAGAGTTTCACGTACCCGTTTTATTGTCTGTGGAAATTGTAAAGAGGTTCTAGTATAACTCTGACCTAAATACAGGGCCCCAAGTCTGCTAATTTAGTAATGCCTCCATTGAATATCAATTGGATTTCATTAGCAGTTTTAACTACATTTGGTATTCTGCTACTAATTTAAGACCAATGGTTTTCCAGTGACATTCCATTGAACTGCTATCAGAATATTTGCTAGTCTGCTCTTCAATCGTGTTACAATTGTAAATCGATGGTGGACTTTATCGGTATTCTACTCTCTAATGACAATACTTATAACTGTTCAACTGAGAGTCAATTACAATTACACTACGATTCCATTACGACTCTATTGAGCATATACAAGTTTTTGCAGAATACCAAATTTGTTCTAATCGTAATGGAGTCGTGATCGAGTCTCAATTGAATATCAATAGCATGTAAGTTAAATAAAATTAGCACACATGAGGCCCAGCTTTCTTTCCAAGCGAATGTCTCCTGACCACTGATATCATTTTTACGTATCATTCGGTAACAGTACCAAAACTCCTTAAGCCGCATTTTCACTAGGGGACATATTCCGGTCCCTCGATACGAAATTCGTGTCCCACGCGATGTCGCCCAACGTCCGACATTAACGGGTCGCGCAACTTGTAGTAAGTTGACATTAGTAGAAACTGGCCAATGTAAACAAGGGAAATGTCGAGCGACATTGTCCCAAAAAGTTGCAGAGACATACCACGTAAATGTTGGCGATATATTTCCGCGACATGTTTCCTGGTGAAAATGCGGCTTTATGACTTGGAATCCAGTTTAGAGTTGTCTGAAGCGCGCTAGATGCGGCGTGCTGTGTGGGTTTTATTTTGCATGACTAGCCTTCTTCTATGAGCCATAGACAGTCAAGTTTACTGCAGTTTCCAACGCCCTTCAAACTTGACGCTAAACTGGATCGTTCAAGGATTTTTAACTATTTCTCTAAACGATTTACCTTGAAGTAGATAAATTGCTTTTTATTTGTGTATATTTCTGAATATCGTAAATTGGAAATCGCAAAAGAGGATCTTAACCTTTAACTGTGGACGTTCCATTTTTGATACACTACTTTGGACGTGCGGTCTCAGAGACCGCTATCTTTACGGGCTGATTTCTATCTTGATGCGTAATAATTGTGTATTTTTTTGTTTTTATCACTTAGAAGAGTTTTTAAATATACATTAAAGATGTAATTTTAATGAAAAATGTATTTATTATAAACTATATGTAACGATATAACAATCAAAGGCGCTATACAGATTTTTTAGCTTGAGATCACTTTATAGGTATATTACCGGAAAAAAATGACTTTTTTAGTTAGTTTAAATTCTTTTACAATAAAATATAAAGAACAAAGGACATAAAAAAATTCAATTAATTTTCTCAAAACTAAACATAGAAAATTTGACAAGGTCCCAACTTGGTCATGTTTATTGACAGAATTATTGACAGTCTTTGTAGAGCGGCTTAGATCATTGCCTACATAAGTGTGGGTCCACTTTCGTTTTTATATTTGGTGGGCACAGATTATACGTTTTACGTTTAGAAACTGCATTTACTTCACTTGGTGGCCCTTGGGACGGCATAGCACGGCCCATAACTCGTTTCAGGCATGTCACGGAAAATGAGTGATTATAACTCGTCTTTGTTATTCAGAAATTGACCTCTTTCTATTTTTTTGTCTTGGTGTTGATTGAATACAGAGTAGGCATTAATTCCACACAAGTCCAGAACTCTGTGGAAATCACCACCAGGCCATCTTCTTGTTCGGCGACTGCTCGAATAAATTGAACATTTCTTGTCCGTTTGGTCTACCCCCCTTTGGTGGGATTATCCGATCATCGTATGTCACCGTCAGCTCTAGTAGTACTATCACACTCTTCAATAATCTATCGTTCACTCGAGTGATTTTTTTCAATGTCAGCTTCATAAAACAAACAATCATCTCTGTCGCACTGAACCGATTCTAGAAGCAATGATTGACTCTCGTTTTCAAAGAATGATCATCTAATCGCAATATTTTACCGGCTATCTAAGTAGACGAACTCGATGTTCGTTTGCCTACAGTCGTTGATTGATCATTTTTTGACATTTCAGCTTATAAAATTTAAAACAAACAAAATCATCGTCGGCGTCAATGTATAACACAAATGTGGACGCGCGGTCTCACAGACCGCACTCAAAATGTAAAGCGAAATTACTCACGCAGTATTTAGCCGATTACGTAACTTTCACTCTTAACTGTCGTTTAGTGACTAAAACCGAAGCTACTGAGGCGTGTATACGTGTAGGGTACACGGGAGGAGAGGGGCACGAGAATCACAAACTGCACGCGGTCTGTGAGACCGCACGTCCATAGTTAAAAGGTTAATTGATTTCATAACCATAAAGTTACGTTTTTTTTTTAAGAAAGTAAACTGAAGCTAGAATTTTATTATTTTGATTAGATTTACTTGAATCAAGTATAACGCCACCAAATAAATAAATATGTAGTTTTACGCCGAGCCCCACCGGTGTGCGCTGGGCCTTATAGTGCCCATACAAAGGGCAATAAGAACATGTTTTTTAAAACCATAGAATATAACATCAATGGCCATGATCAATACATAAATAAACAACAAATCAACCACATGGCCATTAATGTATTGGGTTCAATCTGAAATAACACACAGGGTATAATTTCGAACAAATTTATTCCAAAATGTTGCAAAACACAATAAAAAAATGGCCTTGTGGTAAAATGTTGGCTTAAAACTAAACATGATTCAGATCAAATAAAATCAGTACATTGAGCTTATAACTAAGAATATTAAACCATAATAAATGCTGCTGTGATAACCTGCCAGTCTGCTTCGAGATTATATTAATATTAGCATCAGTCTAAGTAATGTTTACGTATTGTTTATCATCCAGGCATTTGAATATACAGCCTTCAAAATTGACCTCAATAAAATTCTCAAATGTTCAAAATACACAATTACAATATCACATTCCAAATTAATACAAGTCTTAACATTACAATGTTTCATTAACAACTTTCAGTCCTTACTTTCAGTCAAAACTTTCAAATCAACTGTTCATTTCTTAGTCCCTCTCAAATCACATTTGTCATCAAATTTTTAAATTAAGGCACACATTCATTCCAAAAAATAATACTGATAATAATTAACAGTCAAATATTAAAATTAACAATCACAATATCACAAATGGTGGCATGGATTTAGCAATTTGGCACATAACAATTTTTGAACAAATTTAATTTTGTGTTGTTATATCACAATGTCATGGAATGTCAACAGTCTACACTTACAAAGCTTACTATTACATGATTATATTTTGAAAGCAATGTTTTTTTAATTGTTGCAAACTCAAATGTACTTGTGTTTGGTCTTACCACGGGCTGACAGACAGACTGCTTGAGCAGATAGCCAGTGATCAACATACATGGGTTACGGTTAGCCAATACAAAATCTGAGCAGAAATCTAAAATGCTGAACAGCTTTCAGCCTATGCTGACTAAATTATCGGCTGAAACCATGCTGAGTGAAGCATTTTGACAGCTGTCTCAGCCTATGCAACTCAGCATTCGCCATTTTTCTTTTAGTGCTGCTCAGATATTGTATCGGCTAAACGTACCCATGGACTGTTTGAGTAGTCAAATTCAACTGCTTGAAGCTGCAATTAGTAACTGTTACAGCAGTCAGTTTGAACTGATTATTTAGCAGTTTGACTCCTCAAGTAGTTCCTTATGTATGTATGCAGAAGACTGTAGTTTACTATGCAGTGTGGCTTGCCCATTTTCAAACAATAGTTGTTTGCAACAATATTAGAAACTTAGGCATGACATTCCAACTGACAATGAGTCCTCTCCTTAATAATCATGTTGCGTAACATCTTCCTAGTTACCTCAATGCAATCGCAAGGTCTTACCTCAGCCTTATAGTCCATCATATCCTGAATCTTCTCCTGAATCTCAGGTAGCAGTTCTTTCAACTCTTTGATTTCCCCTTCGACGGAGTAGAACGGGTCTGCGGACGTGTACTTCTTGACCGTTGCGTCGTCAACAACGGCTGCCGGGTTCTCCAATGTCTTGATGCGTGTTTCAAGAATGTTCGCCGCATTCTTGAAGTGTGTGATCGCGTCTTCGAAGTTGGAAGCCAGAGAGTTTGCGAGACCTGTTAGATAAGAAAAAAAAAATGACTTTATAATTCAATTTCACTTCATATTTTGCAAACATTACTGAAGACTAGCTGTTCCACGTGGACTAGCTGTGCCACGCTACTCGGCTCCTATTGGTCGTAGCATGATTTTATATTTATATTATTAATTATAACTTTCCTCAATAAATGAACTATCCAACACAATTTTTTTTTTCATATCAAACCAGTAGTTCCTCAGGTTGCTCAGATTAGCGCGTTCAAACAAAAAACTCTTCAGCTTTTTAATAAAGTATATAAGTACAGAATTTACCAAATGTGCTTACCAATCTGATAATGTGTCTCCGCAATACGCCTATCATCACTACGATACAGTTCCTTCTGTAGATCCAAACAGCTCTCTGAAATTTAGAAAAAGCAATGAAATTTCCGTACCGCGAACCCGCGCTTTAAATGGGGCCAAACTAGTGGCCTGTGCAAAGTTTGTGCATAGACATGCTGTCAACACCCATCTACTGGTTTTATACCAATTAATTTATTGTTTAAAAATATTATAACTGACGAGAAAGAGAGACGAGATACTGGCGATATTAGTAGTTTCCAACATTTTGGCACTTTTAACAGTCCAACCAGTCCTATTGGAAATCTATGGGGGAGGTCTATGCTCAGCAGTCGACGTCCATCGAAAATCTCCTCATTTATTGCTTCTAAGGCAGAACAAAGTAATATTTTAAAGTGAATGTTTGGATGCATGGATGGATGTCTGTTACTATTTCAGACAAAAACTACTGGACGGATATGGATAAAATTCCGATATATAGATAGCTTATAATCTGAATTAACAATAGGATACTTTTTTTCATTCAGTGGGATAATTTCGAGTTGTAGCGGGCAAAACCGCTAGCAATTGCTAAATAAAATCTCCCATGATAAATATTCTGTTTTTTCAAAAGTAATACTACTTACGCATATCAGTAACAGCCTTGTCATAAGTCTCGCTCTCCAGCGCCACCTCCCCGAGCGCGAGGTGCACGTCGGCCAGCAGCGCGCGCGCCGCGTCCCCGCCGCAGTCCTGCACGCGCCGGTACAGGATGCTGCGGGCTAGGTCTGTGGGGATACAAATGTTCCATATTAATCTATTGAAGTTTTCCTTCACTAGAAGCCAACGACGATATAATACTAGACTCGTAATAACGACACATGTCTGTTAACACATTAGGCAAAAAAGTCTTATATTTCGACCAATCCTGTAAGCCGTAATCATACGTTGAGACAGAACAGACCTTAAGTTAGCCAATCACAACGCAGTACCCCGTCCCCCTCACTTACGTAGTACCTTAGAATAGTTTTTGTTCCTTAGATCGTGCATGCGGAGTCTAGTATTATATCGTCGTTGCTGGAAGCGTTTGCAATGGGGATGGCAACTGGGGAACTAATGGCGCTAGTATAGCTTGTTCCAAGCATCGTCATTGGTTCAAATCTTAAAGGTACTTCAAAATAGTACTACGTCATTGGTCGGATTAGGACTAAGCTATGGTGGCGCCATCTACAATTAGCTTTAACTTGCCTTCCCCATTCGACTTATATAATTCGTCGGAGCAAGTCTATTTTTCTACTAGCTACGGAGCCTTATGTCCTCGTTGTTGTATGATTCTCACTTCTAGCTGGCTGGTTCTCCTCGGCCATCACTAAGCGCGCTAAATGACCAAATACGAGCACAGTACGTGAGGATAACCCAGCTTTAGTGAACAACATGCTATTTGAAGCAATCACTCGAAGCGCCTTCACCGATAATACCAATGATATTATAAAGAAAGATACGCCATGTTCATAATGAATGGCGTTCAGAATTGTTGCATTTTTATTATAGTAATTTAAAACTACGACAGCGATAGATAATGCGGAACGTATTAAGATAGAAAGAGATAGGGATAGTAAAGAGCAACAATTTGTCTTACTTTGTCCTCAACAATTTTTGCGTGCTAGTGCGATATCTACCTCTTTTTATTTATAATATCATTGGATAATACGCAATTTTCATCACTAATATCAGAAGACACAATTTCAGGTCGACTGGGCTGTTGAAGGAACACTCTTTTAGTCAGCAGGAATCTGACAATCCGATCCACACATGAGGACTCACCATGTTTTTCGCAGGCTGAAAAAACTACAATTGACATGTCTCTCGTATTCCTAATGATACTAGTAACTATTCAGTAAAGTAGTATGAACTGTCGAAACAAAGTAGAATGAACTGTCAGAAAAATATATCCTTTCAGTAGCTTCCTTTGAACATAATATAACTTCGAAGTACATACCAAGCATTTCCCATGCCAGTTGCAGGTTATCAACATCATCCTCAGCGTCGCCATCAACATTCATTGCAGATTCGTCGTGAGCGTCGCCATTTGTGGTTCCCTGTTGTGTAAAGTTCAATTTAATAGTGATAATTTCAAATGAAAAAACTAGGCAACCTTCTATCAAACTATATGTTCTCTAACTATGTGTCTCTTATTGGTAAATATGTTAAAGTTAGCTTACAGCTACTATTGAATAAAATGAATAAAAAAAAATTCAACAGCAACAAAAAGAGACTTGCATAATATTTATTATTTATTTCCTAATTTGCAAATAGAAAATTAAGTAAACCCTTTAAACCTAAAAAATGCAAATCATAAATCTCATAAACAACAAAATACATACAGCTATCAGTTGTTTCAACTACCACACTGGTAATTAATAAATAATGAAAACCAACTTCAAAGATGATAATTATGTTTAAGCTTACAGGTTCCTCATTCTCTTCAGCAGCAGCGCTGCTGCCAGGCTCATCTTCTTTAGTGGTGGACTCTGCTTCAGTCTTCTGTACTTCTCCATTTTCTTTTGTTTTCTCAGCTGGTTCAGCTTCCGCTTCCCCTTCAGCCTCTGCCTCACCATTCTCTTCTTGTTCTAAAGAAAACAAAATTAATAGAGAATAGATTTTTTTCTTCTTTTTTTCCTATCCTGCTCTGTCTCACTCCTGGGCAAAAGCCTCTCTTCGCACTCTCTACCCAAGAATAGATTAGTTTTTTTTTTTAGGTCATTAATTCATATTGCTTGAAAGAACATTTTCCATTAATCCAACTTCACTCAAAGATAGACAGATAGAATATATTTTATTGTACACCAAATTGTTACACAATAAACTTTCTGATTCTATGGTTACAATGGTAATCTTATTGCTAATATCTTATTAATATTTTCTGTTAATATATTGTTAGTATCTGCCAGACAACCATTGGTCAAATTTTAAGTGAAAGGTTGGATCTAGTTGGTGGTGCAAAGGATTTTTTAATAAATAAGTATTCGCCTTTTTCTCATGTAACTTTTACCACTCCAAATAACTCTTCAGTTTCTTGTCCATTCTTCTCAATACAAAACTAATAAATGGAAATGGTGGAATCAATTCTATTAAAATGTTTGACATTAAAAAGTCAGTAAGTTAGACCCTAGACCTTAGTTGTTTCTAACATTTACCTTCATTATCTTCTTCCTCCTCATCGGCATTGCCTGATCCTGGTACTCCATCACCAAGGACACCACTCTCTTCTCTTGACAAGCCCAGTAATGCTTTGCCATACCTGTGAGGTAAAAAAAATTATACCTTTATTGCATCAAAAACTAAAAAATTCAGTTAAAATAATGTTATCTTGTTTTTAAATTGAAAAAAAAAAAGGACAAAATAACAACATTGTTGCCAAACAAGGAGACCCAAAGAACAATCTTCAACTCTTTGGTAAAAACATTATGGTCTATGGTATTTCCAACAAAAAAAAGTTTTAAACAAAAGAGTTTTGTATCTTTCTCACCAAAATCCCAAATGCTATCTTGAACTGTAAGTACTAACCACAAGTAAGCCTCAGCGCATTGATCGGCCGTGTCTCCGTGTTCCTTGGCAAGCCCTTCACAGGCCTCGGCAAGGGTGCTCGCAGCTGAACTGAAGTCTCTCACGGCCAGATGTCTGCGGCCAGCAGCAAGCAGCTCTGTTGGGGACAATGTTGACACTTCTGTTGCCTCAGTCATCTGGAAACAAAGACAATAATGATTAAGTTACACAAATTGATGTGTAGCTATAGGTACTACATAATGTAAATTCTAGGTGGTCCTAGGAGAAAGAAAAGCGATCAAGAGATCCAAGGCAATCAAATATTTGGAACACAAATGGAGTTAAAATGATAGATACCTAATTACTCATCAAAAAGGTTTTTATGGTAAACTTCCATCATGATGTAGTAATCCGGTTGACTTTTAAGAACTTAGAGATTGAGCACAATGTAAGCACCACTTTTATTTTATGAGGTATTCGTGCCGTATGGTGTAAGCGCCAATCCACTCGATAAACGTCATGGATAGGACATTGCGCCCTACTGTATACAGCAATCAAGCTATTTTACAAAGTAATCATTTAATAAACTCGAGGTGAAAGAGACAATTACTTTCTTTTCTTCATTTCCACGATGTAACGGTCGGCGGTATTATAACAATACCTACATCAATAAATACAATAGCCAACTAACAAAGTCCACGTGGATGGGCCTAAAGTGGCACCTGTATCCAATGTATTTTGTAGATGCTATTATTTAAAGTAGATTGACACCTAAAATAAAAAATCCTTACATGAAGATCGAGTCTATAGTGAAAGAACCGCGCCAAAATTTTCGGTTCCGCAATCGATGAGTAAGCATGTGAAAGTGATACACAAGGTAAATACTTACGTTGGAGGATTCTTTCTGGTAATATTACAAATGTAATACAAAACTGCTAGTAAATTCAAATAAAAAACCAATAAAACTTGGAAATATGCACGCGTGTCGACCGATTCCGTTTGCTTGCTTGCCGTTTTGAAACAGATTAAAAATAACCAACAGTGTTGCCAGTCGGGATTTGTCAGAAGTTACCTGAAACATTAAAAAATGTAACCTTTTTGTACAAAAAATAACCTTTATTTTTTTTTTTCTGGAAAAGTATTATAAATGTCAAAAGTTAAAAGAATACATATAGAACAGAATATTATTTTTAGTTGACTTACAGAAACAATAATGAGTGAGATTTGAGAACTTGTTCACATTTCTTGATTTATTCATCAGCATCAGAGTGAAAATAACAAAACACGAACACAAAACTTTCGTTGACAAAACAAAACCAAACCAAGTAGCGACCACAGAGATGTACGACCAGCGTTGCCAGACTGATTTCCCAAAAAGGTACGGCGGCTTTCTGAAATGGTACGGTTTTTAACTTCAAGGTACGGTTGGGTCAGGATACTTCTGCAAGAACTAGATCAGTTTTTTTTTCTCTTCGAGTTGGCTGTCTGCAATCATAGGTTGGAAAAAAAGCGATATCCCGAATCGAATATTCAAAGGGACATGGTGAAGTAGAAAATTATTACCGATTGCCAATATTGAACAAATCATTGTAAATCTTTATAGAATGAACTCGAAGAAAAAAAAACTGATCTAGTTCTAACAGAAAATTCCGACCCGTACGGTTTCGCTAGAATTTTGAAAAATGCTATAGTCTACCTTATACAGAAAAAACAAGGTTTTATGTCAAAAAAAAAAAAATTAAATATAATGTTTTAGGAACTAAGAAAATTCCATTTATGTAATTTGGGCCCATATTATCAAATGAATCATAGTATCAAAGTCACAAAGTTGAAAAAAGTACGAGTTTTAGTTTTATTAATTGTTTTTTACCTTTGTAGTGAAAAATAATCACAAGTATAGATTAAAGGTACGAAAAAGGTACGGTCTAGCCAAGGTACGGTTGTGGTACGATTGTATGACGAATAGTACGGAAAACCGTACTTTTTGGTACGGTCTGGCAACGCTGGTAGCGACTACGGGCAGGGCAGCGGGGCGAGCGGCACACGGCGCGGCGGGGCGCGGGTGGCATGCAACGAAACCATAGACATAAAGCGTTCCGTTTCACGTTGCTTCTATGTAAGAAATTATAAGTTATGTTTACGAATTCCTTAAAATCACCTAAAAGTAACCTTTTCAATAGTGTAACCTAAAAGTAACCGTAGCAGTTCAAAAATCACCTAAAAGGTTACAAAAGTAACCTTCTGGCAACGCTGATAACCAATGAACTTGCTTGATTGACACTTGTCAAAAAAGAAACGTCAAGTAAATGTCAAATCGTCATTCGTTCTCTAAAAACTAAAAACACTCCATTTCTCTATGGATGCATTCCCGCGTAAATTCAAAATGGTCGTGTCTTTTCCCACCCCGCAACCTGAAAATATTTATTACTTTTTACTATAAGTACGTAGTAGGAAGTCTACATAAAATTATTTAGTTCTGTAAAACAAGTTATAATTTTATGGCTTAACATTACTTTGGCGTTTGTTCGTAGCAAATATAGGAATAGGACATGGAATTAGTTAGACACACGCAAATATAAATATTCATGACTGTGATCGTGATCATACGAGAGTTGATTACAGTAGGTACTATAATAACTAAGACTTTTATAAAACATTGATTTTATTTTTTGCGTTGTTAGAAACGCTTTTCCAAACAATAAACATTTTGTTTGAATAATTTATTCAGTCATAATATTCTATTTCGAGCGGGAGGCCTTTGCTCCATAGTGGGACAGCATAGGCTATTAAAAAAAAATACTTATATGTATATTTCATTTTCATATTCCAGTGAAACCATGACATCGATATATTTATATAATTACTAACGGTGCAGCATGCATCGTGTAATGACACAGGGTGGGTAGCTATCGACTTTTCCCCCGCCCCAACCAAGCGGTCACCCGCCCAATCACACTTTAGTAACGTTTGCATACCTATCGAGATACTTGTCGATAAATTGGTAATCATATATTTCTTGGTTGGAGTTTCAAGTTAGTAGAAGTTCTTACCTGACAACAATTTTTGAGTAATTTTGTAAAAGTAAGTTAACTTATTATTGTACAAATCAAATTGCCGTTACTTTTTGCTGCATAAGAACTACCCACTAACTTTTCTACACACCATTATCTAGGACCTTGGATCAAAATGTCCTGCTATATTCAACGCAATTAATCTTCTACACAACTAAATACACGCATAAGTACCAAACATACATAATCACAGTTTACTACAGATATCGATAAAACGGTTTTCCCTAGCGCCAGCACTAGGTACCGCTTCATTTTCCCACTTTCCCTCAGTTTGTCTGCAACGGTCGGACGAGCAGCTCGTGCCTGCGTGCGACCTCCTGCGCGAACCTATTACAGCCCTTTATTGACATACCCATCACGCGAGATCTAAATAAAAAAAGTTTGTTTGCACCTTTTGAAAAATGTGACAAAAGACTTTATTTTTCATGCAAGGTGGTGTAAAACCCCAATAAGTAAGTTTTGGATTTATTTACAGTTTTTTTTTTAAGTTACGTTTGCTTTAAGTAAGGGTGAAAGCTTTACAAATATTTGTACTCAACTATTGCATGTCTTTGTCAGATTGTTGTAGTAAATGTTCGTTTTTTATAGCCCATATATATTTACGATAAATGGGTGTAATGGATTACTATACCAATATACCTACTAAAGATTAAGGTCGTTCAATGAACCCTTAAGATTTATTGTACCCAAAGTGCCATAGAAAGTAAAATACAAACAGTACCTAAACTAATGAGGTAGGTATACGAGGTAGGTGCTTTGTATATTGATACAAACCTACCGGTTTCATTCGTTATACTCTCTACTGTTATCATTATCGCCCCACAGTATCAGTATGCTATGGTTAATTACTCAAATGACCTTTGGTGAAGGTTTATATAGGTATACGTGTTTGCTTAGAATAAAAAGTACCTAGCCCAACTAGCTATTGTGTACGTAAATTGGTGTACGTACTACTTTGTACCTTTCACGAATACCTATTTAGCAAAATCGAAGTTCTGTGTTTTTATGAACTGTACTGAACTAGAAAACTTGTACCTAGTTAGTTAGTAATTTGACTAGGTATAGTTTGAGTTAAATATTTTGAGTGGCATACATACTATACCTAATTGCCGCAAAGAAATGCATAAATTAATATTAAACTATTTTGTTTTTGATAAAAATATAAATCGTGAAGATACATAGGATCTTAGGCATTCTTAGGCCATATTATTATTATAAGTGGTATTTCTGTCAAAATATGCTGAAAACTTCGCAAAAAAAGCACTCCCTCACTTTTCAAAAAGCACTCCTACAAGCAATAATACTTTTGTAATTTCAATCTCATATGTTGATTTCTGTAAAAGAATGAATCGTAATTCAAGCCAAAATAACTCAGTTGCTTTCCTTGCCTTAAATGTCATGGGACTGTTTGCTACTTCCTCTGATCAGCATCAGCAACACTGCTGCGAAATGAATTCTAAAAACACTGAAAACAAGTCGTTTCGTAAACCCAAAGGTGGTTAGCAACAGGCGGTTTAAACTCGGCCTAATCAAACTTAGGGTGATAAAAAATAAGGAGGCTGTGGGCACGGCTTTAGGCCACGAGTTTACTAAGCCAAAACAATCTTTTTTTTATTAATTGTGTGTGTATGATAACAGCCTAAAAGTTTTACAATTATAATTTATTTCTGGTATTTTAGGTGAACTTTTGAACTATTGGCTATGGAATACTTAAGGGTCCGATGGACCTAGGTAGCTTAGATATGAGGTACCTATTCCACATTGGGCACCCGCTGAAATAGCACCTGATAGTTATTCCACATTCGACACCTATCAATTTGATCAGTCCCAGCATTCAATGCTTTTATTTCTATCAATTTTGAAATGCTCACAAAAAGGTATATCTTCAATCGGAACGGATGTAAATGATAAATGATAAATGATATTTATTTTGCAAGTTGGTTATAAAAAACACTTTTACACGTCATCAATATTTTTAAAGCTAGATGGGGCCGGTGTTTCGTACCTGACTACTCTGAAAAGAAACAGCCGAAACAAACTCAGAGGTCACAGTCTCTTTTAAAGTCCAGACATTGTTTTGTTCGGGTCATACGAGGACCATGCGGGTGTCTGAGATGGTCTTTTGAGGAAAGAGCAACACAGATTTGAGTGGACCTGTCCAGTCAGTGCAAGCATTTGTCGGTAATCGTGTAGCTCGACTCAGAACACAAGGAGCTCAACGACACGACGAACAATACCAAAGAAAGGACATTTGGGTAGGCCGCTTAAAGTACTCAAATTGTCAGACAGTAAAATTATTATATAAAAAAAAAGCAAAACTTCCCCACATTCGTCCTCGCATTCACAATGATAAAAAGTACACAAATAAAAAATAAAATAAAAATTAGAAACATGTTGTTGGAAGTGTAACGCTGGCCATCTAGAACATGACAGCGGATTCAAATGTAATAGCTGGTGTTCGTTCCTTAAGTCACTCGGCAACTATTTTTCCTATGTAAACATGTCATGTGTGATTTTTATAATAATATATTAAATATTTCACTTATTTCCAACTGTGTTTACCTCTCTACTCTGCAATAAAAATAGCAGGTTATGTGCTACATGTGTGAAGTGTAAATATTTTGTGAAAATATTATTATTTTACTCGAAATATGGATGAGTATACTAATTCGAAAGTTACGATGGAAAAGCTAAAAGGTACCATCAACTATCGCGATTGGGCATTTCAAATGCAAAATATACTAGTATTCGAGGATTTGTGGCAATGTATTACTGGAAAATGCGAAACCTCAGGTGAGAAGACTGACAAATTAGCTCGTAGAGAGGAGAAAGCTCGAGCGAGGCTATGTTTGAGTGTTGAAAAATCGTGCTATTCTCACATTCTGCAGGCGAAAACTGCGAAGGATGTATGGGATGCCTTGCAGAAGGCTTACGATGATACCGGGTTGCAAAGGAGATTGTCGTGTCTGCGAACTTTATGCTCGATTAAGCTAGAACAGTTCGATAGCATGGAGATTTATGTCAACGAGATCTTGACACTTGCTGAACAACTCAATAACATGAAGAAACCACTTGATGATGAGTTTGTGGCTACTATTATGCTCCAAGGGTTACCTCAAGATTATGACCCAATGATAATGGCTCTGGAGCATTCTAGGATAGACATAACTACAGATATGGTAAAAACGAAACTTCTCCAAGATAAGAGATGGAAAGGGAGCGCCACTGATAATGGCGATGGCTGCTTATTTACACGGAATCGTAGTAATGAAAAGGCTAGCTCTCGAGGCGAGAAGAAGAATGCCTCAAGTACATCAAAACACGCTAGTACCTCGTCAAGTACGAACAAGTTGTGGTGTTGGAAGTGTCGATCTAAAGGACATGTCAAGAAGGATTGTCCTCAATTGGATCGTAATGGAGCAACATCGACTTCCATGGTGTTGTCTGCACTTAACACTAACAGTTCGTGGATTATTGATTCTGGAGCGACAGATAATATGTCAGGACGCCAAGAATGGTTTCAAGCTCTTGATGAGTCGACGACAAAGGAGGTTTGTGTTGCTAACGGAAAGAAGTTAGTTGTGAATGGGAAAGGTGAAGTGCATTTTACGGTTAACTCTTGTGGACATACAATAGATACTACTTTAAAAGATGTATTGCTAGTACCTGAACTTACTGTTAATTTAATGTCTGTGTCTACTCTTGCCGAAAAGGGATATAAATTTTTTTTTGATAAAAATGGATGTGACATACTTAAAGCTGGTAAAGTAGTTTTACATGCTAGTAAAGTTGGGAGAGTTTACATGCTTCAATCTGTGGGTAAAGTCAATCTGACAACGTCATCTACGTCTAAGGATATGATGTTATGGCATCAACGTTTAGCTCATCTGAATTTTGACAGCTTAGCATCACTTAGGAAGGTAGCTAATGACATTGACTTTCAGGTTAATTCGCAGAAGAAATTTTGTGATGTGTGTCTTAAGGGTAAGCAATCCCGTGCTCCTTTTGTGACCAATCATAACAAAAAAGTAGCCGAGGCGCGGCTGGCACTCATTCACAGTGACGTCATGGGGCCGATGCCGACTACTTCTCTCGGAGGCAAGAACTACGTCCTCACGTTTCTAGACGACTACTCCAGGAAGGTGTTCGTCTATCCCATTGCAAAGAAGAGTGAAGTGTGTAAGTACACTAAAGATTTTATTAGACTGGTAGAAAATCAGTGTAGTGCTAAAGTCAAGGTAATGAGAACAGATAATGGCTCTGAGTACGTTAATACTGAGTTGACGGATTTTCTTAAAAAGAAAGGCATTGTACATCAGCTGACGGTACCCTATTCTAGTCAGCAGAATGGATCCGCGGAGCGTGTGAATCGTTCTTTACTTGATAAGGTCAGATGTCTACTGTATAATGCAAATCTCGATGACAAGATGTGGGCAGAGGCTGTAAACACTGCGGCATTTCTGATCAACAGATCGCCAAGCTCGAGACTTTCTGGTAAATTACCAGAGGAAGTGTGGAGTGGTAAGAAAGTGAGCCTTAAAAATCTGCGTGTCTTTGGTTGCGAGGCATTTGCTCATGTAGATGACTGTAAACGTAAAAAGTTAGACCCCAAAAGTAGAAGGGTAATTTTTTTAGGTTACTGTGATAACGTCAAAGGATATCGTTTGTTCAACCCTGATGACAATAAGATCGTTATATCACGTGATGTGGTGTTCAATGAATCTGTGTTTCCAGGGAGAAATTCTAAAATAGGGCCAAAACGTTTGTTTGAACCTATTTATCTTACAGGAGGTGATGATGAGAGGGAGATGCTGGAGACTACGTCGGTTGAGGCGGAGTCAGAGTACCTGTTGACTGAGTCGTCAGATTATCCACTTGAGGCGGAGCCAGATGCAGTTCCTGCAGAATCTGCAGAATCACCAAATCATCCTGTTGAGTTGGAGTGTGAACGCGAGGCTAGTAAAGATTCGGTAACGTCACCTGAATTGGCGCAAGACTCTACTAGTAGACGATATAACCTACGTCCACGTATGCCTAAGACAACTTGTAACATAACTAATGTGTGTAATGTGACAGAGCCCATAGAGCCACGTACTGTCAAAGAAGCTTTGAAATGTGAAGATAAAGAGTTATGGCAGAAGGCCATGAAAGAGGAAATTGATTCTTTTATCTTACACGGAGCTTGGGAGCTTACTGATAAACCGGTTGACAAGAACATCGTTAAAAATAAGTGGATTTTTACCCTTAAACGAGACTCGGAGGGGAACATTACACGTTATAAGGCAAGATTGGTAGCTAAGGGCTATACTCAAAGATATGGTGAAGATTTCCAAGAAACTTTTTCACCGGTCGTTCGTCATTGTTCTATACGATTGTTGCTATCTCTGGCAGTAGAAATGAACCTTAAGATTGATCATTTAGACGTGCAAACAGCATTCCTGAATGGAAATTTACAGGAGGAGATCTTTATGCAACAACCAGAAGGTTTCATATGCCCTGGGAGTGAGAACAAAGTCTATAGATTACGAAAGGCTGTTTATGGGTTGAAGCAAGCATCACGATCGTGGTACCAAAAGGTAAAAGATGTTTTATTATCTTTGGGATACAGACAGTGTAAACAAGAGGACTGCATCTTCACTAAGAGATCAGGTCAGTTGATTGTTTTTATCGCTCTGTATGTCGACGATTTTTTCGTGTTCTATAATGACAAACATCTGGCTGAGACATTAAAAAGTTCTTTGTCAAATGTTTTTAAACTCAAAGACTTAGGCCCGGTACGAAACATGTTAGGTATAAAGGTAGAACGTGATGCAACTTCCATCAAACTTAGTCAAGAAAAGCGGATTGATAATATGTTAGATCGTTTTGGCATGACAGACTGTAAGCCTGTAAAGTCTCCCATGATTACTAATGTTAGTTCGGTAATTGAGAGTTCTAATAATGCTACAAATAACGTTATAACGAAGTTTCCGTATCAAGAGTTGATTGGTAGTCTTATGTATTTATGTGTAACTACACGACCTGACATTTCGTTTGCCGTGTCATATTTAAGTAAATTTAACAATTGTTATACGGAATTCCATTGGAATCTAGCTAAGCGTGTACTGCGATATCTTAAAGGTACTAAGCAAAAGGCCTTGGTATTTAAGAAGTCGAATGTAGATCACGTTCTTGAGGGTTATTCTGACGCAGATTGGGCGGCAGATCCTGACCGTAAGTCGTACACGGGGTATGTGTTTAAATATGGCGGTAATTCGGTATCTTGGGCTACCTACAAACAGTCCTGCATATCGCTTTCGTCCACCGAGGCGGAGTATTGCAGCTTGAGCGAAGCGAGTAGAGAAGCGGTGTTCCTACAAGCTTTAATTAAGGAATTGCTAATGATGACTAGTTGTAAAATAGTAATGTATTGTGACAATCAATCTGCTATACAGCTTGCTATCAATCATACTCATCACAGACGGAGCAAGCATATAGAAATAAGATTTCATTACGTTAGAGATATGATAGATAGGTTTAACGTAGAAATTGTATACATCCCTACGGATGAGATGTTAGCAGATATATTCACTAAGCCCCTGGGCTGTGTCAAGCACGATGTGTTCACTCGTCAGCTTGGTGTGGCATGAAGCCACATGATGTCCACGTTATGGGGGGGTGTTGGAAGTGTAACGCTGGCCATCTAGAACATGACAGCGGATTCAAATGTAATAGCTGGTGTTCGTTCCTTAAGTCACTCGGCAACTATTTTTTCCTATGTAAACATGTCATGTGTGATTTTTATAATAATATATTAAATATTTCACTTATTTCCAACTGTGTTTACCTCTCTACTCTGCAATAAAAATAGCAAGATGTTATACAGAGTGGAATTTTGTATTGCCACCTGGAGGGAAAGTACTCTTAATACTGCAGATAGAAAATTTTACTCAAAGGAAACATTCCTTTATTTTTGAATAGAAAGCAAACTGCATTCAAAGATTTTAGAAAATTCTCTTCTTACATACCCGGGAATCGAACCGGCTAAAATAAAAATTATACCCCGTACCTACTTTTATTGCATGGATCGCTAGGGTCAATTATAAGGATGAAATCTCTCTAACAAACATGATAAATTAAATTAAAGGAAAACCAGGAAATCTTAAATTAATTTCATATTTACAAAAAATGGTTCGATTCCCGGGTGTGGGAGAAGAGAATTTTCGAAAATCTTTGAATGCAGTTTGCTTTCTATTCAAAAATAAAGGAATGTTTCCTTTGAGTAAAATTTTCTATCTGCAGTATTAAGAGTACTTTCCCTCCAGGTGGCATTACAAAATTCCACCCTGTATATGACGTAAGCATCCGCTAATGAAGTATTTTGATCAATTCTACCCTCAAGGGGATGAAAGCTTGTATGAAACTTTATCAATTTTATAAACAAAACACATTGTGAAGTTCCGACATAAATGCGAACGAAGTCGCGGCCACTGCTAGTCGTTGGTAAAAGTCTTTAGTAAAAAATTCAGCATACAATAGACAGGGGTGCAAAACCACAATTTGCGAACATTATCCATACATTACACAAAGCTGTATTATGTTTTAATACCCGAATAGGTACGGGTAAACGAGCTCGTTAAATTTTATGAGTCAATTTATTAGGGTTTGGACACAAGACGTGGGCAAAGAGGTTACAGGTGAGACGAGACGTAAATCTAATGTAGGATATTTTAGGAAATACAGATCTGCAACATCTTATATAAGGACAAATGTAGCTTTTTAACTATGTAGGTAATTATATTCCCATAACCAGTGTAAACAATTGTTGGTTTACTAATAAAATAAATATTGTAGATTTTATGTTAAGTACTAGCGGCCAATCCCGGCTTCGCACGGGTGGACACGATGATTTTCGTCCTCTATGACCTGGCGCTGATGGTTACAAACACAACAAAAAAAGAAATAGCCGAATCGGTCAAGCCGTTTTCGAGTTATGAGCTTAGCAACACATTTTGCGGGGTAAGTAATATATGATATAACTACAAAATCTCTAAAACTTACAAGAGATAACAACTGAACATATAATTTTATTTGATATAACGATCTGTTAATATAATAAACGATTGACATAATTTTATAATGACTAATTTCTATAAGCATAACAATCAATGAATATAAAATCGTTTTGTATACCGCTCAAAAGACATAAAACTTATTTGGTCTAATTTTTTTTTCTTCCTGGCAAGTAATCTAACACTGATGTACCTAGTAATAGTACCACCTGCCGTGAATCTTGGACGGAGCCCCGCTTCGCGGGGCTCCTATTTCTGCGTACAGGGTTTAAAGTAACCTAACACGAAGGGGATGGCGGGGTCTGAAAGACCCCGCCATCCCCTTCGAACCTAACCTGTCCGTGTCGGGGTGCCCCAAGTCCCGAGCTCGCTTCGCTCGCTCTTGCATCCTAGGTCAAATAACTGAAAAATTATACGTTTCAAACGTTACATTTAATGATTTTCGCTTTATTAAACGTTATATCAAATAAAATTATATAAAATGAGTTTTAGAGTAACACAAACATTATGTGTGAAGAAATTATATCAACCGTTGGTACCTATATCTCACGTTGATTATATCATGTGAACGTTATTGAAATGAAAATATATCAAATAACTTTATATGAAATGAGACGCACCCCATTTTGCGATTAATTTTTATGTTATAGTTAGATAGATATATGTAGATAGATTTTTTTTTATTTATGTTAATGGCGCCTTCGTCATATCAGCTAATTGCCGTCCATTGCTAATCGTAAGCACCCCCATAAAGCGCTAACCAAAAAAAGGTGTAGAGATTGAAAAACCACAACTTGGTCTTCTTTCTTGGTTTATATTTGGAATTTAGTCTTCCTAGTTTCTGGTGTTATGATATATCTGGTTTAGCCAGTATGATCACGGAGCTTGCAATAATCGTGGTCAATAATGTAGTGGATAAATGTGTGCAAAAAAATCCTATAATCTAAGGCAGCGTTTCCCAATCTTTTTCGGCCACGGACCCCTAGGTAAACAAGTACAGTTTTCACGGACCCCCAGTTAATTGTAATCTGTAATCAGATTCGACTTGTAATCCGATTCTGTATTTGTTTGTGTATACGCACGCACTTAATTCCACTCACATCATTCATTCAGTTTGGCTCACCGCCGCGCGTGCTAACTAAGCGTAACGATTACGAGACATGACACCGCGGACTCCTTAACATATACTCGCGGACCCCCAGGGGTCCGCGGACCACAGGTTGGGAAACACTGATCTAAGGCATACGAGTCATTACACAAATACACAGCATCACTATTTGTTCCACCACCACAGCAATACACAGAGAAATAAAAATATCCTTGTTCCCCAAGGCCGTTCGAATTAACATTCTTATCCGTAATGGCTAATCTGGTAAAATTCAACATCCGCAACATTTACAAATAAAGGGAGAATAAATCAAGACGAATACACTTGACCATTTCTCCCCTATCGTATAATATCGTATCCATAGCGTGTTTTGCCGTTAGGGGAGAGGGACGAATATTTTGTAGGCGTGCCAAGAATACCAAAATCGGCACTTCGAAATAAGTAGGTTATATGTATGTAGGAGATTAATTTTTGCCTGGTAAAGCGTGATTACGCGGGTCGGGAAATCTGGGCCGATTTATCAGACTTATTTTCGTGTTTGACCTAAAAGTCACCGTAGACCTGCCTCTCCTATTACTATATTTACTCATGAATTTAGATTTTTAAGTAATTACAAAGCCGCGCGATCTTTGCCGAGGTCGGTCTGTGGATGGGTGACCATCTGTCATAGTGAGTTTCCTCCACACCTCAAAAAGCACGTAAAGCCGTTGGTCCCGGTTGTCATTTGTAGATATTAGAAGCTCATCAAGTCTGACAACCAGTCTTACCATGGCGTATCGTATTGCCCAGTTAACGGATTGTAGAGGTCCGTTAGGCAGTCGCTTCATGTAAAATACTGATATCCAGCTGCATTTGGTCCGACTGGAAGCCAACCCCAATATAATTTGGGAAAAAGACTAGGCAGATGATGATGAGACCGTCATCAAATAATTACTCCTCTAGGTATAGTGGAACGGACTGTCAGGTTTGACTAAAAAATCTGTTCCTTCAGTTAACCATTGCGTTCCACGACACGGGTGCCCCTTTTGTAACAGTTCCATGACGGCAAAATATTTTCAACACGACGACCGCCCAACCCCCATTTTCAGGCGCTCACGGTTGATGATCCTGTTCTGTAAGTATGTCACACATCCTCTAGATCCAGACCAGCCTCACATATTCAGTCTGCTCTATTAAAAAAACTCTTTAGAATTAAAATTCTCGTCACACCTCTCACATATAGAATGTATGAATGATTTAGAATTTTCTGAAGTGTAAACGCGTTTGTCACACGCAAATATATGGGATTAGTGTGAATATTTCCAACGAGCTTTATATATTCAACATGCGGCTTTACCATGTAGAACAGGCGCGGGTGTTGGTTTATTGAAATATTTTGCATTTTAATTCCGACACTCATTTTATCTTGCAATTTTGCTGCAACATCTTTACTCTTTCTGATTCTTTTGTCTCGAATATCATTTTACAAATATTACAAAAATAATTTCACACCCCTTTTAATCAATTGTGGACTAGCAAATTGTTTTTACGACAATTGTTCACTCGCGATAACAAAGAAAGCAATTAGAGTCTTCTATCTCTACTGCCATTTCCATCATATCGGCTTTTATCAGTTAGCTGTGGGACTGGACGTATAAAATTAATTTCACTGTATGATAATAATAATTATGAACCGTTTTTTTCATGTATGTACATCGATTACTCCGAGGTTTCTTGTCCGATTAGTGTGATTCTTTTTTTTGTTCGATGCAGTATACTTGCAGTGTGGTCCCATAAAATATTCTTCCAATTTATTAAAATTTATTTATTTTATTAAATGTTCCGAGTAATCACGGTGAAACTCTTTCAATTAGAGGTAAGAAACCTCTCTCGTGGTATAAACCGCATTCAACAAAAAGTTTCGGTTTTTTTTCGCAGTAAACCTCACAAAATTACCAACTTCTATGCCTCGTGTTTATGACCACTATTCTGACCTTTGTCCCCGACCGAGTCTTAACATCTCACCCGGAACGATAAACAGCCGTTTTATTACTAGTATTTCCCTTTGTTCCCAACAAAATGAGTTAATATAGAACCATGCGAACCGAAGATGAGTAGTTACAGTCGTATTCACGTCTGTGATAAAACTTTGACCTCTTTCTAGTGTAGCGTAGTGCGTGACGATACAATAAGAGTCCAGTGTATAACAAAATAACAAATAGGTTTTGTTTCCGCATACGGACGAATTGAGGATATAAACGGGATATACAGGATTATTATAGAGTGGAAGAAACCAAAGAAGAATGGGATAAGGGCAGTCAGGAAGATAATGAGAGGTACTTCTCCAATAAGAAAACGAATAGCTGTCGACTGTAGTTTATTTATTAATATTCTCGCCCATAAAACGTTTAAAAGATTCTGATGTGCGCCAAAGAAAACTCTATCAATAAAACGATTCATTTCCAGTTGCTAAATCAACTCCCAACTCCGACTGAACCAACATATAAATGAGATAACTGCCAAACTGCATGAAGAGGGCAGTCTAAGATTCTCTCGCCTTAAGAGGAATAGTATATCCAAATTAGCGACAAGATTCGACAACAGAACGAAGACAAAATAATTGAGGATTGTACCGTTGGGCGCACATCTCTGCTAAGAGTAAATTTTTTTTTCCTTAGCCATTTATGTCCCACTGCTGGGCAAAGGCCTCCCCCATATCCTTTCAAATGCTCTTTTCTAGTGCCACTTCGGGCCAAGCATCGAGGTACGCATCTAGATCGTCCTGCCACCATAGCTGATGAAAATCTGACATCATATTATTGGAAAGAAACAGATCGCTAGTAGCAGGATATATTTAAAAAAAAAGTTGCTAAATCGACGTTCTACTCGCTAATCACACGCACGGGAGAGAGACCAATAAGTTGCCAGCTCCTCTCGGTACGGTGGTCTCGCCAGTGCCGGTTTTAGCACTACCAGCGCCCTTGGGCGAGATTTTCTACGACGCCCCCTAACTGCAAGGACGGATCCAGCTTTTACATCAAGGGCGTGGTCACCATGTCGCAGGCAGCTTGTCTCCGTAGTCTAGTTCGGATAGATATTAGCTATACAGTAGAGCGTCGATTATCCGAACTAATTGGGGGACATGGGTGTTCATAAAACCGGTTTTTTCGGATAATCGAACTACGTCTACCGTATGTTTTTTGTTTGAGATGGGTTAGGTTAAAGGGGACAGAGAAAAACCAAAAACCCGACTGCGTTAAAAAAGCTAAAAAGAAAGAAACAAGCCCAGTAATTAAGAATTCACTCATTCACACTCACAGTCGCGGCCCATTCAAATTATACCAATCAAATCTTCCCAACGGGCCCCGACTGTGAGTGTGAATGAGTGAATTCTTAATTACTAGGCTTGTTTCTTTCTTTTTAGCTTTTTTAACGCAGTCGGGTTTTTTGTTTTTCGTTAATTTTTTTTTATTTATTTCATAGTTTTTAGTTAGAGAATTATTGTTTTGCTAAACAACTATAAATCGTTATAATTATCCTAAATTATTATTTAAAATGAAAAATGATAAAGGGAACCTACAGATGATTTTAAAATACCTGTTCAACGATACCCCACATGACATAGTTCATCGACATTTTTTTTTCATTTTGACCATAAGGCGTCTGGTTGTCGCTGTGGTGAATTTTGATTACTGTCATGTCTTTAGTGACACTCGCAAGGTTAAGACGAATCGATTGACGTAACAATTATCAAAATCGGCCTACGCATTTGGTCTCTAGAACGCCACATAGAAACAAACATACATACATACATACATAGACTGATAAACACATTACCCTCCTTTGCGTCGCGCAGTCGGGTAAAAAGCCTACAATGAACCGAGCTTACCCAGAAGAAACCTGTTCGCTATTACGTTTTTTACGACCCAAGAAGTGAGTTGCACTATTTTGCTGTGCACATTATGAAGGAAGATTGTAAGCGCATAGTGAGACTAGCAGTTCGGATAAGCGGTCGTTCGGTTAACCGACGTTCGGATAATCGACGCTCTACTGTACTTTGTTTATCGTGGTAAAATCAGATTTTACCCGCTCAAGACAGGGCGGGAGAAACTATCCTTCAATAGCCCTTTACGTTCCGGGATCACGGTAATTCGTGAGTCCTGCGACCCCGGCAGGCTGTGGCCCCGTCATTGTGCTGACACACTGGCATGGTCCATGGTCGGACAGCGAGTCCACAACGCCTACATGCCCGCGCCTCGCCTAGAGTGGCCAGAGACCGTCTGCCGACGTCCATCGTTGTGGGCGTCTACCATTGTGTCTGGGGTAGAGAGAGGAAAGAAAGAAAGAAAGATTCCCATTCCTTCTCGCCCTGCAGCATGCTGCATGGCCATGCATGGCCTTCTATGGCCTCGACCACGAGAGGTCTCTACCTATCGCCGTCGTGACGACACAGCGCGCCGTGGCGAGTAGAGCAGAGCACCACCGCGGCAGTGCTCTGCTTAACGTGCTCGTTTAACGGTAGATTCTGGCTGAAGTAAGAATAGTAAAAAATTATCATTCCTTTTCCATAGCTTATTTATCTATTTACACTCATAAATCACGTAAATTCGATAAAAAAAGAAAACTGAAGACTTTTACTTCCGTTCGATCAAACAAAATGAAATAGTTCAGAAAAAGTTCAACTAACGTCTTTGATTAAGTATTTTAATCAAAGATTAACGTGCATACTCTCTGTCAATTTTGGACAAACGTTCCTTGAATTGTGTAAGTTTTGTGTTTTCTTTAGACGGGTTTTGGGTTTCTACCCTAAAAATGGGATGAAAGAAATTGGGAAATTAACGAGAAAGTAGGCCTGCGGCGCCCCTTCGTATTCGGCGCCCCTGGGCGGTCGCCTAACCGCGCCTTGCCCTAACGCCGGTACTGGGTCTCGCCTCCAAAGTTATCTTTTGATTTCACAATTTTAAAGACGATTTTTTTGTTCCCAGGTGAGGAGTAAAGTCTCCTCGGCGACCAGATGATCAGTTTCAGTGTTATCGGGAGCGAGGAAAGGCCACAAAAATTGCTCCCCACGGCAGTCCAGCGCGTGCGTATATCGCCTATCATAAACTCGGGACAGGCATGGAGGCCCAGACCGCCACGCCGCAGACCGAGTGCGAATGTGGCGTGCACCCTTCAGTGTTCTACCTACTGGCCACCTTGCTCCTCACCAGGTAAGTTTTAAATAATTAATACTTACTTAATAGGTAACTTTTACATGTCTGCCGCAGAACTGACGAAAGGTGGAGTAGGAAGGTTCTCGAATGGAGACCGCGTGTAGGTAAACGTCGAAGTAGCAATAAGTAACTTTTTTACATCCATGGCATTACAGGCAAAAATAACCATAACCCTTGAGCTACGCTTTTTTATGCATAAACTCACATCTACTTACTGAACCAATGCAAGTATTTGTTCCACAGGGGAATCGAACCCCCGACATCATTCATCCGTTGAGCTACACCAATCGTGTGGTCAAGATTCTTATACAATTGCTTTTTTACCCAGAATTTTGTCAAGGGTTAGCATCTCAAAATTCTGGGTAGACAGAATGTACACCAGAATAATAAAATCATGATTGATGATGAGTTAACTGAAAAAGCAAAAATACAGCAACACAACAACGATAGCAGCCTTTAGTGAAATTATGGTAATTTATCAAGGGGTATGATGAATTATGATTATGACCTATCAATCGTCTTCCAGGCTTTCAATCAAACGCTTTGACAATGCAAACTAGACACAACAACTAACACCATCTTAGTTACATAAAAACAAAAGAAACATTTTCTTTCGACAAAAACATTGCCTGAAATACACACATCAAAAGTGTCTAGGGATCAAGCATTTTTATGCGGATTTCTTGAGATTGAGATGTGGCTTTGTAATAAATTTATGATTTTATAAATTTATATGGATCCTTTTTGGTGCATTTCATAATTTGAATCAGGAACTGTAAATCAAATTCGAGTAAAAGATGAAAATCAGCTGTCAATATTTTCCCTATAAAAACATACAACGCATTGAAGACATTATTAGTGCTACTGTTTCCCTACTACTGATTAAAACCAACGTTATTATGGAGCGGCGACGTCATTTAAGCAGGGAAGAAATGCTCAGAGCCGTGGGAATGATAGAAGCTGGTTCCCGGCAACGTACTGTGGCTTTAGCTCTGAATACAAGTCAGAGTGTTATCAGTCGACTTTGGACACGTTACCGAAGCACTGGTACCGTGGCTGAGCGCCATGGAGGACGGTATCGCTGCACCACACGGAGACAAGACCGATACATTCAAATCTTAACTCGAAGAGCTCCAACAATAACCGCCATGATGTTAGCCGTGAGGCTTCATCACTCTTCAGGGAACTTAATTAGCGACCAAACAGTCAGAAACCGCTTGCATGAAGTGAACCTTCATTCCCGAAGACCGCTACGGGTACCACCTATAGCAATTTATGCACAATCGTAGGATTCGATATCAATGGGCTCTTGAACACAGAAATTGGGCAGAAGAACAATGGCGTTTCGTGTGCTTTTCTGATGAGTCTCGTTTTGGTATGAGACCGGATACAAGACGTATACGACACTGGAGAACCCCTGGACGCCAACAGCGATTAAAATCCTGCCAGGAAGTCCATCCTTATAGTGGTGGAACCATCATGGTATGGGCGGGTATTTGGATCGGCGGAAGAACTGAGTTGATTTGGATCAGAGGCAACCTCAACGCTCAAATTTATGCTGAGACGATTGTATCAGACGTCATCGTTCCTCTACAAGTGCAAATCGGTCCCTTATTTCAGTTAATGCATGATAATGCACGACCGCACACCGCAAGAGTTGTAAGACAGACTCTCGCCGCAGCTAACATCAATGTCCTGCCCTGGCCTGCTCAGTCGCCAGACTTGAACCCGATTGAGCTCGCATGGGATATGCTACAGAGAAGAGCTCTGCTGAATATGGAGGGTATCCAGTCGCAAGAAGACCTTTTTTTGTTGTTGCAACGAACATGGGCGGCCATTCCACAGCGTGATTTGGATGAACTCATTTTGAGTATGCCAAACCGATGTTCTTGTGTTGTTAGTGTTCGCGGTAGAAACACGGATTATTAATTGTTTAAGTTACCCAATAAAATTTTAAAGAAAACTGTTATTTCAGTCTTTTTTTCGAACTTTAATGTTAGTGGTTCAAATGTCAAAAATCCCTTTATTAGGAAAATGGCAAATTTCTTTATGAATGCAAAGGTGACTTGGTTTATCGTTACTGTGACAAACGATAACACTTTATTTGATGAATCCTTAAAGAACATTTTAATTAATATCAATCAGGAGAAAAGTTATTGCAAAAATATATGTTGATCCCTAGACACTTTTGATGTGTGTATTTGAGGTCCTAAGCTATCTTTGAAATCAGTCTGAATCACTATTTCATTAGCTCGTAGATTCTCATCGTACCCTTATCAAGTTAAACGTTTAAGTAGGTATTCGTAAGTTATTGGCAACCCTCCTTAACTTAGAAATGTATATTATAATAAACATTGGTAGCTTGTACAACGTATTATACGTTTATGTGTACATAAAACGGTTTACAGTGCGATGAAATGTTCCCACAAAGCTTATTTTGTTCACTAAGCAAAGACAGTCGTAAGCATTTAGTAAACATATACTTTTATTTAAATACAACCCCAAGCGAATTGTCTAACTCAGCTTTTACTGAGGGTCCACTTTGAATTGCAAATAGTATCCACCCATCTAACAAATCTGTTTTGGGTCTGTTTCATAAACAATACACATTCATTGACGAAAAGGTACATTCAGGTAGGTACCTTTCAGGTCAGATTTTAAGGAACGAAACCTTTGAAGCCTTCTTTGAATGTAAGTCGCATGTTACGAACCAATTTGATGTAGATATCCATCGGATCGCCCATAAAAATGTGTTTATCGAATATCAATATAATTCCGAAGACATTTATTGTTGTCGCATAATAATGATGGCTATAAATATTGTCAGAGTCCGAAACACGAGCTAATTGCAAAATATTGCTCAAGAAGCAATTTTATTCATCTAATGATAAACGTCCTGTTAAAATTGCCACTCGACGCCGCTCGCTCGCCCGCTACTTCAGAAAATTAAATATTTTCCTAAACTTCAAGACGAAGAAAAACGAGTTTTATGTTAGTTTAAAAGAATTCAAAGTTAAATCTTTACAAAGAGAAAAAGCTTGAATCGACTTTGATAAAATAGGAATCACGCTACCGTTTTCCTTTCTCCTGAAATCGGATTTACCGTAGGTAAACGCCCGTAAGCTCACTGTAAAGTCTGAAATTGATTGCAACGGTTTGTTTCAATTCGACGTACTTTATTCCGACTAAACCGAAACGTTTTCGGCGTTTCGATTTCATTTGAGCATTGAACTTTTTATGTTTTTCTTTTTTAAACACAGTATAGCCACTTATAAAACAAGAATAGGTAATTTTGAGTGCTCGCAACATAACATAATGTATGCATCTATAAGTAGGTAATACATACATATAAAAAAATTTTAAGTGCCAGGAGTGTCTGTTTGTAATATTGCAAAAACTTTTTTTTACTAGGTAAATGCATACGAAGAGGTATAATACGGTACATACAAAAAAAAACTGTCTGTTTTTCTCTCTTTCGGTTTGTAATGGCTAATCTCTGAAATGGCCTATGTTCAGCAGTGGACGTCTTCTGATGATGATGAATCTCTGAAATGGCATGGCCGATTTTGACGGGATTTCTACTGCCAGGTGGCTTATGTAATAAGGAGTAACTTAAGCTTAGACTTTTATTAAAAAAATCCTTTGTTAAAAAAATACATTGTAGAGTTCCGACATCCACGCGAACAAAGTCGTGGGCACAGCTAGTGCGCAAGTCTGTGCGATTGATGGAGCTTGATTCGATGGCCTTAGCTCCTGCCAACGTTACCGAGATGTGTAGTTCCGATTTTAGCCTCGCGCAAAGTTATCTTTCGATGTCTCTACTCGTACGACGCTATCTCGTCGTTTACGTCAGGTTTTAGAGCTAAAGTTGAACAGTCCTCGCAGAGACATCTTGCGCGAAACTGATTATTCACACTACAAAGACATCAAACTTTTATAAATAACTAGCTTTTGCCCGCGGCTTCGCTCGCGTTAAGAAGTGTTTATTAATAAGGTATAGTTTTTGCGGTTTTACTTTTGTTTAGCATGTGCAATAAATTAGGGCCTACAAAACTTCTTTGTACACAATATTCTTAACTAATCTGTCATACATTGTTTTTTTTTGTGTTCCTAGCTCAGGTTGCTATTTCGCGGCTGCGTTTCTAATAAACAAAGTGTCAAGTACCTGCATTCAAGGGTCAACCATTCCTATGTATCGTTGGTTTCATTTCCAAACAATAAATCACTTTTCTAAATTCTTTTAAACCGTTTCACAATATTATTTTGACCAAAACATAGGTTGTTTACTAATGACATGACATTTATTACGTCAGACGTCAATTCTGACAGTTCGAGGCGCCCTCTGGCGCGCTCCGATTTAACAACCGTAAAAATAATCGATATTTTAATCTGATGATCACAAATCTTTAAATAATCTGAATAAACACATTCTGTAATAATTATCAGTTAAAGAAAATAAATAAGTAAAAGAAATTAATAATAAACTAAATATCCATAAACGGAAATGATTTAGTTTTTTCTATATGGACTTTATTCGAGAACCTTCGACCGAAACGGTACATTTTTAATCTGTGAACTTTTGCGTGGATTGTCTTTGGAACTGTCAACCTTAATGTTGTCACGTTGGGTTTTGTTTTTACCCATTTATTATTGTAGGAGTGGTTTCCCTGGTTGAAACTGTTTTGTTATCAATTGTTGGGAGAGATTATAATGGAGAACGGAATGGTATAGGATCTAGTGTTGTGTAATTTGTTGCCGACTGTGGCAAGTGTCGTTCCACAGTATTCAAGGTGAATTTCTGGTGTGAGGTGTTTGTGGTCGTTGCCGGGATATTGGTTTCTCCGCCGAATCCGGGAGTTCGACATGGGGTGGGCACCCGACCCTTAACCGACTTCCGGCCGGCGATTTGCGATGACTTTGCTGGAATGGCGTCGTTTACTTGCCCCCCAGCACTCGCTGTGTTCACTCATGTCTGGAGGCGGTCCGCAGAAGGTAAGTTTATTTCTGGGCTGGGGTCTGCGCGCGCACCCGAAGGGTGTGTGTCTGAGGGAATAACGTCGTGCTAATCTTAACGATTATTTCAGGATTCCTAACAGCGCCTGTCGTCGCGGTTCTGCCCGATGGAACGTGCAGCAGCCCGCAGCCCACGCCGCCTTCCCCAGCAATAACCGTGAGTAATAAACCAGCTATTTTCCAATCGTAGGCCGTAGGCAATTTCTCAGGATTGACCTAGGTGTTAAAGTATTGTCCCGGGAAACGGCATAAGTCCTTGGCGTAGTGGACGGACGCCACGCGTATTTCATTTTGAATAAAGGCCATGAGCCGGCCGAGGTTCTGTCTGATAGGTTTCACAGCTCGATCACATCGAGGATAACAAATAAGTTACACTTTTATTATTTGGTCTCCGTTTGTCAATTGCAGAAAAGGCTAATCGGGGGACTCGCTTCACCGCCGGGGTCGTAGGCTGAAGCTTAGAGCCGGGACGTGAAGTCCGTCTCTCGAGAGCGCGGGAAGCCTCCTGCAGGGGCTGTACGGCTGGCAGACACCGCCTAGCGTGAGCGCAGGCGTGACGGTTTTTTTTTCTTTATATTTATTTTTTTTTATCACCGCACCTTGGTACACCGGTGTGATTTTGGTCCCCGGTGTTGATGTCGGTACTACACCGAACTTTATTTTGGGAATCTTGAGCTCCTGCTGCATTCCTCCCGTGGAGACAGTAGAATTGAGGATATCTTCAGCTCCAGGATTCGGGACTCTCCAGGTCCCTGGCGCCCATTAATTAAATTATTATAATTGTTTTTAACTGGAAGGTTCCGGTAGTTACCTAGTTCTGCTTTAGTAAATATTCTTATAATTTAACCTTGTTGACGGAACAGTACTCGGGTGTATCTCCAACTCCCCACGACCTCAGCTCTTCTATATATCCATAAGTTACAACTGGCTAGCTTCAATTAATTGGAAAGGGTAATAATTAATAACCACATAGTAAAGATAATAAAGTAACTTATCTAATGTAAATTTTAATTTAAAGGTTTAAAGTTAAGGTGTGAATAGTTAATCAAATACTACTATTATACGGGAGATTGTTATCCGCATTAATAAACCGGTTTATGTTATGTTGTGGTTTTATTTGGTCCGACCCTCAAAAGTTAGGGACAAAATATTTTATGTAACAGTGGCGACCAACGTGTGTATTAGTTGGAGATAGAGGTTACGTCTGTCGCTGTAACTTAAAAACCGGAGTACTGTTTCTGGAACCTTCCATTTATTTTAATTTTAAGAAGAAAAAACCGTCGTGCGGAATCCTTTGTTTGTGTTTGTGTTGTTTTATGCAATATTACATACATTTACTTTAACAATTTTATTTTAAAAACTTCTTGCTACATTGTGCAATCAGTTTCGTTTCACCTGCGCGCCAAGATATTGTAACGGGACTTTTGTTTTTTTTTTAACAAAATTTTATATTGTATTGCTCTGTAAGATCGCTACTACTGTAACTGCGTTTACCTTATAACTTCTTCGTTAATTGTGACGGCCAGTTTTAACTTCGGTTCAGTTTTTAATTGACAATATGGAACGACCCATTAAATTTAATTTACTGCGTAAAGATGAGCTCGTTTATGAAGTACTGATCCGGGACGCTAAACCCGCCTCAACTGTGGAGGAACTGCGGATTCAAATAAGAGATCTCGGTAAACTAGTTAGTTCCGATGAAATCTTGGAGACGGATAGGGATCCGGAAGCGGAACTAAAAATAATTAAGGCCAAATTGCCAGAAATTGGTGAAGTTCTGGAGAAGTACCCCTCCAATTTTAAAAAATTTAACCGCGCCAGGGCTTTGGGTTTCCACCTCTTCCATCGTTTGGGTAGGATAACTCCTCCAGCTGAACGTGAAGCCGATTTCGCAGCCGTTGACAGACAACTTAGCGGGCTTTTATCAAGGCTTGATTCTATTAACGCAAGCTTTCATCAATCCTTTTCTCCTGCTGAAGGGACACCGGAGGTATTGACTGATTTGCAGTCGAAGGATGTCATCATTTCCTGCAAAAAGGATACGGTTAAAACCCTTGGGGTTAAATTTAACGGGACGGGTTGCGTAAAAGCTTTTATTGAGCGTCTAGAGGAGCTCTGCGAGGCCCGTGGAATAGACGAGCTGTCCTTACATCAGTCTGCTCTGGACATTTTCTCGGACGGAGCTTTATTGTGGTACCGAGGCATTAAGGCGTTGGTTGGTAATTGGCCGGAACTGAAGAAGCAGCTACTTATTGATTTCGCTCCACCAGATTACGACATGCGTCTCATGTCGGAAATCACAAATAGAACGCAGGGGTTGACTGAACAATCTTGTATCTTTATTGCGGTTATGGAAAATTTGTTTAATAGGCTTTCTTATAGAGTTCCGGAACACGATCGTTTGGCGCGGATTAAATACAACATGAGACCAGAGTACACTTCGGGATTGTCGTTGTTCAACATCAATACGCTTGGCGAGTTAAAGGAGAAGTGCAGGCAACTGGAGTTGGGCTTCCACAGCAAGGCTCAGTTCCATGAGCCGCCCAAACCGACGTCTTCTTTCGTCGCAGCGGACTTAGCCTACCAAGCCCCGAAGGGTACAAGGGTTGAGGCCGTGCAAAAGGACTCGGGTTCATTGTTCTGTGTTCGTTGTAGGGTTAAAGGGCACTCGTTATCTGATTGTAAATCGAAAGAAGTTGTTTGTTACCGTTGTGGCGAGAAGGGTGTACGTGCACCATCGTGCCCTAAGTGCAATAAAAAGCGGAAGGAGGTTCAGTCCTGCCCAACCTGCATTTCAAAAAACTGAATGTCCGGAACTACAGCCAAAGTTTTGATAAGTCAGATTGGAACAATCATTTACAATTTTTAAAATTATTTTTTAATACATTAAGGGTGAATACAGTACATTATAAGACTTCGGATGATAGTCGTCCACACTTAACTGTCTCGATATACGATGAGCAGTATTACGGCTTACTCGACTCGGGTTCTTGCATTTCGGTGTTGGGTTCCGATGTTGGCCAACATTTTATAAGGGCCGGTGCAACTGTGCACGCCGATAAACAGTTGGGCAGCATAGTAACTGCCAATGATTCGCGAGCATCCGTGGAGGGTTATGTATTTTTACCAGTAACTCTCATGGGAGTAACTAGGGTTATTAAATTTTATATTATTCCGGATATTAGCACACCATTAATTTTTGGTGTTGATTTTTGGAAGGCCTTTAATTTGGCACCAAAAATTTTTAATACTTTACCTTTCCAATATATAAAACGTAAAAGAGGTCATACTTGCGTCTCGGAGGTTAGACATCTACAGCCGTTTGATGAATTAACACCGGATCAGAAGATTGAAGCGGAGTTATTAATTAAGGAGTTTGAAGGGGTTTCCTTTGAGGTGAAGGGATTGGGTCGCACCCACCTGCTGCGTCATAAGATTGACACGGGAGATGTTCCCCCTATTAAACAGCGTTATTACCCTTTGTCACCTGAACGCCTCAAGGAACTCAACCGTCAGCTGGATGAGATGTTGGAGATGGGGGTGGTGGAACCTAGCAATAGCGCTTGGAATAACCCGGTTCTGTTGGCTCCAAAACCAAATGGAGAATGGCGGTTTTGCCTGGACAGCCGAAAACTGAATGCGGTCAGTAAGCAAGATGCGTATCCACTACCCTACATCTCTCGCATCTTAGATCAGTTGCGTGACGCGCGTTATCTTTCGTCTATTGACTTAAAATCGGCTTTCTGGCAAATTGAACTGGACTCCGTTTCGTCCAAAGAAAAAACCGCGTTCACAGTCCCCGGTCGAGGTTTGTTCCAGTTTAAAGTTATGTGCTTTGGGTTGACAGGAGCCCCAGCCACCCAACAGCGATTAATGGACAGACTTTTCGGTCCGGAGTTCGATAATAAGGTCTTCGTGTATTTGGATGATATAATTATTTGCTCATCAACCTTCGAGGAGCACATTTCGCTTTTAAAACGGGTTTTAGATAAGTTGAGGCAGGCAAATTTGACAATTAATTTACCTAAGTGCTGTTTCTTTCGACGTGAACTTAAATATCTGGGTTACATAGTAGACGAGCGAGGCTTGCACACTGACCCGTCGAAAATTCAGTCAATTGTCGACTTTCCAACCCCTACAACTCGTAAGCAAGTGAAAATGTTTCTTGGAACGGCCTCCTACTATAGACGTTTTATTAAAAACTTTAGCTCCATAGCGGCCCCTTTAAATGCGCTAACTAGTACTAGTAAAAAAGCGCCGCCTTTCAAGTGGACGGCTGAGACCGAATCTGCGTTCTCAACCTTGAAAGAGGCATTGGTGTCAGCTCCAGTATTAGCTTGCCCGGATTTCTCTCAACCTTTTGAGATTCATTGTGACGCATCCAGTTATGGGATAGCGGGCACTCTGACTCAGGTTGTTAATGGGGAGGAGCACCCGATCGCCTACTGCAGTCGTTCGCTTAATCCGGCGGAACGCAATTATTCTGCGACGGAGCGTGAGGCACTTGCGGTGGTCTTCGCCGTGGAACACTTTCGTCCTTACGTTGAAGGCGGGCCTGAGTTTAAAGTGATAACCGACCACTCTAGTTTGAAGTGGTTCTTTAATTTAACCAATCCCTCTGGGCGATTGGCCCGTTGGGGTTGTCGGTTATCACCTTACAATTTTACCATTGAGCACCGCAAGGGTAAGGACAATGTGGTCCCAGATGCCTTATCGCGTGGCGTTCCGGTGCTGGAAATTAAAGCGTCCGACACTGACACTTGGTTTAAGGGAGTGTGGGACAAATGCGTCAGTACGCCTAGGTCGTGTCCTAACTATATTATTAAGGGGGATAAACTCTACCGCTATTCAAAAAATAAATTCGGAGTAGCCAGTGACAATGATTGGAAGCAGGTAGTACCGGAGAGTAATCGAGAAGAATTGCTAAGGAGTCATCACAGTGGCGAATTGTCACCACACTTCGGAGTGTTTAAAACGTATAAAAGACTCGCTCTCCGTTACTACTGGCCGAACATGTACAAAGATGTGGTTAGCCACGTTGGTAAATGTGATAAGTGCGCCGCGTACAAACACTCACAACAGCCTCCTTCCGGTCTCTTAGGTGATGCGAAAGACTGTTCCAAACCATTTGAAACAATAAGCATTGACTTGGTAGGTCCGTTACCACGGTCAAGGGCGGGATACACGTACCTGTTAGTGGTCGTGTGCTGTTTCACGAAGTATTGTCTGCTGTTTCCTTTACGTAGAGCGGTTGGAAAGGTTATAGCACAGAAACTGGAGGACGGCGTTTTCCTGGTACACGGTATACCCCGCACGGTGATAGCAGACAACGGGTCGCAATTTACGGGCAATGAGATTCGCTCACTACTACAGAGGTACAAAATACCTCAAGTTCACTTCACACCTCGTTATTGCCCTAGCGTGAACACCGTGGAACGCTATAACCGTACCATAATGACCGCGGTATCAATACTCGTGGAGGATGATCATCGAGCATGGGACGTAAACATCTCTAAGATCCAGTTCGCTATGAACACCTCCACGAATGAAGTTACTCGTTTCACCCCGTTCTTCCTAGTTCATGGCAGGGAGGCAGTTAGTAGTGGTGATGTCTTCGGCAATGATACCGTGGGACAGCTCACTCTAGCTTGCGCCTCTCGCAGCTCATACGGAAACCAGCTGGGAACGTTAGGTGATATCTTCGATAAGGTAAAGGAAGCGCTCATCAAATCACATTCTCGTAGTGCTCGTTATTATAATAGTGGTAGGAGGCACGCGGAGTTTGAGGTAGGCGACACTGTGTGGAAGAGAACATATCCCCAGAGTGACGCCTCCAAATTCTTTATGGCCAAATTAGCACCGAAATACGAAAAATGTATAATTAGGAAAAAACTTTCACCCTTAGTGTATGAGTTAGAAGGCTGTAGTTCCGGCAAAAATCTAGGCACCTGGCATATAAAAGATTTTAAACCTCCAGGTGGCCATGATTAATTTTTTTTTTTTTTTTTTTTTTTCAGGTATTACACTGTAAAATAAAATATAATTTCACACCATTCATGGTGATACTTACGAGCGGACGCAACTCGTTAAATAAGCCTTGGCGGGAGCGGATGGTAACTCCTTAAATAAGCCTAACACCAAAACTTAATTTATCTTTTGGTTCAGCTACATTAAAACAGTAGTTGGTCGCAGTGACCATTAAGGGCTGTATATGCCTTGAGGTTGCTGGTTTTTATTTGAGCGTTAGTGGATTTATATTCACGGCGCTAGTTTACAGTTGGTTAAAGGTATTTTCCACTGTTTTTAAGGTTTGTAGTGGTACACAGGTTCCTACTGTGTCCACGTTTGTTGACCATATTTGAAAGTGGTTGTTGCATGTTTAACAACCCAGTTGGGTATCCAAACCTCCGGACTGCTGATAAGGCAGCAAACTGATAGTCCTGAGATAGAAGGCCGTAATGGCGGGCGTGTAGGCTGCATTGATGGAATACGTTCTTGTTAGTATTTTTTTTTTTGCCAGGCCAATGGCCGGTACTTTCCTTTTCAGTGAATTATTTGGATTCTAGCTCAGATGATTGTCGGCAGTTAACCAATTTGGGGTGTGAAGGGTGGTGTACGATTGAATAGGGTTGTCTGTCCTACATAAATATAGTGGGTCAGACTGGGACAGTGCGTAGAGACTTACTTACGTAATTTTTTTTAAACTCTTTGGAGCTTGTCTTTTACATGTTTGTAAATGGATTAGACTCGCACCAGAAAAAAAATTTAGTTAATATATTACAACAAATAATAATACTAATCGTACACCAGCATTCATATATTTAATTTTTACTTCTTTTCGTTCTCCATTATTCTTTTCAGGCTCGAACGGAGTGGATTTGGAAAGCGAGCTTGGTACTTTGGAGTCTGCTTTAACGCTGGAGGGCCAGCGTCGAGATTTGCCCTAGTGGGTCAAATCTCTGGTGGTTGGGGAGGTACTGTTACATTGTTTTTTTTGTGTTCCTAGCTCAGGTTGCTATTTCGCGGCTGCGTTTCTAATAAACAAAGTGTCAAGTACCTGCATTCAAGGGTCAACCATTCCTATGTATCGTTGGTTTCATTTCCAAACAATAAATCACTTTTCTAAATTCTTTTAAACCGTTTCACAATATTATTTTGACCAAAACATAGGTTGTTTACTAATGACATGACATTTATTACGTCAGACGTCAATTCTGACAGTTCGAGGCGCCCTCTGGCGCGCTCCGATTTAACAACCGTAAAAATAATCGATATTTTAATCTGATGATCACAAATCTTTAAATAATCTGAATAAACACATTCTGTAATAATTATCAGTTAAAGAAAATAAATAAGTAAAAGAAATTAATAATAAACTAAATATCCATAAACGGAAATGATTTAGTTTTTTCTATATGGACTTTATTCGAGAACCTTCGACCGAAACGGTACATTTTTAATCTGTGAACTTTTGCGTGGATTGTCTTTGGAACTGTCAACCTTAATGTTGTCACGTTGGGTTTTGTTTTTACCCATTTATTATTGTAGGAGTGGTTTCCCTGGTTGAAACTGTTTTGTTATCAATTGTTGGGAGAGATTATAATGGAGAACGGAATGGTATAGGATCTAGTGTTGTGTAATTTGTTGCCGACTGTGGCAAGTGTCGTTCCACAGTATTCAAGGTGAATTTCTGGTGTGAGGTGTTTGTGGTCGTTGCCGGGATATTGGTTTCTCCGCCGAATCCGGGAGTTCGACATGGGGTGGGCACCCGACCCTTAACCGATTTCCGGCCGGCGATTTGCGATGACTTTGCTGGAATGGCGTCGTTTACTTGCCCCCCAGCACTCGCTGTGTTCACTCATGTCTGGAGGCGGTCCGCAGAAGGTAAGTTTATTTCTGGGCTGGGGTCTGCGCGCGCACCCGAAGGGTGTGTGTCTGAGGGAATAACGTCGTGCTAATCTTAACGATTATTTCAGGATTCCTAACAGCGCCTGTCGTCGCGGTTCTGCCCGATGGAACGTGCAGCAGCCCGCAGCCCACGCCGCCTTCCCCAGCAATAACCGTGAGTAATAAACCAGCTATTTTCCAATCGTAGGCCGTAGGCAATTTCTCAGGATTGACCTAGGTGTTAAAGTATTGTCCCGGGAAACGGCATAAGTCCTTGGCGTAGTGGACGGACGCCACGCGTATTTCATTTTGAATAAAGGCCATGAGCCGGCCGAGGTTCTGTCTGATAGGTTTCACAGCTCGATCACATCGAGGATAACAAATAAGTTACACTTTTATTATTTGGTCTCCGTTTGTCAATTGCAGAAAAGGCTAATCGGGGGACTCGCTTCACCGCCGGGGTCGTAGGCTGAAGCTTAGAGCCGGGACGTGAAGTCCGTCTCTCGAGAGCGCGGGAAGCCTCCTGCAGGGGCTGTACGGCTGGCAGACACCGCCTAGCGTGAGCGCAGGCGTGACGGTTTTTTTTTCTTTATATTTATTTTTTTTTATCACCGCACCTTGGTACACCGGTGTGATTTTGGTCCCCGGTGTTGATGTCGGTACTACACCGAACTTTATTTTGGGAATCTTGAGCTCCTGCTGCATTCCTCCCGTGGAGACAGTAGAATTGAGGATATCTTCAGCTCCAGGATTCGGGACTCTCCAGGTCCCTGGCGCCCATTAATTAAATAATTATAATTGTTTTTAACTGGAAGGTTCCGGTAGTTACCTAGTTCTGCTTTAGTAAATATTCTTATAATTTAACCTTGTTGACGGAACAGTACTCGGGTGTATCTCCAACTCCCCACGACCTCAGCTCTTCTATATATCCATAAGTTACAACTGGCTAGCTTCAATTAATTGGAAAGGGTAATAATTAATAACCACATAGTAAAGATAATAAAGTAACTTATCTAATGTAAATTTTAATTTAAAGGTTTAAAGTTAAGGTGTGAATAGTTAATCAAATAATACTATTATACGGGAGATTGTTATCCGCATTAATAAACCGGTTTATGTTATGTTGTGGTTTTATTTCAGTCCGACCCTCAAAAGTTAGGGACAAAATATTTTATGTCTAACCGAATAACTAAAAAAGCAGTATCCTAAGGTCAACGTTAGGTGGTGGGTTCCCACATAAGGACTATTTTAACTTTAGCATACCTTTTAAGCAATGGTGTGGATTATATACTTCTTCGAGAAAGCAAAACTATACCTATGCAGTTTTTTTTTACTTGATTGTTGCCCCACACTAGAAAATTCTCTGTACCGTGAGCGTGGGTGCGTTTTAAAGTACCATAATCCGAAACAGCTACTTGTAGGTCATACAAATATTTGTTACGTACGGAAATCGAACACGCAACATGCAACACAGCAGTAATCACAACGCCAACGGAGCCCATAGTTAACAATTTCAAGCGTATGATACGCCCACTTATGATAGTGCGACTAATTAAAACTTTATAGACGGTTGATGAATCAAATACACGAGAAAAAATTTAATCCTTTAACTAACAGAAAACAGATGATTATAAACAAAATGTTCCTACAGAAATTAGTTTGGCCGCAGGTGTAACATTACTGTACCTAATTTATTGAACTTTGTTTTAACCTTTAACTGGTGACATGTAGTCTCACAGGCTACGCGCGTTTTGCAAATTCTTAAGATTGGCCACTTCCCCACTTCTGCCGCTGCTCCGCGTCTAAGTAGCTTCTAATTTAGAAGTAAAACGACCAAGGAAGGCGATAGATTTGTCGTCGGATTTATAATTTGCAAGTAATACGTATCAAAAGATCAAACGTAGCCTGTCAGGCTACATGTCTCTAGTTGCCATACAAAATATGTGTTCAAACCATTACAATTTATTCTGAATGTCGTAATACAAAATCTCAGAAAAAGGTAGGAAAAACAGCGTCCGAGTACACGTGGATCATGTAGATGCGTAGTGTACACGTGTGTCAGTTATTGTGATTCCGTATGATTGCAATAAACTCGCCTATTATGCAAAAATTGCTATATTTTTATGCCAAATTGAGTCATTGTCAGAATTTTTATTTATAACTTTGGGAAATAAATATTACGTTTTTCTGCTTCTTATTAAACTAGATTTTAAGTATAAAGTTCAACATTTTCTGCATTACTCTTATATGATCGACTACAATGAAAAAATAAGGACCTCATGACAATTAAGACTAAAATGTACCACAAAATGTTGTTACTTGTTTTTTTCTTTAATTATCTTGAATAAGTTGATAAAATGGCTTAATGTTTTTTATTATTACCAAGGTTAAATTTTTAACTAAAATTAAAACATTTGAATTGATTTTTATTAACAAAAAAACTAACTTTGAAAATAGTAGCCTGAGAGGCTACATGTCCCTGATAGTGTTATAAATTTTTCATGTCACTGGTTAAAGGTTAACGGCGTATGGTCAAGCGAAAGCATCGTTTGATGAGTCGGAAAAGTTGCCACGCACCGCCACCAGCAGGCGTTAGTATCGCGAAATTAACGCAATCCAAAGTTTTATGAATTTCATTTCGTCAACTTCGACATTTCATAAAGTGTTCCCTTTACGCAAAATACATATATTACTCTAGAAGAAATATTTTGATATAAGGATATCGAAACATTTACTAAAACAAAATGATAGAAATCTTTATTGATGTGGATTAATATTTTGTGAATATTTTTATCATTCACAGTCTTAAATTTATTTTATAACATTTTGATGTCCCGAGATTACGAACAAAACTACTATTTTGGTAGAAAATGAATGATAATTGGCATACCTTACGAAAGTGACAATACCCATTATCGTTAAGCCCCAAACACACGCGCGCACGGGCAAGGGCATATTGTGTTTTGTGTTCCACGCGCGCCTGAAAGAGTGTCAGCACAATGGCAATGACGGGGCTCTCTTTTAGAGGGCCTACCTGGGTCGCGGGCTAGCGAATACCATGACCCCAGAACGTAAAGGGCTATTGAAAGACATCGTAGATTTTAGTAAGTATTCCGAGTCTGACAGTCCCTCTCGCCGTGCCCTGGGTAGGAGGACTCATTCGATTATTTTAGCACTCTAAAAAAAGCCCCAAACACACGCTCCTTTTATTAACGTGCGGTCACAAAGCTGGTTGCGTGATATCTTTATATGTTCGAGAGTGGAAAGCTAAGGGTGCTTGACACCCTGTCCTCCACCATCTGGTGTTGGTACTAATTTTTGATGCATTTTGATGTAATGACAAACACTAGAACAATTTAATGTCAGTAACCTCTTTATAATTAAATCTTCATTCTATACTATCTTATCTACAGTATTTTTTTGGGACAATGTTTGTAATAATCACTTTTCTGATAAATCGACGCCGTCCTTCAATAGCCCTTTCTGTTCCGGGGTCACGGTAAGGAAATAATCCCGCGACCCCGGCAGGATTTGGCCCTCTGAGAGGGGGGCCCCGTCATTATGCTGACGCTCTTTGAGGCGCGCGTGGGACACAACGCGCCGTCGACCGGGGCATGGTCCATGGTCAGGACGCCATGACTTCTCTCCAGCCACTCCTCAAAGAGGGGTCTTACCGCCGCAATTGCGGCGTGCCCGGATAAATGAAACCCTTAGAGATATTATCTATCGACTCCAAAAGCATGAACCCAGTACTGATCTTTTTTTTTGTAGTCAATAACTATATTCCAAGTTGTAAGATCTGTAGTCCAGATATGTACGAAGAAAAGTAAAAAATAAAAACCGTATTTTTACTGACCTATCCCCTTAAACTCAAGTCCGGTTTCCGTTTCGCACCCACAATAAGCGCTTTTGGGAGCTAAAATTCACGCATTGTAACTTTCCTTTCACGCCTAACAGCTAACAACAAACATTGGAAAGGAAAAATCCCAGCATACAAAGATTTTCCGTTCACTTTTGCGAAAACTATAAAAGCAAAACCTATTTACATACATTTTGCGCCAACTCTTCCACAATGGAACAAATGGATTGACATTATCGTAAAATTTATTTATCCAATAAAAAAGCTTGTAAAAATATTGTCAGAAAAACTTCTGTCTTTGAAATAAAAGAAAGAATATTGTACTCGTTAATAAAGCGACGAATAGTCGTGGTCAAAAAGACGGTAACATAACTTTCGGTAATTCGGAAAAACTTTTCCTATAATAGTATTGTTTCCTGTACAATAAGGCCACAGAATTGTAGGTTGTGTAATAAATATAAACACGCAATATTAAATTGGAGAGCAGTGGTGGCCCAGTGGTATCGGTCCCGACTTACGAATTGTAGGTCGTGGGTTCGAACCCCGCCAGGCGCATTACTTTGTGTAATTTATTTCATCACCACTGCTCTCAAAACGGTGAAGGAAAACATCGTGAGGAAACCGGCATGTCCTAGAACCAAAAATTCGAAGACATGTGACATCCACCAATCCGCACTGGGCCCGCGTGGTGAATTATGGCCCACCCCCTCTCACCGAGAGGAGGCCTGTGTCCCAGCAGTGGGAATATTAATAGGCTGATGATGAATATTAAATTATTTCTACTTGAAAGATAACATAACATAACGTTTGTTATCTCTTTTACGCGAAGCTTTATCTATTCTAATCCCTATTCTACCAAGAATGGACTCGGTTATTTATTAAATTGGACTGTTTTTGCACGAATATGGCATGATCCGAACACCTTTGAAGAATAGAAACATTTATTTTTCATATTTTAAACATAAACATGCTACGGTAAAAACTTTTACGTTCTGTCATTTTGTCTTGTCTTCCGTCGGCAAAACTGGTTTCTACGGCGCCATGCTATGCGTGCTGAGGGTAAAATAGAGATGCATTTTTGGCTGTAGGTCCTAATAGCCAAAAGTTTGGTATACGGACACACTGAAACTTATAGCACAACATTGAAAAATGCTGCATGCATACCTAATAGTATACTGTGTATATTATACGTACATATACTACCCACATTTCACCAATGTTCATTGAAGTATTATAGAATGAGGGTTTACTCATATTTCCAAAAATATTGCACAATACAGTAGAAATATGTTCTACTACGCAGCATTTGACATAATATTGAACGATAAAATGGCCACAAGGGAATTTTCGACCTAAATTGAAGGTTTATTCGACGTTTATTTATCTACGCCTTTCTAGTTTCGAATATTTGGCGAAAGAAAACCGTTATGATTTTAAGTCTTTTTTTAGCGTTGTAATGTCATGAAATGAGGCCTCCTTCCAAGGGCTGGGCAGGAGGAACCGCCAGACTTGTACTGACTATTTCAGTCGTACTACGGTCTCCTTCAATATCCTTTTACGTTCCGGGGTCACGGTAGCTCGTAAATTCCGCGACCCCGGCAGGCTTTGGCCCGTCATTGTGCTGACATTCTTTGAATGATTTCGAGTCATTTCATTTTTAGGGTTCCGTAGTCAACAAGGAACCCTTATAGTTTCGCCATGTCCGTCCGTCCGTCCGTCCGCAGTTTAGCTCAGAGACGCACAGTACTAGAGAGCTGTAATTTGGTGTAAATATACGAATTTGTTGTGCCGAAAAAGTGGTAAAATAAAATCTCGAAAAATATTTTTTTTTAGGGTACCTCCAGTACTTACACGTAAAGTGAGGATTTTTTTTTTTCTCGCGTACCCCTTAGTGTGGGGTATCATTAAATAGGCCTTTAAAAAATAATGATAGTTTCCCTTAACAATTTTTTGATAAAAAAATTCGTTTGTGAAATATTAAGCTTTAAAGTGCTAAATTTTGCTCGATTCGAGTGTCCCCCCCCTCTACCAGCTAAACGGTTATGTTTGGGGGTGTGAAAAATTCACAATAGTAGTACATATAACGAAATTTAAAAGAAAATTATCATGACTAAGTAGGCTTTACAACTTTACGAGTAATAGTCGACCAACTTATAAAATGTACTTGATATCATATTTTCTTAAACAAAATGTATCGGAGACAACTGCAAATGTAAGTTTGTCAACTTTATTTTTACAGCTTTTATAGGTATGTTTTTACGGTATGTTTTTTGGGGATAGGTAGGTTTTTATCGTCAACTATTTTTAACTAAATTCAAAAAAAGGAGGAGGTTCTAAATTCGTTGTAATCTTTTTTCTTATGTATTTTCCCCGATTTCTCAAAGACTCCTGGACCGATTTTGAAAATTCTTCTTTTTAAAATTAAATTCAGCGAATCAGTTTAGTTAGTTCCCATTAGTATTTTGATGGGCAACTACGGAACCCTACACTGTGCGTGGCCCGACACGCACTTGGCCGGTTTTTACTCATGGAATTTTAGTCGGTTTACGCATTCTGGTTTGTTCACCATTTATCCCACAGATAGTGTTAATAGGCTTAAAAGTGTGACCACCAATCTTACCAAGGGGTATCGTATTACCCAGTACGATCTGTGTTACGATAGGCTAAAGGCAGGCAGTTATCTGCACCCGGTTAGACAGGAAGCGATCCGATATTTGGGATACGGCTAAGCAGATAATGACAATAACTGGTGATTTAATATCCAATGTACGAGTAACAACAGAATTCTAATGAAATCAACAAAGTAGAATAGATAGCTACATTGACAATAGAAAGAAGACACAGACAAAATATAAAAAAGACTGTCATGTCTGAGATAATATCTACGCGCGAGTAAGTCCGAAATAGATAGACAATATGTTTCTATAGTAAAATAACGTATTATTCGGTAATACGATGGGACTGGAATCCACAACAATGCAAATACAAATAGGATAGAACAAAATACATGACACTAAAGCAGTAAAGCTAACACCAAATCGACAGTATAACTATAAACATATTGACTGAACGTGCCTACTCTCAGGACACCCGATGTGAAATCATATGGAAATTATACTATGCCGTATGAGATTTTCTGAACGAAAATTTTACCATGGATTCAGATTATATGTTCCACAAACTTTTAGCCTGTGTTAGTGGATATCTTCAAGAACGCTGTAAAGAAACACCCTAAATCATACGCAGAATCTTATGCATAATCGTAAATTATACTTTTTGAAATATATACAGTCAACGTCACAATGTGGAAGTCTACATTGGTTAATGGGCTCACAATTTAGGACCCATTAATATTAGTAGTCATTTTTACCCGTGGTGCTAGGCAATTGGGCTTCTCCCAGTTGCAATGTCCCTTTGTGCTATTGGCCTTGTTTTGTTCTGTCTCCTGCTTGCATGGAGGAAACATATTTTTCCTACTCCTCCACTATTCTTTTCTGATAAATTTCGTTGCAGGATCCAAGACAGGTAAATTCATTCTCCGGGACACGTCAAGCTTCATTGTCTCGGCGCTTTTCTGGTGGTTGCCACTGTTAATTCTGGCTCTCAGGAGTTGCAGTTGCAGTTTGGGAATAGTGTGGTGGGTTTGTCACAATTTAAAAAATCGTTACTGTGGTACCTAATTGATGAAACCCACTGTAGGTACCTATTTGAAACTGTACTATTCTAGTTATAGAAGCAACTCATTTCAGCAGTGAAGAGCCTTTTCAACTGGCAATAATAGTGAATTGTATTAAACTCGCTCAAAGCTACAAAGCGGTAGACGCATCACTCCATGACTACGTTTGGTTGCATTTGGCGCTTTGAGAGATTTAGCCACAATTTCCTGAGCACTACTGCTAACTTACACTCGAATAAATAGGCACATGATATTAAATGGAATATTCGTTGCTCATTATTTTGATATCAGCAATAATGGTTTCACTAGCGGTGTTTATATGTAGGTACGTAATCTTTTGTTGCTTTTCTTGATGCGAAAATGTTTGAAGATTTGATTATAGATAGATGTACTCTTTCATACAAAATAAAAACCGGCCAAGTGCGTGTCGGGCCACGCACAGTGTAGGGTTCCGTAGTTGCCCATCAAAATACTTATGCGAATTAACTAAACTGATTCGCTGAATTTAATTTTTTAAAAAAGAATTTTCAAAATCGGTCCAGGAGTCTTTGAGAAATCGGGGAAAATACATAAATAAAAAGATTACTACGAATTTAGAACATCCTCCTTTTTTTGAAGTTAGTTAAAAATAGCTGACGATAAAAACCTACCTATCCCCAAAAAACATACCTATTAAAGCTGTAAAAATAAAGTTGACAAACTTACATTTGCAGTTGAAGAGCATGTTCTCCGATACATTTTGTTTAAGAAAATATTTATCCAAGTACATTTTATAAGTTGGTCGACTATTACTCGTAAAGTTGTAAAGCCTACTTAGTCATGATAATTTTCTTTTAAACTTCGTTATATATACTATTATTGTGAATTTTTTCACACCCCCAAACATAGCCGTTTAGCTGGTAGAGGGGGGACACACACGAGTCGAGCAAAATTTAGCACTTTAAAGCTTAATATTTTACAAACGAATTTTTTTATCAAAAAATTGTTAATGGAAACTCATATTATTTTTTAAAGACCTATTTAATGATACCCCACACTAAGGGGTACGCGAGAAAAAAAAAATCCTCACTTTACGTGTAAGTACTGGAGGTACCCTAAAAAAAAATATTTTACGAGATTTTATTTTACCACTTTTTCGGCACAACAAATCCGTATATTTACACCAAATTACAGCTCTCTAGTACTGTGCGTCTCTGAGCTAAACTGCGGACAGACGGACGGACGGACGGACGGACGGACGGACGGACATGGCGAAACTATAAGGGTTCCTTGTTGACTACGGAACCCTAAAAATGAAGATTCTAGGTATTTATCCAGACCCCGATACTTATCCAGTTTATATTCCTGTAGGGTAATTATTACCGATAAACGGGGTGAACCCACGGGGAGAAGCAAAAGCCCACGCCTGACAACTAAAAGAATTTCAATTAAATTGACAAAAAAAAAACAGCTCACGGTAACACCTTGATCTAAATTATAACACAAAATACTTTTGATCCCACTGGTACTGTACTCCTGTGGGAAAATTTCCGGACACCAACACGGGCGAACCCAGAACAAAAGCTAGTATTTTTATCTTTATAAAATCGATAACGGTTTACGAGAATTTAAAGGTCGTCATTTGCATGTTCCCACCCAGTCAATGAACGTTAAATGGATTCATTTCCTTCAATTGCCCAGTACAAATTGCTTGGCAAAGATAAGTGGTTGAAACGTGTCGTGTTTTTCCTTCGAATTTTGCTTAGAAACAAGAAATCGTAATATTAAATAACTTAATTCTTTTGTTCATTAGAAGTTTTGTAATTAATATTATAAGTCCCTTTGTGTCTTACGTTTGATTTTTCATTATTTAGCAATTGGAACTGGAAGTATGGTAACAATGTTTTATTCAATAAACTTTTTATAATGAAACAATAAGTAACAACTTAGAAAACAGTTTATTATTGTGAAAATATTTAAATAAGCAATAGGCATCGCTACGGAAAGAGCAACGGCTTCTATTGGTGGTCAAATCATAGAAAATGGTAAAGAGAGATCAGACTGAATTTGTGTCAAAGGACTGCTTCGTTGGTCACGATGACACCTCGCCAGACTGCTGAACAAGTGAAAACTGTGTTCTTGAGATCTGTTCCAAGACCGGACAAAGCGTTACTAGGTTTTTAACAAAGCCATAAACTCAGTTATTAACAAAAATACCGTCTCTTTTAACATGGGACTTGAACATAATCTGCGATTTGTGGGTGTACTACTAGGTATTCCGCTGAGCCCTTTGAGGATTACAGGTATTTTTGTATGGTTCAAAAGGTCAACATTCTCTATTGGATAGTAATGTCAATAGTACCGCAGTAGTTATCCTACAAACATATAGTACTGCCCACAAAATAATCGACAGCAGGCTTCAATTACAAACAAAATGGCTCTGAATAAACAAAGCCGCAGGGGAAAGCTAGCCATTAGCATATTGTGTTTGTCACTCAGAACATTACCATTTATAATTCATTCATTCATTCTAAGTACTGAAAACAAAACATGACAGGAACAGGAATGAATGTTGTATTGTCTTTGACATAAGTGCTTTAATTGCTTGAAACAAATGCGGTCAATGAATTGTCTTGGTTCCTCTTCAGAATTCTCAGGTATACATGAATGGAGTTACATTATTTTCTTGAAACGATTACGTAACTCAAGAAGGCCATTATTTTCTTTTTAAATTGGTGATTGGAATTAAACGAGTTCTCTTACGAGCATCCCTGTCTTCGAAAAATTTATTACTGTATTTAATTTCGGTAAACTTTGGAGAGCCCTGAATTTTTTGGTTGTATATATTTTCTTCTTTTATTTCGTTACCAGCGACTGTTAATGGTTTTTTTTTAATTCTACTTAATATGTTCTTTAAATAGATAATACAAAATATTTGTGTGTTTATTATAAGTATTAAATGCTGAGAACTATATTTTGTTTGGGTGAAAGATCATCAAATGAGTCTTCGCTCCTCCTCTGGGTAGAACGGAACTGATCCTTCAATTTCTCCTTTGCGTTCCAGGCCTCGGAGACTTTACCATGATAAAGATTATGATAGTAAAACTCTAAAGACAGCCATGCTTATAGTGATAATAGTTTTACATCTTACTAGCTGTTGCCAGCGGCTTCACCCGCTACAACTCGAAAACTGTCCCACGGGAACATAAAATCGGGATAAAAACTATCCTGTGTTAATCTAGATTATAACTATCTGTGTAGGTATCTTTAGCTAAATCCGTTCATTCCGTGGTTTTTGCGTGAATGAGTAACAAACATACCTACAAACACGAACATCCTCACAAACTTTCGCATTTACCTATAATATTATTAGGACAATATGTGTCTCTCTTTTTAACCAGTTCGACAAGGGTAAATAATGTAGTTGTGTAGTAAAAACACAACTACATCATTCAAATCCAGGAAACTATACATAAATCCCTTTTAAATATCGACGAGTACCATATAAACCTTTACCCAAACTTTAGTATTTTACTTTATGGTCGGGCTTTCCCGAAACGCTCTCAGCGTGAAACTTTAGTGCTTTTACGTGTTAGGTCTGTAGTCCAGTGCAATATTAAATTTTATGTGGTGAACAGCTATTCCGTATCGAATCTATTTTCTCCTGTGTTTATGGAAAACCTACCAGTCCCATTTTCCAAGATTTTATGCCAAACATTAAATGTCAGCAGTGGGTGACCCAGTGGCTACTGTCATAACTTATTCTTACCATACTTCGTAAATTTTATAGACTGGGTCCGATCCCAAAACAGTTAAAGATTAAAAAAAATAAAAAACGAAACCTAAAAAGATTCACATTTAACCAGATCTAACCAGCCTGCCTTACAACCAAAAAAAATCAGGACATATTTCTGCCTGCACTGGCCCTGCATGGTAAATATAGGCCCAATACCTCTCTCAGAGATGAAGCCCGTCTCATAGTAATAGGAACGAAAGTCTGAATATAGGGGAACAGATAAGATGGGGACGCGTGGTGTGATTGTAAATCACACACTTAAGGCAAAATTAACACAATACTAACGATAAATCGCCAACAGGATGCCTTAGTTACTGTTCGCTTGCAAATGACGCTTCTCATGGCGCTTGCGCTACGTTAGTGTTGTGTTAAGTATGCCTAAAAAGTGCATGCCCCCATTATCCTCGCGTCACCACGTCTTATACACTGTTCCCCTACTAGCTGTAACAACAGTGGCTGAGCGATTGAACTGCTGCGTTGCGTGTTGATGGTTCAATTCCCGCAAAGAGCAAATATATGTATGATCCACAAGTAGTTGTTCCGCGTCTATGTATGTGTATTTGAGTTAAAATGTTTGTAAAACCACCCATGATAAATGAGAATAGACAAAAGTGGGAAAATAAAAAAAAAATACAAAAGGAAAGTTTAGTATGCCGTTTTGAATTCGGGCTTTTCCATAGACAAAATAACAATGGCTCTGTTTCAATGAAGTGTCGATCATTCACACAGAGGAACAACACTGAAAACTCAGAATAAAAGCGTCACTTTTCCTTTTATTTGTTGGAAACTACGAGTACATCTATTGTATGGACAACAAAAGTGATGAAGCAAAATCACACATAGAGAAGATTGCTATTGAGAAAAAAGAAACATAAAAAAAAACTATTGGAAAGCCACTTACCTACGCCAGGGAATTTCATATAATTATTTAAAGACTAGGGATTGTCTGAAACTTTATCCACGACGAAAATAATATGTCACTTGCACGAGTTACGGTACGACACACGAGTTTGCAATCGCAAGTTCAAACTCGGGTACCTACTTACGTGTCTTTTCAATGCAGTTGTACTAGAAAGTACAACTGCATTGAAAGGACTAAGGCTGCTTTTCCACCAGAGATGCGCTATGCTACGTTGCTAAGGATGCGTTTGATATCCACCAATCATACTCATTATGTGTGTGCGTTATGAAAACAAATGAATGTGATTGGTGGATAACAAACATATCCGTAGCAACGTAGCACAGCGCATCTCTGGTGGAAAGGCAGCCTAATACTAGACTACTTAGAAAAGTAAGAATTACAGCCAAAACGACGGTTTGAAAATCTATCCCCGTCGCGTCGTCTGATACCTACGTAACACAAATGAACATCTCCAAGGAAAACAGTTAAGGTGATATCAGACGGGTCACTCGAATGATTGTTCACTCGAGTGAATTCGTTAAGTGACCGATCCAACACTGTTGGATCGGTTCACCAATGAATTCATTCGGCACTCGTGTTTCGTTTTTTGTTCAGACATTTCATTTCGAGTGAAATGTACCGAATGAAAGGTGAAAATGAACAAAAAATGAACCGTCTGAAAGTGCCTTTCGCAACGCGATTCGTGCGATATCGAGTCGGTTGCCGATTTAGGTCGCACGTATTTAATAATCGAGTGATGCAATGCAATAGGCTAGTTGCCTAAAAAAATGTAATTAGTCCGTCTTTTAGATTACCTGTGACGTCACTTTGCGCGAAAAATGCCACGCATCGTGACGTCACACGTAACTTTAATAGGCTATATCTTTGTCATTTTTGGTCTAATTTACAAATAAAAAACCGGCCAAGTGCGTGTCGGGCCACGCACAGTGTAGGGTTCCGTAGTTGCCCATCAATATACTTATGCGAACTAACTAAACTGATTCGCTGAATTTAATTTTAAAAAGAAGAATTTTCAAAATCGGTCCAGGAGTCTTAGAAAAATCGGGGAAAATACATAAATAAAAGATTACGACGAATTTAGAACCTTCTCCTGTTTTGAAGTTAGTTAAAAATAGTTGACGATAAAAACCTACATATCCCCAAAAAACATACCGTAAAAACATACATATTAAAACTGTAAAAATAAAGTTGACAAACTTACATTTGCAGTTGATTTATTGTTTCTCCGATACATTTTGTTTAAGAAAAATTTTATCCAAGTACAATTTATAAGTTGGTCGGCTATTACTCGTAAAGTTGTAAAGCCTACTTAGTCATGATAATTTTCTTTTAAAATTCGTTATATATACTACTGCTGTGAATTTTTTCACACTCCCAAACACAACCGTTTAGCTGGTAGAGGGGGGGGACACTCGAGTCGAGCAAAATTTAGCACTTTAAAGCTTAATATTTCACAAACGAATTTTTTTATCAAAAAATTGTTAATGGAAGCTCTCAATATTTTTTAAAGATCTATTTAATGATACCCCACACTAAGGGGTACGCGAGAAAAAAGAAATCCTAACTTTACGTGTAAGTACTGGAGGTACCCTAAAAAAAAATATTTTACGAGATTTTATTTTACCACTTTTTCGGCACAACAAATCCGTATATTTACACCAAATTACAGCTCTCTAGTACTGTGCGTCTCTGAGCTAAACTGCGGACAGACGGACGGACGGACGGACGGACGGACGGACGGACGGACGGACGGACGGACGGACGGACGGACGGACGGACGGACGGACATGGCGAAACTATAAGGGTTCCTTGTTGACTACGGAACCCTAAAAAAATACGTGTCCCTTATTTTTGAATAATCTAAAAGACGGACTAATTACATTTTTTTAGGCAACTAGCCTATTCTATCGTGCTGTTCAAAAATCCACCTCTACTTCGACATAAAGGCGCTGCAAACCAAAGACAAAAGATGTCGCACGAGACGAGTAGTTGCGCAATCGAATTTTGAACAGAGAATCATGTGCATTGTCAATAGGACGTACATTTAATTCGATAACGAGGAGATCTGTAAGTGATATCGTCAATCCGTGCGACTCCATTAGCAAACACTAGCGATTGTCCTAACATTTTCTTCGGCCGGACGCTTGTGTGATATCTGACCGATATCGTCAATCGATGCAATTCGATATCGCTTCGCGCAATGAGTAAAGTCCCTTAGATGTGTGCGTGGCACTCACTCACACATATGAAAAAAGTGGCTTCATTATAAATACTTTTAGTTTCGAACACGGAATACCTACGCCTACCTTTCCTCTTAGTGTTCCCGTGGAAAACAACAACAAATATGGCAATGGAATATGCCGTTAATAGTACGATCCGAATTGTCAAATTCTAAATCAATGCGAGCGAAGCTGTGGGCAACAGATAGTAAGTGCAGAAATAAAACGGCAAACTGCCCACTTTCCGCTCGTTTATATCAATCCCAATATACGAGTACCTTTATAGTAATAAATGGTAAATAACTATAGAAAGTCTAGACATCGCCTTTGACGTAGCGGCGGCTTTCATCCCTACTCCCTTGGGGATTTTAATTTGAAAGAAAACCCTTAGTCCACTCACTTTATCTCTTGAGGGAATAATCCGATATCCTTGGATAATCCTTAATCGAACGAACGTTGAATAGAGAGGTTGAGTAACGGAAGATGTAAGAGAATCTTCAAAAGAAGCTTTTCTATTACACTTTCAATGTTATTTGAAGGTAAGCGACATTTTCTAAGTGTTGGTTCAAAGAGACATCCCTTTCATAGTTTTTTTTTTTCTTTATAGTGGTGAAATCATCAAATGAGTCCTCCTACCTAGGGCGGGACGGGAGCTGTCAGACTTGTACTGACTAAAATCCATAGTCCTTCAATAGGCCTTTACGTTCCAGGGTCACGGTTACCTGATGTGATAGTGCCGCGACCCCGGCAGGCTTTGGCCCTCTAAACCCCCGTCAGTTTGCTGACAGCTCTTTGAGGGGCGTGTCGAACACGACGCGCCGTCGAGCCTGGCATGATCCATGATCAGTCGGCGAGTCACCTATTACTCGCCCCTCTTGCCCATTGGTTATATTGTTTACGTTTTTATTCGGTAATAGCGTATGTAATTGTATGATGTTCACACACACACAATAGTGTTAAAATAATGTACCCTTATCTTATCGCGAGTTTTCCTTTACAGCGTCTTTCCCTTTTACAGCGTTTCTTGTATGGAAAAATGGAACAGCGCCTCTGGTGTGCGATGAAGGAACTATTTTTTTCCTGACAATTTGAAAATGTCAAAGTTTCAGTTTCCGTCAAAATAACTGAAAACTCATGATGAGGCATCATATCCATAAAAGCGATAGGAACATCACCTCCACTGATGGTTGCTCTGTGTAAATAAGCCCTAAACCTTTTTGTTGTACGTCTTTATAAATAAGGTCACGAACTCATTAGTGTGGTGGATCACGTAATCTGGCGAAGATTTGGCAGACTTTTTATTATTCGCCCTCAGTACAGCTGGTATACCTACACCTAGTTCTACATCAATACCTTTGGGTACAAAAGGGCTTTATTTTTCAGACACAGAGAGTTTTTTAAGTAATGGAAATTGGACACCCAAACAGAAATTGTGAAATTCAAAGTGGTTAGGGACGTGGGTCCAACAGGATGTTTTATCTCAGACAAAAATATTTCGATGACTAGCTGTGTCTTCTAAAGTGATTCTACGAGAAGGTAATTCAGGGATAAAAGGTTTATCTAAGAAATAAATTGTATTAGAGTGACATATACACATCAAATCACATCACATCAAATGTTCATCAAAAACCGTTCAGCCATTCTGGCGGTATTTACTGACAAAGGTACATCCATCCATCGAAACAACCAAACTTTTTATAAAACTAGTTCGACGTAAGATTCATTGAGCATTATGAATAGGATCAACATTCCCGTCATTCAGAAGTTAGGTGACCTTTTCTATCGTAATTTCTTTGACATTCAACACCTAAAAGTTTTCCTAGTGCGCCACATACAGCTTCATTGGTATCTTTTACGTGCGAATCTCCTAACTTTAGGCCGTTTGGGTCATTTGGCCGTCCACAAGTGAAATTGGCAACAGTAACGTAGGGGAATAATCGTGATATATGGGGGAAGGCTCCACTCCAGACGCTTTGGCGCCTCGCCCGACAATCGATGGAGCACCCACCCGCTGTCAAGTTAACTGAATACACATTATAGAGTGAGATAAGTTACCCTACTTTCACACTTGTCTTTATATTAATTTAGAGCTTATTTTTCTAAAAAAGGTTCTCTTCGGTGAACATGATGACGAAGATAATTATTTTCTTGCGAATTAATAGAAAACCGTCTTACCACAAAAAAAATATTAAACATCTGTTCAACACTTGGCAAAAAAAACTGTCAATGTCAAATCGACCTTTCACTTTGATGTAAGGTTCGTTTTGCAGTGGCACTTGTTTTAGACAAGTGTTCAACAGATGTTTAAGTTTTTGTAGTAAGACGGATATTTTAGTATTTTCTTTTGTCTTGTGAAAAGGGCGGGAGTTTATGCATGTATTTAAATGGAGTCAGTTAGTAAATAAGTAAGTTTTCCAGCAAGAAAGCCAATGCAAAATGACAAAACTTTTCTTCTTTAGAGCTCGTTCGAAAGTATCTCCTCAGTTACTTAAAATGTTGTTTTAAAGCAAACAAAGTTTGTAGTAGGTACCTATTTATATTGCAATCACGAAGTTTTCATTTTGTACCAAGAACAAGAACTGTGCCCCAGAGAACCGTTTCTTGTACCGTCAACTCAGAACACAGCAGCTAACACAAAATAACAGCTATTCTAATGCATCAGAAATCTTCAAAGAACTTTATACAAAAAGTCCGCAATCTGGAAACCAAATAAGTTTATTTTAAAGAATCTAGACTCTGAATTCATCCTACAAGGTATAATATGAAGTAAACAAAAAACATACTAAAAATCAATTTAAGGCTGCCGTCTTCTTTTGCAAAAAATTGAATCGCGTTCGGCCAGTCGATCGTACGTCAAATTTCGGGCTCCCTTCCCGCAATCCCCCGCATACATCCTGCCCACTGAATTATTATAAAACAATTTTGATGCGGTATGAACATTGCTCTACTAAGGATTATTTAAAAGGAGTTATAGAATTTTTGCTTAATAAGGAGTTTTAATATGACTTGGTTTCAGGGTTGGAAAAAAAACCAGTTTTTTTTAATTTATAAAACAAACAGTAACAGTTTAAAATGTTTTAAATAAGTGTTTTTTTTTTTAGTTTCTGGTTCTTTTTTAAAATTAATTCCACCTTGTTTGTTGATGTCTAAACGTATACATCAATTATGTTTCATTTCTAGACTACATCTTTTCAAATTCACCCTTTGTAATGAATTTTTTACGAATTTGTTTTTTTTTCTAAAAATTTTAAGCATTATTTTGACATAACAATAATCAATTATCAAAAGGCATTAATCAAAAGGTTTTATGTCAAACTATTTAGACTCCTGAATATTAATTTGTTTTCATTTTATGTGCATTCATCTGCCTTAAAAAGTAGTTGAAACGGGTAATAAAAAACACTGTTTAATTTCAAACTGTTTTAAACAGGTGTTTTAAAACAACTTGTTTTAATCATGCCAACCCTGCTTGGTTTGTAATAATACGAGTATCACACAAGTGTTTTAATACTATTTAAATATTCTCATAGGTAAAATTCTGTTAGGTTTAATTTGTTAAACACAATCGTTTTTTACTAATTAAACCTAAAAAAAGGTCAGTGCAGCAGTCATGTTGGCAAAGGAAGAGGCGGGACGCGTGAGAGAGAGGACAGCGTAAACCTTACATCCCAGCCGCAGTGGTAAACCCAGAACATAAAAGGCTATTAAAGAACGCCGTGAATTTAAGTCAGTACGGATAATAAAAACACTGTTTAATTTCAAAAGTCTGACAGTATCTCCCGCTTGGCCTGGGGAGGACTCATTTGATGATTTTATCATGAAAAAAACGTCATGGGCCATGCCCGGGTCGACAGCGCGTTGTGTTCTACGAGCGCCTCAAATAGCGTCAGCATGATGACGGGGTCCCCCTCTAGAGGGCTAAAGCCTGCTGGCGTCGCGGTACTCATTACCGTGACCCCGGAACATAAAGGACTATTTGAAGGACACCGTGGATTTTAGTCAGTACAAATCTGACAGTCCCATCCAAGGACTGCACTCCTTGTCAAAGGCACAGTCCATTACCACCGGGAGACAGAGAAACCAACGGTTTTGTTACTTGCTGGATTTTAATGAAGGAGCAATGTTAGCGAACGTGAATGTGAGAAAAAACAAAGTAAAGAACAAGGTCCAAAAATGTATGGACACCGTCCCCATCCTTGTAGCACCTTAAAACCTATGTCAATCGAAGAATCATAACCGTCTTATCATTTTATTGTTCTACGGCGAAACTGAAATGTGCATCCGAAAAAAGTTATGTCGACATGAAGGAACTGAATTCAGTCAGAATACTACGAGTATGTTCCCGATCACAATGGTTTTCTCTTTAATTATTACCGCAGAATGATTTTGTTCGTTCGTGGCTAGTTGAGAAGCTCGCGGCTAAATGATTACAGCCGCACAGACCGATCATTCGGGTTAAGCCGCGCTTACCGAGGTCGGTCTGTGGATGGGTAACAATCTGCCATTGTAGTTTTCTCCGTGCCTCGGAAAGCACGTAAAGCCGTTGGTTCCGGCCATCATTGTAGATCTTTGACAGTCTTTACAGTCAGAAGCTCTAAAATCTGACCACCATTCTTACCATGGGGTCGTATCGTATTACCCAGTTACTGGGTTTTGGGGGTCCGATAGGCAGTCGCTCTATGTAAAATACTGATATTCAGCTGCGTCTGCCTCAACTGGAAGCCGACCCCAATATAGTTAGGAAAAGGCTAGGAAGGACGGTGGTGGATGATTTTGTTCGGAGTTTTCAAACAAGTCTTTGGAACTAAATGGTGACTTCCGCACGGAAGCAACTCACGGAGCAGAAAAAAGTTCAATGAAGAATTCTAATGAATATCGTTATTGTGAAGTAACCATAATACCGTTTTTTAAGAGTATTCAAATAAAAATATTTTTTTAAAAACAAATAAAATCGTTAACTTTTTATCGCAACAAATACATTATTCGTTGTTTTCAGTGTCTATTGCAATATTATCCCAGGCACTGGCTAGCCCAACGAAATTCTCTTAATGCCTTCCAACCCTACAGTACCAAACGAAACTGACTGACTGACTGTCGAAAACCGATTAGTCAAGAAACTCAGGAGACCTTAAATACCCCACAATTCTTCAGTTCATGAAACGCCTTTCCAAGCGTTTCTTTGAATTCTGCTGCAAATCCCTAATCGCATCGACCGCCCGATATGACCCATCGCGTATAAGTACAAGTCGCTGGCCCAGGCATACCCTCATCACTCCGGGCACGTCGCAAGCGCGGCGGTAAAACCCTTTTTAAGGAATGGCTGGAGAGGTGCCACGGGCGGCGGCCTCACCTTCCGCTTGACGCAGGTCTTCACCGGATACATAAGTTTCGAGAGGTTCCTGTGTCTGATAGGGAAGGAACAATTGACTGGGTGTATTCACTACGAGGTTTGCTTGGAGGATACGGTGCAGGTCTACACCGCTTGGGCAGAACATCAGCGTGTCCTCACGACGGCGATAGGCGTACTAGCGAAGGACAACTCAATCTCACAACCGAAAAATGTATTTGTGGCGAAAAAAAGTCAACGATTTTATTTGTATTTAAAAATACATTTTTATTTGAATACTGTTAAAAACAGTATTATGGTTACTTCACAATAACAATATTCATTAGAATTCTTCATTGAACTTTTTTCTGCTCCGTGAGTTGCTTCCGTGCGGAAGTCACCATTTAGTTTCAAAGACTTGTTTGAAAACTCCGAACAAAATCATCCACCACCGTCCTTCCTAGCCTTTTCCTAACTATATTGGGGTCGGCTTCCAGTTGAGGCAGACGCAGCTGAATATCAGTATTTTACATAGAGCGACTGCCTATCGGACCCCCAAAACCCAGTAACTGGGTAATTACGATACCCCATGGTAAGAATGGTGGTCAGATTTTAGAGCTTCTGACTGTAAAGACTGTCAAAGATCTACAATGATGGCCGGAACCAACGGCTTTACGTGCTTTCCGAGGCACGGAGAAAACTACAATGGCAGATTGTTACCCATCCACAGACCGACCTCGGTAAGCGCGGCTTAACCCGAATGATCGGTCTGTGCGGCTGTAATCATTTAGCCGCGAGCTTCTCAACTAGCCACGAACGCACAAAAACATTCTGCGGTAATAATTAAAGAGAAAACCATTGTGATCGGGAACATAGTATTGTGACTAAATTCAGTTCCTTCATGTCGATATAACTTTTTTCGGATGCACATTTCAATTTCGCCGTAGAACAATAAAATGATAAGACGGTTATGATCCTTCGATTGATATAGGTTTTAAGGTGCTACAAGGGTAGGGACGTTTTGGGTATTGTTCTTTTAAATGCCAATAAGGTCGAAAATAGTTTGAACATGTTTTCTAAATTGCTTAACGATAGCAAGTTAATAAAACAGCTTCAAGCGATTTTCGACCTTATTGACATTTATGCTAAAACCGGATTTTAATGAAGGAGCAATGTTAGCGAACGTGAAAGTGAGAAAAAACAAACTAAAATTTAAATGTCAATAAGGTCGAAAATAGTTTGAACATGTTTTTTAAATTGCTTAACGATAGCAAGTTAAAAAAACAGCTTCAAGCGATTTTCGACCTTATTGACATTTATGCAAAAACCGGATTTTAATGAAGGAGCAATGTAAGCGAACGTGAAAGTGAGAAAAAACAAACTAAATTTTAAATGTCAATAAGGGCGAAAATCGCTTGAAACTGTCTTTTTAACTTGCTGTAGTTAAGCAATTTAAAAAAGATGTTCAAACTATTTTCGACCTTACTGACATTTATGCAAACACCGGATTTTAATGAAGGAGCAATGTAAGCGATCGTGAAAGTGAGAAAAAACAAACTAAATTTTAAATGTCAATAAGGTCGGAATTCGCTCCAACTTGTTTAGTTACTTCTCTATATCTTTTAACAATATTCGGTTCACAACTGAAAATTCTGTAGGAAATTTGACAATTAATTCCTCTTTTTCTACTCCTATAGGCCGAGTTTAATTTTGGTATTTAAATGGGACCAACTTTCAGATAAACTCTGTCCAACAAAAAAAAAAAAGATTTTTTGATATTGGACCACCTTAGAGAAAGTAAAGAATGGTCATAAATAAAAAAAATATATATATATATGTCGGAGATAGTTGTTAATCTGTAGGTAGATTTATAAAATCTAAATTTAGAAATTATAAAATGTTTGTGGGTAGAATAACAAAATTTTGATATTTGTTGAGAATGTTATGATGACGACTATCTTTGTTATGAATTTTATTATCATAAGTTTTAATCATTATTTCTATCAATTATAATTTGTTAATTCAAATGATTATTTGCTGAGTACTTCTGATTTTGATTCGATTACTAATTACGATAAAAGACAGTCTGTGACTTGTCGCCGCTTCCGTTCTAAACATGGCGGACGTATGTTTTTATTTGGTAAATCTGATTTTAATTGTTAAATGACTATGATTAGTGTATGATAATTCATGTTGGATTATTCAATGAGTTTACATTGTAAAACTTTAATGATTTTGATCTTAATTTGCAATCTGTAACGAGTAAACACTTTGACGTATCACGCCATTGGACAGAGCTGTTTCGGAGGGAATGCGCGGCAAGAAATGTGCCTATAAAAGACGGTGCACACCGGTCTTCTTCGGTCAGTCTTCGGACTTGACTCATAGAGCATCGCTCCCGACTGAACTGTCGGTTTACCCGGTACAGCTTGGCTGTATATTTGCATTAAGCAGTAACGCTCCGCGATACGCTTTGCATCTTCGCTTGGGTGGCTTGTCCACTGTACGAACTGTGACCTTGACGGTCTGTTCGTCTTATTGTATTAGCAGTGTCACTCTGTGATACGCTTTGCAACTTTACCTGGGTGGCACGTCCACTGTACGAACTGTGACCTTGAAGGTCTGTTCGCCTAAACTGTGACCTTACTGCCTAAACTACTGTTACTTTGTTATTTGTGATTTGCTATATTCTTTATCTGATTTTATTTTTATCGTGTACCTACCCTATTCTACTGTGTGACATTTTGTACTGTGTGTTTATTACTACCCTCTGTATTATAAATCTTTGTAATTGCTTATACCGTCTTGTTTATCCCTGACAATGGGAACTCCTAACCCTGACGATGTTCCGCTCGGCAATCCTGATCCTACATCAGAAGTGGGATTAGGGTTAGCCCAGGAATCGGAAGGTGCTGGGGAACCATGGCGAGTTATGTTAGAGCTTCAAAATCATAATATGACTCAATTAATTGAAGCGATTAAAACGCAGTCCACTCCGTCTACCGTAATTACTTTGCCTGTTTTTGACCCAGATCTACCCGATTCCGATGCTCAATCTTGGAGTACAACTGTCGATATTTGCCTATCGGAAAAACCTCTTCAAGGTAGTACTCTTATTATTGCCCTCACTAAAGCCTTGAAGGGCACTGCTAACATATGGCTTTCCCAAGTGTCGTATACAGGTATGACCTGGACAGACTTTAAGAGCCTCTTCCTCTCTCGTTATGCCGTTTCGGAAACTGTTGCCGCTACCCTCATTAACTTTCATAATAGTCAGCCAAAAGAAGGCGAATCTTTAGCCGCATTCGCCAGTCGACAGGTCACTTCACTTACATCTAAATGGAATAGCCTGAGTGTCGAAAATATCGTTGTTTCCACTGTACTGGCCCATGTCTCCAAATTTGATTCCCGTGCTCATCGACTAGCATTCACCACCGAAGTACAAACCAGGCACAAACTTCAACAAGAACTGAGTGTCTTGTCCCATCTTAAGAGACCGTCTCAGATTTCCTCTGATCAGCAAGATTCTTCTCAACCTAAAAAGTTCAAACCAGGTACAATAGTCTGCCACTTTTGTAACAAAGAGGGGCATAAAGCTGCTAACTGTCACAAGAAGGCTGAGAAAAACAATCATCCTGAGCCAGCCAGCACGTCACATGAGGCGACACCAAAGAAGATCATCTGCTTCCGCTGTGGGGAGACGGGACACGTCGCTCCTCGCTGCCCCAAGGCGAAGGAAAGGCGGTCGGCAGGTTCCAGTGAAGATGGGCCTTCCGTGAAGCGAGTTGAATCCTGTGGTGTACGACCTATCACTAGTGTTACAGATATCCGGTGAGTCGTTTACATTTTCGTATGAATCGTGACCTTTGGGTTTCTTGACTATTGACAGTGAAGAGCTAGAAGTAAAATCTGTCTGTTGTAAAGGAACAAGCAGCCCTGGGTATAACTAAAAATGCTGATAACGGGCTTTGCCGTTATGATTTAAGACAAAAGCTATTTTGAAAAAGTTTCATGTTGGTGACTTTGTGCTTATTGCCAATGAGGGAATAAATCAAACTAGATTCACTCTTTGAAAGTTTTGAGTACCAATAGAATTTATGAATTTCCCCATGATCGTGTACGAAAAATGCCTGAATGTCCAGTTACTGTTAGTGATGATGTCAATTCTGACACTGATGATGATTCATCTGCTGCTGACATAGTATAGCTTGATTGTTGTGAAGCTTGATGCTTAATCGGATGTCTATGTTGACTCCTGGATTTGGTTGTTGAACTTGACGCTTATGCGGGTTGTCTATGTTGACGCCTATGCGAGTTGTCTATGTTGACGCCTATGCGGGTTGTTCTATGTTGACGCCTATGCGGGTTGTCTATTTCAAAACCAGATTAGTTGTCGAATCCCATGGTGTGATTTCGACTGGGAGACTATGTCTCTAGTTTTAGTTGAGCTATGTGTTGTCAGTCAGCAACAGTTTGGTAATTTTGAATGGTTGCGAATGTTGCTATGCAACTGCGCTTGATAATAATTTTAATGGACTAACTCAGGATTTTTCTTTTCCACAACTTATTTTTAAGGTCTTTGTTTGTCAGAAAGGCCGATCGATATTCACAAGAAATTTTCTTTTACAGGAATACACGAGGTCGTGTAGAACGTCAGTTCTGGCCGTGTCGGAGATAGTTGTTAATCTGTAGGTAGATTTATAAAATCTAAATTTAGAATTATAAAATGTTTGTGGGTAGAATAACAAAATTTTGATCTTTGTTGAGAATGTTATGATGACGACTATCTTTGTTATGAATTTTATTATCATAAGTTTTAATCATTATTTCTATCAATTATAATTTGTTAATTCAAATGATTATTTGCTGAGTACTTCTGATTTTGATTCGATTACTAATTACGATAAAAGACAGTCTGTGACTTGTCGCCGCTTCCGTTCTAAACATGGCGGACGTATGTTTTTATTTTGTAAATCTGATTTTAATTGTTAAATGACTATGATTAGTGTATGATAATTCATGTTGGATTATTCAATGAGTTTACATTGTAAAACTTTAATGATTTTGATCTTAATTTGCAATCTGTAACGAGTAAACACTTTGACGTATCACGCCATTGGACAGAGCTGTTTCGGAGGGAATGCGCGGCAAGAAATGTGCCTATAAAAGACGGTGCACACCGGTCTTCTTCGGTCAGTCTTCGGACTTGACTCATAGAGCATCGCTCCCGACTGAACTGTCGGTTTACCCGGTACAGCTTGGCTGTATATTTGCATTAAGCAGTAACGCTCCGCGATACGCTTTGCATCTTCGCTTGGGTGGCTTGTCCACTGTACGAACTGTGACCTTGACGGTCTGTTCGTCTTATTGTATTAGCAGTGTCACTCTGTGATACGCTTTGCAACTTTACCTGGGTGGCACGTCCACTGTACGAACTGTGACCTTGACGGTCTGTTCGTCTTATTGTATTAGCAGTGTCACTCTGTGATACGCTTTGCAACTTTACCTGGGTGGCACGTCCACTGTACGAACTGTGACCTTGAAGGTCTGTTCGCCTAAACTACTGTTACTTTGTTATTTGTGATTTGCTATATTCTTTATCTGATTTTATTTTTATCGTGTACTTACCCTATTCTACTGTGTGACATTTTGTGTGTTTATTACTACCCTCTGTATTATAAATCTTTGTAATTGCTTATACCGTCTTGTTTATCCCTGACAATGGGAACTCCTAACCCTGAAGATGTTCCGCTCGGCAATCCTGATCCTACATATACATGTCGAATTGAGAACCTCCTCCTTTTTTTCCGTCGGTTAAAAAATATATTTTAACATAATAAAGTAGAGCAACCTGAGATGCGTAACTGCGCGTCATCACCGTTAGAGCGAGAAAAGGTGCGAGCGAGAGGGACCAACAAAAATTCGTCGTGGACCTCACGTCCAATCGCTCCGGCCGTCCACCGGCCACTAAGGAATTTCTCTTGCAATTCTCGTTTATAAACACTTTTTGAGAGGTTATTTGAGATATTTTTTATTGTTGAAAAAAAGCGCTTTAGGTACAATTTTTTTTTGAATTTGCTTTATTGATCTGTTGACATCAAGATAATGTAATATTAATAATGCCTATAATGGAATACCTACGATAAACGGTAATGAAATACCTACGATGCATAGTTCCTATGAAAAAAAACCATTTATTAAGTGATGAAATCCGAGAATTTTGATGATATTTTGCCATCTTAATTTAGAAAATGGAAGATAAATATAAAAAACTAATCAGCGCAGTTTGAAGACGAGGATATTGCGGTCATTATGCGCTGATCAGATTTTTAAATGAATTCTTCATTGTCTCAGATTGAGTGCACCAACGTAACTCGAAATGACGTTGGGCAGGAAAGAGCTGTTTTGAACGCTTGATTTACCTAATATAATCTACTTAAATCAACTTTAAAAAAATAACTAGCTGTTACTTATATTATGGTTATTTATGTGCAATAATAATATTTCAAGCTATTGCACTATTTTGTTCAAAAATCACAAACAAAGTTACGCAAATAATTCGTCGCGAGTGAATTTTAGAAGACCTGCCCCTTAAGGTAAAATTGGAAAAATAATATATTCAAATCAAGTGGACGAAATTGGCGTGCCTCAGTGATTTCTGTTTACGTGGCATTCAATTGGCCGTTGGGGCGGGCGACGTAATCCTCCACGAAAAAGGTATCCATTCACTTGGCTTTTTACGACTCTAGTTCACCTGCATAAATCAGGTCTAAGGGAAACTTTGAAAACAAAGGCAGATCCATTGAAACGGCAACGGTATTACTTTGCCTCCATTCTATATATCTCGAAGTAACAGAGGTGTATAGAACCCTTTCACATTTCGAATGGAAGTTTATAGGGCCCACGCAATACACGAATCCTCAACTTTCCAACACAATTTTCGTTGTATTGTTCGCTTTGAATGGCGGCTGTGCAAGGAATCTTCGAATAAATGTTCCTATTTTTGGATTTAAAGGTTACTGAGGAAGTTTTGAATAAATTTTCCTGGTGTAGGATATATCCTAAAGGTTACGGAACAGTTTTATAAAACCAGTTAAAACTTAGACTTAAAAAAGGTAAAATCGCAAATTCGCATGTGTGACACTGCCCATTTAGACCGAAGATAGAGGTTTTTTTTGACGAAAGAGTCAACGAGACGATGACTCTTCAAAATATTTCTACAGTCCTAAGCATTTTTTTTTTTAGCTTGGTAAAATCATCAAATGAGTCCTCCAACCCCGGGCAGGGCGGGAGGGACTGTCAGACTTCTACTGACTAAAATCCACGGTGTCCTTCGATAGCCTGTTTTGTTCCGGAGTTACGGCAAGGGAATAATCCCGGGACCCCGGCAGGCTTTGGCCCTCTGAGAGGGGGGCCCCGTCATTATGCTGACGCTCTTTGAGGCGCGCGTGGGACACAACGCGCCGTCGACCCGGGCATGGTCCTTGTTCGGGCAGCGAGTTGCCCTTTACTCGCTGCCCGCATGACCGCGCCTACGGTGGCCGGAGATCATCAAGCGACGTCCGTCGCCGTGGGCGTCTACCACTGCGGCTGGGGCGGAGGGAGGACGCTGTACTCTCTCGCTCGCGGCCCGCCTCCTCCTTCACGAGCATTACTGCCTCGCAGAAGGAGCAGACCGCTTCCCACTCCGTCTCACCCCGCAGCATGGCCGCGACCAACGCTGGGCGCGAGAGGTACAGTCCTAAGCATGGCAATAAAATAGTTTTTTTTTTTGTTTTTCAATCGTCCACGAACCTGTAAGCCATGTAAAAGCGGAAGACGGACTATATAGTGTACACCTTTGAGAAGGTCATATCCAGTAGTGGGACTGTGATTGACTTAAACTCGAATAATCATTCAGAATCCAACGATGGGTTTCCAAACTTCTCAAATTGAGACCCCACCTTACTTCAGAGAACATGTTAATCGAAAACCGATCACTGTAGTTATGGGCAATCAGAACTCGACAGTCTGACACAGATCTAATCTCAGGTTATTGGCACCGGTAATATCCGGTCTGGAGGTGAAATGACAGCCCCCTTCCCCTCTCTTCTCCTTGTTGAATCTGTCTCCTGATTCCGGGCTTTTGTTATGGAATTGAGTTGATTACAAATATAATTGCCATGAATCTTTATATTTTACTAACTGTAAAAATCATCCCACGGGCACGGGCCCAAAAAAAAAGGCCGACGGAATCGTTTCTTAGTGAAGTTCCATCCGCCTTTTTTTTTAGGTCCATGCCCACGGGAAGGTAGAATCGGGATAAAAACTATTCTGTCTGTTAATCCAGTATGTAAACTTTCTGTGTACTAAATTTCATCCAAATCCGTTCAGTAGTTTTTGCGTGAAACAATAACAAACAACCATCCATTTAAACAAACTTTCACGTTTGTATTAGAGGAGTGATTAGAAGAATGATTATTACGATGACAACTCTAAAAGTTATAATAAGTATTAAAGATTTTAAAACATTAAAAGTCTAGTAGTACATCAGGCCAGTGTACCCTACATGGTAGGCCTAATTTACCCTACATTAGGCCTACCACGACTTTATGTACCAAAAAACAAACAAAACTAACTAAAACTTTTATTAAATCTTACAATCTCTCAGTCAGAACAAAAAAGTAGTCAGTAAAATAACGCTCTCATTACTAAATCAAATATATTTCCGCTAACAAATTCGTTTCCTCAAATATTTCTTTTATTCTTTAGGAAATGGCGGTAATATTTCAGTATTCTGAACGTAAATGAATATTATGTCGTTATGTGTTGTAAGGAGCTACGAATACCTAACGTACCGTACGTACGAGTACTCATTCCTTCCCCGCTGTTACCCCGAAACACGATGCTTATTAAGACAGCAGTAACTTTCATTGGCGTTTGCAAAAACAAAGTTCATGGCCCTTATGTCGTAAAAAAATAATTTTGCTTAGTATTTTTTTACCTCTAAGGTGAATTAAGTCCCTTCCCTACCACCTGGCGGGTAGGGTAGGCGATACCATTACTCAAAGATATGTCTTATACTCTTATAATGTCTGCAGCTCGAGGCTGAGTTGACTTTTATGAGACAAAATGTCATTTTCTACACGAAAATGTCCGAGTAATAAGAGGTTTTTTTCTGTTTCAAACAACACATGCCATGTTTCTTTTTATATTTAGCAACAAGCCAACTTTTCGGAAAGATGTAATAAGAAGATTCGGTTGTTAGTGTCAAACAAAAGTATGTAGTTCTTGTTCATTTACCCATCATCTAAGTATAGTCCAGAATAATATGATTGTTCAGTTGATACATTCTCAAGCGTAAAGAGAAAATAATATTCCATTCTATATTCCTGAATGACCTATACAGGCTGACAAGTTAGCCAACACAATGGTGGAAGGGAAAATAATAAGCCTTTCAACACGAGCATGACAACACGTTACGAAGGTTTTATATTTTCTTTTTGCTTTGTTCTTTTACCTTTATAAAAAGGTCTCGATTTCACTCTCCTGTGATGTCTTTGTTTCGTGATTAATTTCCTTTCCTTGCTTTTTTATTTTATTTTCGTTATAAATTATTGTTGTTCGCAGCGACCCATGGCTAAATTACGCACTTAGCTTTTAAAATGTAAACTACTCACTCACTACTACACTCTTCTCTTTTTTCTTTGTGTAGAAGATCTCTACAAACTACGTTCGCAGATGAAACATAATGCTGGCAAATAAATAAAACAACCTCCATAATCCTTGTGGCGCGAAAATTAAAACCATACAGCTATCTTGTTTTTTGAATACGTTTTCACTTAATCAGTTTCATAAATATTGACCAACAACTCTTATCTAAATTCATTAAGCTGGCTTCCCACGGTGCGTGATTTTGTGGATTATCGCGCACGGGCGGCCTTTGTATCGTTCGCGGTTGCCGGGATCGCGGGACAGTCGCATCATATAACCGTGACCATGGAACCTATCTTAGTGAGTACAAGTCTGACAGTCCTTCCGGTCTCGCCCTGGGACTCACTGATGATTTAAGCACGACAAAAAAAAACCTATTACAAATTAATTGCGCCTAACATATTGCCTGTTGTCATACTTTGCATAATAATGATATTATACTAGACAGTGTTCTACTTTGCACTGTATATTTTCTATTGAAACGACAAAGATGAAAATAAATAGAAAAATACTTAATTTACGCTTTTTATTTGGGCAGAGCTTTCCCTTACAATTATCGTTATAAACAGACACACCAAAATCACTGCTCCTCGCTTTTATATAGCTCGCCGGCTGGCGGCTATTTCACCCGCTCCGCTCAGAATTTGGCGGGGATGGCTCACGTGGTAGGGCAGTGACGTGGCGAGCTGGACAGCTGGCGTTGGCTGGCTGGCTGGCTGGCGCAGGCAGGCTTGCCTGACTTTGGCTGGCATCGCTGGCGACATCTGGCGTTACAATCGGCCATCCTGGAACAATTGCTCCCGCAATGGGAACAACAAAACAGTGATTACAAGTCAGCTCAGAGCAAATGGCATATCGATAACATGGACTATAATTTAGCTGTCTAGGAGATCTACGAGATCTTCATTTTCCTACTGTTGATTCACACTACTGGCGCTATCGGGTATAAAAGCAATGCTACGATATGGTCGTAATAAATCAGCGCATATTGGGCCTGTGAACTTCTTGTATCCTCTAAGACATTTACCTATATATTACAGCTATTATATATTACCTAAATCCTTAGGCAATAACACATGGACCAGAATATAGATCATCTAACTTAGAATTAACCACGGACTGGAATTAACCTTATTGCAGCAAGGAGTTTGAGCCTGGCAACAAAGTACGTACTTACTAACTGTACATACCTAATCGCTTTTTTGTAAATTGTACTATTTTTACACCTTTTATCGCAGTTACGTTTCATTTTCTTGCTAGCTGTTCAAATTCGATTATAATATAGCCCTATTGCGTCTAGACCGCACTGTCTCATAAACCAACCAGGGATGGAAACATCACATTCAGATCTACCTACACGAGCAAACATTAACTCGTATAAATTATAGCCTGCTAAATCATTAACAGTATTATTAATACTCCATATGACTTTGGTAAACTATTGTCCCAAATAAGAGAGGCCTCGCTAGGTTCCGTGGCTCTCAACGCATCGAGAATTGTGCAATTACAGCGTTCTACCTGCCCATTACACCTAGGCCACGCAATAGCTGTTAACATGTATTTAACTATACACGTACAACAATAGACAAACCTGTAATTTATCTAGTAAATTGTAAAAAAAAGCAAAATTTGTGAACCTCACCAGGTAAAACATGTACGGACAAACTAAATTATAAGAACTTGCATGCTTAATTTGTGTGTAAACGCATGTTTTGAACAAATAAAATATCTTTATCTTTAACTGTTTTTCTGTTGCGAACTTCTTAAAGTATCTACTGGTAAAGGCCTTACCATGGACAGAAACTACGTGATCTGGGAAACTAAGTAAACTAGAAATGCGTTTAAACTCTAATAATCACAAAAACTGAATAAACCTTAGTTTAAACCTGGACTACCAAGTTCAGGCTTATCTGCGGAACCGCGGTTTAAATTTCTCCGTATACAAAACATAGATTAAACCTTGACCTGACCTAGTGCCGTTTTTTTTTTGAACCATTGTCTAAACAATTAAATCTACAATTTTTAAATACATTTTGGCTGAAATTAACATAAAAACAACAACACAATGAAAAAGTTACTATCAGAAACTTTCACACACATTTGACAGCTACTACTGTTAGACCATGGTTTATCACAAAACCACGACATGTAATAACGTTTGTGCAAACCGTTTTACGAGATTCAATCCTGGGTTTTTAGTTAAACCCTTTTTTTTTTGCGCTCTTTTATTTTGTAATAAGACGGTAATTGTCTTTACAGAATTGACAATACGTGTAGGCTCAGAAACAACGAATTTAGAGAAAGAATTTGTCAAAACTAACACTTATTGGCACCCCTTTTTAATTTTGCTCAAAAGGGCTCAAATTATCGATGTCTACCATTTTCATTGGTTTAATAGGTTTAGGGATTCGATGTAATTTGCCTTCTTTTCAACCGTATTCTCTTTTATCGTACGCACAATGTAAACACGACGTCACATTTCCTATATGTAATGGCCATCGTTTTGATGCATTTGAAATATTTTCTACGCGCGAAATTTGGCACAACTGATCGGTTATCGTAAAGCGTTTTACGAGACAGCCCATAATTATTTACAGTATCACTATCTGTGCACCCACTTTACAATAGATCAATATACGTTGCACTATTCGAAACCAACAGTTTACTTTTAAAAGGAACACATTAACGGCATCTATCGGATTCCTGCTCAAGGCGTTGATATGCTCTAAGCGCTTACCTGGTCTATAAAATAGTCAACGGCAATTTTAAAGTCTCGAATTGAAAGTCACCAGTAGGCAATGCGTGCAATAAGATCACGTTAGTCATTGTATCGCGAACTGCACTACAATCCGTAATTACACGGACATTTTTACACAACACAGATTCCAAAACTTCGTAATAACGCTGTGAAAAACACTTTTTTTTTTTTGACTTGTAACGCAACTAAAATACAAGACAGAGCTCAAACTACCGCCACAGTATTGTGCTACCGCCTATCCGTATTAGTAAAAGAATACTTGCTATGGGTAACTTGCATGCATCCGTGTGAATTTCTATTGGCAAAACTAAGATTTTATACCATACCCACATCTCATTTTTTTTTTTTTTTTATAGTTCCGTTAAGGACGAGCCATTATTGCAAAATTATGGATGAACTTCCTAAAGTAGCTACATAGTCCAATGAACTGACGCACTTTGTGTATGTTACTTAGAACGGGAAATTGAGACACAATTGCAAACTTAAATTCACCCGGTTCAATGCCATGAACATAATAATTCATCACTAAATAACTCAGCTAAATAAGAAATCCTGTTTTGTAAAAATTAACATTTACCCACATGTACATAATTAAATAAAAATTCTGCGTTTGACCCCGAACATTTGACGACATTATTGGAGTTACTTTTATTTGATAATTTACTTTGAAATTACTAAACTATCTACGAACTTGTTAATTCAGCGCATAAAAACTGAGGGAGCGCTAAATGTATCTTTAGGATGGATGCTGAGTTTATGGGTACCCTTGGACTACATTCAGACTGGTGAAGTAGGTACTTCTTACCAGATAATTTAGTTTGCTTATCGATATTATATTAAAATGGTTATCTATCGCGGACAATTAATGCATTTAAGGCTCTGTTATCGACACATAGGCAACTATCTCCGTTCTTCCTCATAACTAAACAATAGGAGAGGCATACATCAATTCGGGTTCTTTTTATAATACCTGCTGGCTCAATGGCTCATTAATTTTGACTCTAACAATCTCTTGTTTGTGATGTGCTTATCTATTCCTAAGGCCTACGTGTACTTAATGCGCATTTGGACTAAATCTGTATATTCCAACTTCCCAGCTCCCTAGTATAGCTAGCAAAGCAGTTTTATACCGAGATAATCTATACTAATATTATATCTATACTATATACCATATTACTATTTACTATAGTAGGTACATTATAAAGCTGAAGAGTTTGTTTGTTTGAACGCACTAATCTCAGGACCTACTGGTCCGATTTGAAAAATTCTTTCAGTGTTAGATAGCTCATTTATCGAGGGAGGCTATAGGCTATACGGTAACGGGATATTCCCACGGGAACGGGAATAAAACGGGATATGCGCGTGCAATGTCGCGGGCAACAGCTAGTAAACTAATAAATTGATTACAATCAGATTTGCTTATCAGGCTTACCCTAGTTTTGTCAAGGTCACCAATGGCATTTTATGATTATTTATCGACACACGAGGCACTCAAATATAAAACACATTTGGCTAATGGCATTTTGCAAACATTGGCATGGCATGACTGACCTGGTTGTTTAAGCATGATTCCTGGCAGCTCTCGGCGCGAAGTATGACGAATCCCTCCTGCCTGCGATGTCCTTGGATCCGCTATTGACGACTTTGAGGTAGCTTTCATTTCCACAGAGAAGCGTTGCTGGTAGCGAGAAGAATGCTTCTTGAAACTCGATCATTAACGGAATAAACGATGCGGCATGGTGTTCTTTCCGACGTGAGGGTAGACACTTCGTGATCCAGATCATTGTTGATGATTTTTCAACTTCTTGTGCAAGGAGACTTCAATATTTTCCTTGCGGGTGGTGTGCATCGCCTTTCTTCGTTTTTATTTTCAGAAGTCTGGCTTACCAAAGCAGAATCTTCGTCCTCCAGATAAGACGACCGTCGAGATTAATGTGTAGCAGAGCGTCGTTTTAACGTAGGTTTTTTTATCACACTTCTGAGTTGAAACGACAAAGATGAAAATAAATAGAAAAATACTTAATTTACGCTTTTTATTTGGGCAGAGCTTTCCCTTACAATTATCGTTATAAACAGACACACCAAAATCACTGCTCCTCGCTTTTATATAGCTCGCCGGCTGGCGGCTATTTCACCCGCTCCGCTCAGAATTTGGCGGGGATGGCTCACGTGGTAGGGCAGTGACGTGGCGAGCTGGACAGCTGGCGTTGGCTGGCTGGCTGGCTGGCGCAGGCAGGCTTGCCTGACTTTGGCTGGCATCGCTGGCGACATCTGGCGTTACACTATGTAAAAAAACGTATGTATCAAGTTTGGTATTTTATGGGATATTAAAAATAAATAATGATTTGGTGTTTCGTGAGGGCTGGTTCGCAATATCACGTACCGTGGGAATCAAGTTTTAGAAAACTAAAAGATTCTTGCAGCACTGTGAGATTGATCGGATGCTCGGCTTAGGTTCAAAGTTCCTTCCACAAAATTAATTTAAATCACGTGACAAGCGTTAAATCGCTGAACAGCAGTCGTACCTACTTGTTTGTTGAAATAGTTAATCTTCGTTACATGTTAGACAATTTGATGGCGCAGACAACTCACAGTTCCAGATAATCGGGGCAATTTAATTCTCTCCACGTAGACACGTGTAATCTCGTCTGTGTTATATACCTACTTGTGAAGGCGCTATGTATTTAAGGCTGACTTTGATTCTTCGTTTTTAGGCGTGAAACATAGTTCTTCGGGGTTCTCTTTATGACCGCGCGGACAGAGTAATGGGTAGCTCGCTGTCTGATCAGGTACCGTGCCCGTGTTTCACACGCGCTTCAAAGAGCAGTCAGTAATCTGACGAGGCCAGAGGATCAAACGCCTACCGGGGTCGCGGGAAAATTTAATGATGGTGACCCTGGCAAGAACCTAAAGAGCAATTGAGGAATGCGGTGGATTTTATTCAGTACGAGTCTGACAATCCTTCCGCTTCACCCCCCTGGGTGAGGACTCATTTGTTTTGCCACCTAGTTAGAAATTCATTCTTAAAATGACTTAGGTATGAGAATATGTTAATATTCTCATACTTAAGTCAGTGTTAACTTCGCCCGCGACTTCATAAGTATTTGGCATTTCTCCTATGACTTTCATTACTATTTTGGAGTTGGAATTTGCAAAAATTTTAAAACACATTCCGTGGTACCACAAAAATTTTTAAACGTCTGTTGAATACTTGTCTAAAACAATGTCAGATTAAGACGTTGAAATAGAAGTGTGACTGCAAAACGGACCTTCCGTTTTGCAGTCATACTGTTTTTAGACAAGTGTTCAACGTGTGTTTAATTTTTTTGTGGTAAGAGACGGATTATGATTAATCGATTTGGTTGTCTATATTCAGTTTCAAGTTAATCGGATTTAGTCAACTGTAACTTTGTCAGTATTAGCATTCTGTTTTAAAACATTCTTATCTTCACATAAACACACATTATAAGTCCTTTAAAAAGAAAATCTTATAACCAGATGCGAATGTGTAGATTTTCTGCAACGTCTCTCAAAACTTCCGACAGTAGTTTTCATTTTCCCTTGCGATACATTTAGCACGAGCAATGCTGAAAATTTCATATTACGTAAGTTCAGCGAGAGGTTGCCAGCAAAGTTTAAAGAAACTCTTCGCTGAAGGAAGTTCGATACGACATTTACGGCAAAGTAGCGCTATCGGGTTTTACTGCCATTGCATATGTTTCTACTTTGTACGATTGTACATCAGCGATTTTAAAACCTATTTATGCTTGCAAGAAGTTTTATGTTCTGAATCGTCAATCTTACTATCATGCGTAGACTTTTGAACTATGTATTATAGGTCTACTGCATGCACTATTATGACTGCGGGGATTTCACTGCAGTCGGTGGTTATAAACGAATCATACTCGCCTATCTATCCTAGAGCTGGCAAACTTAGCCTATACAACGAGAGCTCGTATAAAATAATTTATTAGTCGACATAATATGAAAGAGATAGATTTATAAAAGTATTTAATTTATTTTTCTTTGATGATGATTTTGGCAGTCTTTGTATGTATGTATGTTCTATCATAGCGCCTTAACTACTGAACCGATTTTAATGGATGAGGTGTCAGTAGACTCGTAATAATGGCCCGGGTAACATGGCTATATAGATTTAATCAAAATTAAATTAAAATCATCAATTACTCCTAGTGTTACCCGCTCCATTATTACGAGTCTACTGACACCTCATGCATCCATTAAAATCCGGTTCAGTAGTTAAGACGCTATGATAGAACATACATACATACAAAGAATGCCAAAATCAAAGATAAATAAATTCAATACTTTTACAATATTTCGACTAATAAATTATTTATTTTATTAGGAACAGAGTTTTTAGGCAGTACTCCATCGAGTATTGCCTAAAAACTCTATTCCTTGAATTGCCTTTTGCATGATTCCCTCGAACTTGGTAAACGCTGAACTTGCGTCATTCATCTTACTTATAGGGTGAAAAATTGAACATCAGTAGCTATTTAATGGTTAATGTGAGAGTCTCCTGCAACGAACAGGCAATTTTGGGGATTGTATTTTGTAATTGAGGATAAAAAGTGCTGATTTGACTTTGTTACTATTCTGCTCTGTAGAACGTGATTTCGGTACAAAGGTCACAACGTGCAACACTATTCTTTAAGGACACAGCCTTGTGTGCAGTGCTATTCCAGCATCGAAATATCAGTTTGATATTTACTAGCTACTGACAGCTAAGTGCCGGGACTCTATTCCAAGGCTCTGTCTGGACAACGCGTTCGTCATGACGGACAGCCTAGAAATATTCTTGAAACTGTCACAATAAAGCCCACTCAATTCTAAGAGACACAACTTTGTTCAACTCTGTTACTTTGCAGTGGAAACTTTTAATTGCTTTTCTTTGCTATTTATTGTACTAACTGAATTGAAACTTTAAGGTACTTTATTGGAAAATAAAATAGAACTTATGTTCTATTTTTAGATAAATGGATCTCAAGTGAACTGTCTAAGCAGGATCGCGGCACTGGAACACGAAAGGGTGTGAAGAGTAAGACACTTAGGGCGGCCGCATACATCAGTTTTTTTTCCGTTCGGAATTCGAAATGATGAATGAAATTGAACAAAACACACAAAACATGCACACACATTTGTTTGAATTCACTGTGTACGGATAGAAAAAGGATCAGGATTCCTGATCAGGAAAACTGGTGTATGTGGCCAGGCTTATAGTCCCTTCTTCTCCCATCCGGGGCTACATCGAAGTACTTACGATTAAACACTGTTTTAAGCTTTCACGGTTTGTCTCTTAATTTAAAATGTCACTTACGGGATATTGGGAACTCAAACAAACAAATAATCACGGAAGATATCCCGTAAGTGACATTTTAAACCTACGATTAAGTTTCAGACACAGGGCATACATATAAAAATCTGAAAAACCATTACGAACGCTTAGTTACACCCACAACAGTTATTACAAAAAAAGGTTAGGTACTATAATGTTTTCGGGCACGCCGCAATTGCGGCGGTAAGACCCCTCTTTGAGGAGTGGCTGGAGAGAAGTCATGGCGTCCTGACCTACCGCTTGACGCAGGTCCTCACCGGACACGGAAGTTTCGGGAGGTACCTGTGTCTGATGCGAAAGGAGGAGACGCCTGGGTGCCACCACTGCGAAGATCGCCCGGAGGACACGGTGGAGCATACGGTGCAAGACTGCCCAGCTTGGGCGGAGCACCGACGTGTCCTCACGGCTGCGATAGGCGGAGACCTCTCGCGCCCGGCATTGGTTGCGGCCATGCTGCGGGGCGAGACGGAGTGGGAAGCGGTCAGCTCCTTCTGCGAGGCAGTAATGCTCGTCAAGGAGGAGGCAGGCCGCGAGCGAGAGAGGACAGCGTCCTCCCTCCGCCCCAGCCGCAGTGGTAGGCGCCCACGGCGACGGACGTCGCAAGATGATCTCCGGCCACCGTAGGCGCGGGCATGCGGGCAGCGAGTAAAGGGCAACTCGCTGCCCGACCAAGGACCATGCCCGGGTCGACGGCGCGTTGTGTCCCACGCGCGCCTCAAAGAGCGTCAGCATAATGACGGGGCCCCCCTCTCAGAGGGCCAAAGCCTGCCGGGGTCGCGGGATTATTCCCTAACCGTAACCCCGGAACGTAACAGGCTATGAAGGACACCGTGGATTTTAGTCAGTAGAAGTCTGACAGTCCCTCCCGCCCTGCCCGGGGTGGGAGGACTCATTTGATGATTTTACCACGCTAAAAAAAAAAAAAAAAAAAAAAAAAAAAAAAAAAAAAAAAAAAAAAAAAGGTACTATAATGTTTTAGGACAACGATACCAATTTAAAAGCGATAATACTATCTTTAATGGTATCGCAATTACCCACAGAATAAGTACTGAATAAAATATCGAGTTATTATCTACAGAAAGCCTAGAATACAATATTGAACTTGGATTTTATGGTAATAGTAGCAATAAAGAATAATTTAATCATGAATATTAAGTACCAATACCAAAACTAATGCTATTAGTGTTGAATTAATCCCCTAACATTTTAAATGTAAAAGTTTGTATGTCCGAATAGATAAACGTTTTTACTCTTTCATGGCTGAGCGCATTGGTTGTAATTTTATCTCATGCGTAGGATATGGTATTGGTCTTAAATATCACATAAAGAAAGAAAGAGATAGAAGAAAGAATCCAAAGAAAGAATGAGAGGAAAAAAGAATTTATGGACACACGTAGAGTGGAATACCGTACCTCGATATAACGTTCGCGTGGCATAATTTTCGAATTTCGAATTACACGCGGGTAAAGCTGCGGGCAACGGTTAGTCATTATAAGTACTATTATTAAACTTATGGAATAATTTATTGAACAAATCGATTAATAGTCAGCAATTAAAGCCAAAGACTAAAACATCAATGTATTTCGAAGCATAGACAATTCAATTAAAACCAACTAATATTTTAATTAATCATTGTGGGACCTCATGCGAATAATTACTTGGAATTAAATAAATCGATCCTCGGTTGGCTAGCAATATCGGCTTTGAAAGCAATTTTGTTAATTAATTAAATAAGGTCGGTCATTGACAGACAAATAATTAATGAAATTTTTTTAGGTTCTTAAAAAAGAAAACAATTCTTATTTTCACAATACTTCAATGCCAAAATCTATAGATCATTTTTGGGAGCTATAGAACAGACAAATAAGAGATAGATCACACATATAAATATCATTAGCTGTGCCCGCGACTTCGTTGGCGTGGATGTCGGAACTTAACAATGTATTTTTTTATAAAATTGACAAAGTTTCATACAAACATCCGTCCCCTATTTTATCCCCTTGGGAGTAGAATTGATCAAAATCATGCTTACGTCATAACATCTATCATCACCTTTGAGTTATACATTTTTAGATTAATCAAACATCAAGATGGATTAAGAAAAGATATTCAGGTTGAAGGGGGATTGGGCGGGACATGTGTATAGAATGCATAGGGATACGTGGACCAGATTCGTTCGCAGTGGATGCCAGATGGGCGTCGTTGCCGAGGGGGGTTGCCATAGTATAGAAAGCCCGGAGAAGGCTGCACAAAGGGAAGAGTGGAAGGTTATGGGGGACACCTTTGCCCAGCGTGGGGCAATAAAGGTTAAGAAAAAAAGAAGTTTCTGGTAAAGTGTCAGCTGACCCAGAATGGAAGAAGAAAACGTGTTGCGTCGTCCACGAATATAATACGATGGGCAGGAAGATGATGAGTATTTTAGACTAAAAATATTGCTGCTAGGTTTCCAATTTTGTGTGCTGAATTCATGGTAACCGTTGATGCGTCGATTCCAGTCTAATCGAAACGGTTGTAATCACTTAATTTGTCTCAGCCGTCATGTCGCAAAGTAAGTTACGTAAATCGAATGTCAAATACTGAATAATGCCCTAACTATTTTACTGTTCCCCAAATTCTGTGTAATAAATTAAACGTACTGTGATCTATCTACGTGAAAAAATGATCAACATAATTATTCTGGAATATTGCCAAATAAAACTTTATTATATTCACAAAGGGCCGCTCGTGGGAAATTGTGTTTAACATTTCCCAGCGGCACCTTTCATCAGCGTTTTTTCACTGTCACACTCGCTCTTTGCGGTGCCACATTAAAATATTGATCCGTACATAAAACTACTCAAAACTTTGCCTAGAAAGAGCAACGGTTGAGATAAAATGAAAGTTACGACTTACAGGCTGTCTGTCCTGTAAAATTTATTGCTGTATGTATGTATCTTTACAGCATTGAAAATCCTGGGAATTATATCTCACACTACATACTTCATTTTACAAACACAATCAGAGCTTAATTACCTGGGTAATGGTTGTTAAGCTTCTTGCCATTGATGGATGCATATCCGATCCCCGAAATACTTCTGAGGAAATCCGATTAACGGAACAGGACAGATCAGTGACAGGTAGATTAATGACAGATCTGGCAAATAATTATTAAAAACCCAATAAATATTTTCAACTAAGTAAAACATCTTGTTTTACAAAACACACTTGGCTTAGTGCTCTGCCATCAAAGACAATTCAAACTCATTCGAATCTCACAAACTGGTTTAATATTCATTGCTAAGTCGCTAAAACTGTCATCGCAACTAAAATAACGTTTCGTTCGATTCCTGTATTCCTCTCACGTCTTTGATATTAGACCGCAATATTCTGACGATGAAGACGGCTTAATTGTCGATATCGCTGTACCTAAATCCCCAATTTCACCATCAAACAGATAGACTAAACAAGTGAACATGTTTAAAAGCTCTTTTGCGTCTAGGGTAATAAAATATGGACGCGTTGCCTCTTAAAACTTTCTAGCACAGAAATTTGCTGAAAAAGTTAACTGAATTTCGGAACCTCTTTTGAAACTTTACGATTGCTTTGACGTTTAACTTGATCAAAGAAATATTTCTTTGTGCCATATAGAATTTTAAGTCAACGAAGTGCTGTCTGTTTTTCCCTGAGGGTTTCTCTTCAGGGACAAAAATAAAATTGAAATAAAAAAAAATATGACAGCTTGGGGAAGCTGTCATATTTTTAATACATTATAGAGTTTAATAAAATGGCAACAACTTTCTCCAGGACTAAATTCTTTATGATTGATTTAAAAGAGAAAAAAAGAGCTGTCAAAGTGTATATTGATAAACGCAAAACTCTAAACTAACTTCAAAACCTGCCCCTGCAACAATAAAACGTCTATTCCACATTGATTCCACACAAAGCGAGCAATTTTATTTGACAGTTGAAAAATTACAGCATTTTCGGTATCATCCATCTTTCAGACGTTGCAGGCTCCCATCTGCTCAGTGTTAGAACTCGCGAGACTTTTTGCAGAATGCTATTATAATGATTGAAGACGAAGCGTTGCACGGAACCCTAAGCGATTCTTAGCAGCATACTGAAAAGAATAATGCATCACTCAACCCGTTTTAGATCAGCGGTTCCTGTAATGATGATAAATTGGTACATAAAGGCTAAAATTGTGGAGCTGTGCATTCCCATTTTGCTTTCAAGTCTCTTAAGATTAACAAGATGTGTTCGTAGGATAATAAGCCTCTTGAGAGTGCTTTCTCCCACTAAACGATTTACAGATATACCTACATTTTACACCTCGCTGGTCTTAGAGATTTTTGCTGCGAGCTCAATCGATCGGTCGGGTAAAAATGTAGGTCCTGTCTGTAACAGATTTTTGGTAGGTTGTCGTTTTCAGGTCAGGATTTAATCCGCGTCTGATTAATGGTTATGTGGGCTTGATTTACGAGAGGATTTACTTTTCGTTTACCCGGGTATTCAGGGTGTAAAAATGTGACCCGGTTTCTAAGAGAGTAATGTCAATCTGTGTCCTATATACCGGTGATGAATGAGGAATAAAGTTTCTGTCAAATTGGTCCGTAAAATTGACACCGGTCCGTGAGGGTTTTCTATTGTAATAGTACCTTTAAGTATAATTGGGTGCTCAGGAACTCTCGAGTACGTTGTCTTCGTCGAATTTTGTACTTAAAGACAAAACTGGTACAGTCTTTTATTCAGTGATATCAAAAATGTACACGAGATATTTTCCTGTTGGTAGAAACTGACACTGTGATAGATTATGTTCTGAAGTATCTATCAGTGTCCGATGTTGACTACGGATACCTCATTCAGACATTCTAATTTGTTTTTAGAAGATTTTCTATGTAGGCAGCCCAATAGCACTGCCAAAACTTGAAATCGAACGGGACAGGGGCAGTAGCGCTTGCAACCGCTGCACCAACTTATTAATTTGATTTTTTTTCCTCTCAGCTGCTCGACGGCGATGCTATGCGCGGCCATCATGACAGAGCATTGGGAGCACGTGGTGTGGGAGCACGCCGCGCTGGCCGCGCTCGCCAACGCTTCCAACACGGCGCTGCAGTGGCTGCTCGATGAGAAAGTTGCCAAGGTAAGATAGAGGATATTTTTGTTAATGAATTAACAGTGTTGATAATAGGGATGGGTCAATGGTGCCCCAACAGGGCGCAGAAATGGTCAGACCATATCCACAATTAGTTGACCAGGGTACAGTTATAGAAGCTTGCACTAGGCGCATAAAAGGCTTTAGTTACGTCACTGGAAATTGGACACTGAAAGTAAAATCGTCACAATTTTACGCCAATTTTTAAAGCGATTTCTTTGTGAAAGAAGAATTTAAAGTTGAGAAAAAGACGTTATTATTATGGTAATAATTGGTTTCGGATATGCCACTGTCTTCTATGTCGATTCTATCAATACTTGAAGAAATACTATTGAATCTTGTTTGAACGTCACAAAAACGTGAAAAGTCATGCTAGAGCCTCTGTCGCTACTCAATTTCCAAGGTTGCGCATAATAGTCCGGTCAATTTAGACATTCGAAGTTACATAAAGTCACAGCAAGCTGAATTTCTGTGAAGTTGTTCAAAACATAATTATAAACAATGTCTAGAAGTTCCCCATCATTCCCCTGTAAGGATAAAAAAATAATAAAGAAAAAAAAAACGGTGGCTCGTAAGAAAAAAAGTATTGATACATTTTTATAGATAATTTTATGATCTACAATTTTTGTCTGAGGTACTTTTATGATAAAACTTACCGTTTTGGTAAGTTTTATCATAAACTTACCGTTTTGGTAAGTTTTATCATAAAAGTACCTCAGACAAAAATTGTAGATCATAAAATTATCTATAAAAATGTATCAATACTTTTTTTCTTACGAGCCACCGTTTCTGAGATATAACGATTCAAAAAGTTATAAAAGTTGTTATCGTCATAATATGCACCTAATGAGGTAGTGTACTTAGCGAGTATTTTTAACGTGGTTTCCCCAGTAGGCCTACTCCACGGGTCAGTTGTGATCCTGTTTAATATAAAACTATTGCAAAATAACGGAAATTTTCAAAGATTGGGAAAGATAAAAGCGATGTAAATGAAGAAAAAGTGTTGAAGTTTATTCGTCTTATTCGTAAGTTTCAAATTCTTGTCCTTCTTCTTGATCTTCTTCTCCTGCTTCTCCTTCATCTTCATTTTGGATGCAAGTAAACTGCGTCAATAGCGATGTATCGCATGATACTTCGTCGGAGTCAAACGAATCCTCCATTGTTTCTGATTCAATATTAGAGCACGACCGGCCTTGACAAATTGTCTATGCCAAAGAACAAGACAGTCCGACTTTTTTGCAACCACATTTAGCACTGCATCCATTTTTGCAGTTTCAAAAAATAGTGTTCAGCAGTTTTTCCGGCGCAGGTGGAAGTAAAGTTTGAACTGGCTCTAATATAATATTGTTGACCAACTTCCAACCCCAGTCTGTAGGGTCTAGCTGATAACCAAGCCACACTTGAACTTGGTAATAATTATACTCGAAAAAGATGTTGGTGAGCAGCAACTGAGGTTAAGGACACTACCTCATAGGTGGCGTGGAAACATGTGCATATTATGACGATAACAACTTTTATAACTTTTTGAATCGTTATTTCTCAGAAACGGTGGCTCGTAAGAAAAAAAGTATTGATACATTTTTATAGATAATTTTATGATCTACAATTTTTGTCTGAGATACTTTTATGATAAAACTTACCGTTTTGCTGAAAATCGCGAAAAACTTATTTTTTTTACCTTTAACCTTGAATATTTTTTTTTCCTTACAGGGGAATGATGGGGAACTTCTAGACATTGTTTATAATTATGTTTTGTACAACTTCACAGAAATACAGCTTGCTGGGACTTTATGTAACTTCACTCTCATTTTTTGGTCTAAATTGACCGGACTATAACAGAGATCAAATGAATAAATACAAACAAAAGCTGTATAAGTTTCAAGTTGAATTTGTGATCTCGTAGCTCTGCTACGAAGCGTAGCACGTAGCTCGCTACGAGATTTATTCGTAGCAACTTACGTAGCGAAGCTTTATAGCTACGTAAGACTTTAAAGTCTTCATACATTTGAAATCTTATTTGGAATTCTAGACTTGCTTTCCTGCTCAGCTTTCGAGAAGCACGAAAATATCTGATTCTAGCGTTCTGTCCAACTTGAAGAAACTTTCACAGAATGCTGTTGAATAAATTCGTTCTTTTTTTTCGACGTTGCTTTGAGAATAATAAAAAAAAAAAGTTTACGACACATAATAATCACAGTCACCACATTAATGTCTTTCTTGCATGACAAACATATTTTTTACAAAAAATACTACTTTTACTACCCAAGGTCAAAGAACGTTACAAATTGATAAAGTTTAAATTGATGTTTTGATGTTATGGTCCTTCCTTGGAAGTTAAAGGTACATGAAGGTAGGTGACAATAGTGGAAACTTCCAGAGAGACTGCAGACGGCCATACCTCACATCACTGATGTTATTTCCCACGTGGCACAGTTGTGGTAATTGGAATTGTTTGTGGGATAGGTAGATAGTATGGATAACGGATGGCTAGAAGTAGGAAATACCAATGACATCGACGTAGTTAATTTAATGGTAACTTTGCATATTCTATCAAAAAGTTCGTCTTTATTAAATAGTGTGTTTCAGCTGAATAAATCATTGATCTACCTACATTAATATTTTAAAGAGGAAAGAGTTGTTTTTTGTTTGTACTTAATGAATAAAATCAAAAACTTTATAGAATTTGATTTGTTTCTTCATTGTGAAGCTACATTATCATAAAGTAATAAAGGCTATAAGTTAAGTCGCGTTTTTATTTTATAATGCGGATGGGGCACAAAATACTTATACAAGTAAAAACAGGTTTTTTTAAATCATATTTTCCGATCATAACATGACATAAATTACCATAGATTCTGTACATAATGCCTTCTTTCATTGTATCCCTATGAATCCCTATGAATACAGACACAGCTGTTTATTTATTCACCAACTAAAATTATAAACATTTTCCAATCTCATATTAAGAAACCGTGTAACAGGTTTGTTATTTTCATAATGTCCAATTCGCCTCTTTATTTCCAGACATATCATTAAATTAAACTGAATTTCATTTAGTGTTAAGGGCCTTTTTTTCTCTAGCCTACTCTGCCCACTCCTGGGCAAAGGCCAAGGGCATTTTAATCTGTATAAAATAAATAAATAAATACATACACGCCTTCTTGCCATGGGGATAGGCAGAAATTATAGAGCGCTACCTGCTACGATCCTATACTCATTTCGTTCGCCTCATCCTTTATTCCATTAAACACTCATAAATTCATTAGTCTAATAAAATATACAACAAAAACTGATTTTAAATCATATGAAATGTTCAGCCCTAAACTGTCTGAAACAGATTTACTTTTCAACGTAAATATTCAATTGAAATCCAATTAAACGCTCGAAGTTATAAGCTGCAAAAACTAATGGAAATCGCGGCAAAGCTGCCTACGCCATTTGTATCTGACAGGCATTATGAGAACAAAGTACAATTTAATTGTTTGTTGGTATTATAGCAGGTATTACTGAGATATTTTTTTATAAAATGTAGTTAGTTTCGGTCCGTACAAACTTAAATGGATGGTAGCTTGATCAATTCGTCAGTAAAATTATTCTACATAGGGTCGGAAACCAATCCCCACTGAATGGTAACCCATTTTTGTTTTTTGCGTTTTGTTTTATACTCTTTAGTTCTTTACAATAACCGTTTCATTTAAAGATTTTCTTTTTCCTGTTATGCTCTTCACTCATAATGTAAAAACTAAAATCGTTACCTTTTAAACTGAACCACGTTCAAAAAATACCAGCTCCAATACTACGCAGTGATAACAACGTGGCTGCCCAGAAAAAGTACAAAAAACAAAAGAGGTGGAAAAACGACCTAGACGTACGAGACCAAGCAGTACAGACAGCAAAAAAATGTTATATCTGGCAGTTCTTCAACGCATTTCGAAATGAAAATAAAATTGTGGTTGGTAAAATTCGTCTTCTTTTTCAGTTATAATAAAATCAACAATTGTATTAACCTCGTTCGTCCAATAAAATTTAATATCCGCTGAAATAAATAAAGGTATTATCAAAGAAGAAATTCTAAAGTTGTGCGCGCGGGTAGTTGGTAGTCTTCACTGGGTCACAGACATTCTTCAAATTGGGTCAGGAGAGCCAGTTATCTGGGTCCCGCATTTACTTTATTCCGTTCCGTACAACTTTGTCGGTTGAAATGTAATTATTCTCACGTTCATATCTTTCCGGAGGCTTTCAAAGAATCATTTTCTCCTTTCGTTGCTCATAAAGTTATTCTAATGTGATGTGTATACTTCAAAACCATTTTTTTTCGGCAATTTTCCTACGGAGATGGCAAAATTCTGGGCTAACATAAGCGTCGTCCCAGTGATACAAAAAATTACAATAAAATTTAGCTCTTACTTTACAAACCTGTTTTGTTTGAATGAGACATTAAAAATTTAGAACAACTTTAGAAACACAAATTCTCAGCTTAAAAGATCAAGTTTTAAAGCCAAAATTCAAAATAACTTCAAATAAATTTACAACAAAAACAAGCAACTCCTGACTCTTCAGCTAAATTTTATTCGAAAACACTAAAGAAAATAAGGTTTAGCATAAATTTTAATCTGTAAAACAAACTTTAATGAAACTTTATGTTACTCTTTACATAATAAATAGAAAACTTCTTGATAAGTTTTCGCGATATTGAAGGTGTACATAATTCTAATTTTCTCTATCTGTTTGTCTGCCGCCCTTGAATTTATGGGCTCGAGTGTAATTAATGGCCTTTTTAGGTAAATTCTTATGTTTTGAAACACTACAAAGTTTTCCCATTTTCATCGTTGCTGAATGACAAACTGCCTTTAATTTAGTTAAAAGATTTTTGAGATATTTTTTTGTTTGGGAGATTATAATGAAAATTCTCAAGTAAATATTAGAATCTTGTCTGCAAATATTTCGCCTTGGAACATGTACATAATTATATTGTTCGAATTTTAATGAAAAAGTCTCATCTTGCAGGGCAAGTATGCATATAAAATGTGCATTTTATAGCGCCTTACTGACCCTTCACTATTAACTGTTTTATTGGCGCGGTGACTGCGCGATTGTGTGCTGCGCTGTATGCCGTGGGTTTGATTCCCGATCGAAACAAATATTTCATGTCTGGCTGACGTATATTGACCAACACACCCAAATTCCTAGAACGAGGCAAAGTTTACATCCTACTAATATTATAAATGCGAAAGTTTCTGAGGATGTATGTGTGTATGTAACTATGTAGGTATGTTGGTTACTCTTTCACGCAAAAACCACTGAACGGATTTGGCTAAAATTTGGCACACAGATAGTTTATAACCTAGATTAACACATACGATAGTTTTTATCCCGATTTTATGTTCCCGTGGGATAATTTTCGAGTTGTAGCGGGTGAAGACCCTGGCAACAGCTAATTAAGAATACTACCTACTGCCTTAAAAACTTGTATATTTATTACTTGTATACTGTATAATGAAATAGGCATATTTTCAACCCCACTATTAGTAGGTACTGTAAAACTTTCTACAGTCACCTTGACGGATTTTTATTTCTCACGCGATATGGTGGGTTAAATGAGCCTATTAAGTCGCAAAATATTTTTTATAGAATTAACTAAGCCAACATGTTTATGGATGAAATAATAAATTTTATGTTTTGCTACTGAATTAGTCTGTCTAGGAATAAAAATTACGATGAAGAATTAGGTCACAGTTTTTTTTTTATACAGTCTGCGTATTAATCACAGCTAAATTTACATTTTATGGCGTGTAGTAAAAGGAAAGTTGGGATACAACAGTTTTCTCGCCATAAAATACAACGTGTAACGTTAATAGCGCAAAACCTCTCGTGGGGTAACTCAGCCCATGTTACTGAACAATGTTTGATCAAAATCTTTTGCAAAAAATTTCATACTGATGGGCTCGATCAATTTCTCATTTTGTAAATTGTGCAACTCCAAAATATTTTGATCAAACATTGTTCAGTAACATGGGCTGAGTTACCCCACAAGAGGTTTTGCGCTATTAACGTTACACGTTGCATATTATCAAATTCGATTGGTGATTGTCAGACTTAACTGACTCAAAACCAACCGTTACGTTTAACAGGAAGACAGCACTAGTACGAGTATACTCGTATCACGTTCCCATAGTCTCACTAGAGAGAAATTGTAATATCTGCCCTAGACACCAGTAACAAGACAAATATGTTTGTCTCCAACAAATTCTCATAACGACAAGATGTGTCGCCATTGTAATATTTATAACAGGCAAAGCCTTAAGCTTGGTGTCACTTTACATTAATTTATTCTCCCTTGAGCCACACGACGCGTAAATACAATGACAATTACTTACCGTAATAAATTCGCTGACTTTCATTATCTTAGCTTCTAATTAGGGCGGACAAGTTAGCCTCAATTTCTCATTCATTTTATGTGGTCCTTTGTATCAAATTACAACACGATTTCCATGCTAGCGTATATTTTTTTAGCGTGGTAAAATCATCAAAAAGTCCTCCCACCCAGGGCAGAGTGGGAGGGACTGTCAGACTCTTACTGACAAAAATTCACAGTAACTTTCAATAGCCCTTTACGTTCCGGGGTCACGGTAATTTGTGAGTCCCGCGACCACTATCCTACTATACTTGTTTTATACTTTTATCCTACTATACTTTTTTTTTAATCTTTGCCCCACACTAGGAATTTCGCCCTCCTCCGGGTGTGTTTACAACCGTAGAAACTTACATGTTTAATTTAAACACCCAGACCCGGAACAACGACTTGCAGATCATACAAATATTTTTTCCATGCGGGAATCGAAAACGCGACACGTTGCGCAGCAGACGATCGTTCAGCTACTGCGTCTATCGTGCTGTTAAAGTTTAGATCTATTATTAGATCTTGACCACAAACCTACACGCTCAAGCGACTGCGGAGAAAATGCATCATGAAGACGTTGCTTAGAGCACGATACCAGTCGTCGCGAATTATAGTTATGGGTGGCTCAATAACATTTGGTCCTTATCTAGTACTCGGTTGAAATGCTTTACTCAATATCGTACACACGATGCATTTTTTTAACACTACAAATTCTTTCAAACTATGAGATTAAGGACTGATTTTTCAATAGTCAGATAACTTTTATCTGAGGAATAAAAATGGCGGTTTGCCAGCTTACTTATGGAAAATATGTCAAACCGTTATTTTAATTCCTCAGATAAAGGTTATCTGGCTATAGAAAAATTAGCCCTAAGTATATTAGAATTTGAACTAGGAACCTGAAAACATAGCTCGAAAATGGACGTACTCGACGTCTCGACCCAGTTCTTTTACAACTAGTCATTTGCTTGAATTTGAGAAACCTATCAAATGCACTTGTATCACTTGCACGTAATAAACAAGTGACTCGCGCGCTTGTAGCTTGATGCAAGCTGCATAGCAAAGCGTATCGTCAGAGGACGTGAACAGTCAGAGCTGCTAGCACGATCCGCTCATATATTAGAATGTTATGATATGTCTTTAATGAGCTCATGTTTGACGCTCGTAAAACGCTTTGCAAGATAAATGTCCCAGCGAAAGTACTCGTTGACTTTAAGTTTAAGTTCTGCTAAAACGTTAGAACTTAAAACTTTAGCTCAAACACAGGTGGTTCATTAAGTAAATATGAAAATGTTGTATATACATAGTAGTGTAAAGATGAACAATACCTATACTTCCTTTTTTACGTAGAAAAATGACCTGCCACCCCTCCCCACCAGGGCAGGACGGAAGAGAATGTCCAACGACGATATAATACTAGACTCCGCATGCACGATCTAAGGAACGATTCTGTCAATTCGCTGAGGTACTACGTAAGCGAGGGGGACGGGGTACTGCGTTGTGATTGGCTAACTCAAGGTCTGGTCTGTCTCAACGTATGTTTACGGCTCACAGGATTGATCGAAATGAGACGAATACAAGACTTTTTTGCCTAATGTGTTGACAGACATCAGTCGCCTGTTATTACGAGTCTAGTATTATATCGTCGTTGAGACTGTCAGACGTGTACTGTCCTTCAATAGCCTTTTACGTTCCGAGGCCACGGTTGCCCGATAGTCTAGCGACCCCAGCAGGAGAGCAATACCTCCTACGCTTTTATTATTTGAAACCTTTTTTCATATTTTTATTCAGTTGTGAACATAGAAGAACCCGTCAATACCTATATAACGTTCAACATTCCATTGTCACGCCAAACCCTTTTCCCGGAAAATCAATCGGTTATAATGGGGTGACAATTTTATTCCTGTCACAATTTCCATTTTGGTGTCGTGAATGTTATCAATGCTGTCGATCACAACAATGTATAGGCTACTGACATGGCTTTATTTATATCAAATTACATTTACTTTACCTTTGACAACTTAACACTGTATTTTGAACACGAATAAATAAAATCATTGTAATTTTGGATTAGGCTACAGATTTGTAAATGATAATTAACATAAAAGCTATATTTTTAAGCCGTGTCGCTAAAAGGATGTGTTACAATTTTGACGTTTTTGTCGGTGTATGTATGTGTACCTACGTATGTCTATCTGTAGCTTCATAGCTCCTTTTTTTATAGTGGGAAAAATCATCAAATGAGTCCGCCCACCCCGGGCAGGGCGCAAGGGACTGCCAGACTTTTACTGACTAAAATCCACGGTGTTCTTCAGTAGCCCTTTATGTTCCAGGGTCTCGGTAAGGAAATAATCCCGCGACCCCGGAGCTTCATAGCTCCTGCGTATTTATATTCTTTGTTTGCTTTAAAACTAACGAAATTGAGACCGTTGGAAAGCTGGAAATTGATAACCTCGGTGCAATCTTTGCGACCGATTTTGTCTATCCAAGTCTACAGCCGTCAAAAACAAAAGAACGATACTTAGATTAAGATCAGTGGCCTACCATGAACTCTTAAAGCATGAGTCTTTACACTGTGGGAAAGAGATGGCGCTAGAAGACTTGTATAGCTCCGTCTCTTTCCCACAGTCTAAACCGGATCGCGTAAGGAGCTCCTGGTGAGGCCTGATGAGAATATTAATTCCGGGCGATAGATAAACAGTTCATTGAAATCATATCAAGGTGACCTTCGTAATTCGACGAATCTCCCAAACTTGTCTGTGGTTTAAAACTACCCGAACAGCATAATAATATTCCAACTAAAATTGGAGTGGCATGTCAATAGATTTTAAAATAATAGAACTTTTGTCGATGGTTTGCTCTAGCATAACAATAAGTCTGTAGGGCTTTTATAAACGTTCAAAATGACGATAATGGGAAGGACTTGATTACGTTTTCGCATTGACTGTGAACAAATCATGGGAAACGAGACTGAGGCCATCTATTATTATCAGCCTATAATGTTCCCAGTGCTGGGAAACAGGCCTCCTCTCTGTGAGAGTGAATGAGCCATAATCCACCACGCGGGCCCAGTGCGGGTTGGTATATATCACATGTCTTCGAATTTTTGGTTATAGGTCGTGCCGGTTTCTTGACGCCGTCTACCGTCTTCGGAAATGAAAAAATAGGCACTGAGGTATCCATGCTATTTTGCGTTCAACCGATACAACTGTAAAATTACCACGAGGATAAATTATCAATGGGTAGCTCGCCGTCTGATCAAGGACCACGTACGAGTCGGCGCCACGTGTTCCAGAAAAAAAGATCCAGCAAAGTTAAAAGTACGCACCCTGGAACGTCGCTCATTCGTCCTAGGTTCTTCTCAGCCTTTATAAGTTACACGAAACCGTTCTGTGGGCTATTCAATACTATCAAAATAATATTTACACAACCACAGAGTGTTGTTCAACACATTTCAAAGTCAAAACCGTTTAGCTGGTAGAGGGGGGGGACACTCGAATCGAGCAAAATTTAGCAATTTAAAGCTTAATATTTCACAAACGAATTTTTTTATCAAAAAGTTGTTAATCGGAACTATCATTATTTTTAAAGACCTATTTAATGATACCCCACACTAAGGGGTAGGCGAGAAAAAAAAAATCCTGACTTTACGTGTAAGTACTGGAGGTACCCTAAAAAAACGTATTTTTCGAGATTTTATTTTACGACTTTTTTGGCACAACAAATCCGTATATTTACACCAAATTACAGCTCTCTAGTACTGTGCGTCTCTGAGCTAAACTGCGGACAGACGGACGGACGGACATGGCGAAACTATAAGGGTTCCTTGTTGACTACGGAACCCTAAAAATGTACATTATAGCGATATATCTCATTACATCTTTCCATAGAGATTCGAAGATGTAAAAATCTAATATCTTTAAACGAGCAATTGTTGTATATTTATTTATTTATATATAATCAGGATCTCAGAAACGGCTCCAAGGATTTTCATGAAAGCTACAGATTAGGGGTTTTTCGGCTCAAGGAATCGATTTATCAGTCGGTCTCAGGTTCGAGAAAAGCTCGGTTCCCAAGATACAGACATTTTAAAAACCGAGCGAAGCTCGGTCAACCAGATATTATACATTATAGCTGCAGTGTGTGGTCTCCTGACGATTTCTATGGAAAAATGTAATGAGACGTATAATGCATTATGTACAATATCTGGTTGACCGAGCTTCGCTCGATGTCTATATCTTGGGAACCAAGCTTTTCTCGAACCTTGAGCCGAAAAACCCCTAATCTGTAACTTTCATGAAAATCCTTGGAGCCGTTTCCGAGATCCTGATTATATATAAACATACAAGAATTGCTCGTTTAAAGATATTAGATATTATTATGTACATCTTTACATTATAGCTGCTGTGTGTGAAGCCCTTAACACAGAGTCACCTTGAACGTGGGTGTTCTGAGGTGAGGTTACCGGCTTGTGTCTAATTTCGCAGAAACAGATCGATCATTAACGACTCGCATCGTATTGGCTTAAGCTTCTATAAATACTCATACGTTTTAGTTATGGCTTAGGGTGTTATGCCTGCAGCTTATTATAGCACAACGGTGTGGTTATAATTATTGGAAATGTTTACATATTTGTTTCATTTTATTTTATAGGTGAAAAATATCCAGTTTAAAGTTGCTTTTTTAAAATTGCTTTTTTAAGCTGCTTTTTTTTTTTTTAAGCCGTTGTTCCATAAAAGGAATGTCTCATGTGTTGTGAGTTAGTTTACAAACTTACACATGTTACACATACAGCGGGAATTGAACCTGCAACACGTAACACAGCAGTCGATCACTCGAATAATGAGCCAACGGTGCCTTCAGATTAATTATCTTTATTCTATACACTGTTAATAATCTACTTCGATCGCAATCATGATCTTGGGCCTTTGTGTGAAACCAATGATCATCAGTTGTAGTGTAATCAGACACAGCCGTCAAAGAAATCTGATCAGAATTTGATTTACATACAATATCAATTTCGGACGTTAAGCCTCCTCTTCACAATCGGCCATGATGGCCGTGTTTGCCGAACAGAAGGAGACTGCGCTATACTAAGAATCGAGTTAGAATTATTTGCATCTGCTTTCTGGTTATAGCGCCGTGTCCTTGCTGTTCGGCTAAACACGGCCATCATGATTTGCATACGATTGTGAAGAGGAGGTTTTAGAGACGAGAGTGGACATCTTTATACAGTTCGAGTAATGAATTACTCTATGAGACAGCTGATATTTCCTCGCAATAACGATATTATAAGCCTGATTGAGAAAGTTCTACAGTTTCAAGTTCAATACCACATCTTTAAATATGATCACGTTTTTTCTGATAATCGCAATATTTTCTTCATAGATATGAATGATTACTACTAGAGCTAAGAATACTGGCATTGTTACTTTTATATTTTCTTCGAGAGAATATTATGCCTAGTGGCAAAAATAATATAGTGGGTTTGATTGATGAATCGTTGGTTTTATCTTTCATACAGACTTTTAGACTTAATACCTAGGCCTTTTCTGTATTTTTCTTATTCATTATTAGAAGATTTTTTTGTATCTATTGCAAGAAATCTTCAAACTTTAACCTACGAGAAGACTCAATAGGGATAAAATCCAATCCAGGTACTATTGTGTACCAAATTTTACTCATATCCGTACAGTAGTTTTTGCGTAAAAGAATAACAAACATCCATACATTCAAACAAACTTTCACATTTATAAAATTAGTAACACTCTGTGGTGTATCTTTGAAAAGGTAAGGCTCATCTACACAACCTTCACTGGACTGCCTTTAAAAGGCACCACAGTCTTGAAACGCATAGAGCATGTAAATGAACCGGTTGTTTGGTCAGTAAGAGTCTAACAGTCTGTTCCTCTCCACACAAGGCGGGAGGACAATGATTTTACCACCTCACAAATAAAACAACATTCGCAATCTACTCTTACATAAGGGTTCATAGACTTGTTCAATAGTCAACACTTTCCAGGACCCTTTACACATCAAATCTGGAATCCCGGGAAAGGGTTCTCCGTAAAGAACCTCAATTTAAAACCAAAATAGACGGTAGCAGTCAACTTTTCCCCAAACGAACGCAGACCCCAACACTTCAACCGTAAATAAGATTGAACATTTGATCAAACATTCACAATATGTCCGCGGATTTCTTGTACACGTCATCGTATGACGTCACCAAGGTTCATCGTACGTTTGTGATTACCCACGTTTCTGCGTAACTGGAGCAAAGGGGTCGGAATGGCTCTGAAACATAAACTAGCTTACATTTTTATTTCCTACAATACTTCACTCAAGAATATACTTTGTTTAGTGTGGTAACATCAACAAATGAGACCTCCCGCTGGGATAGAGTGGAAGAGACTGTCAGACTTGTACTGACTAAAATCCACAGTATTCCTTCAATAGTCCTTAACGTTTCAGGGTCGCGGTTACCTGTTAAGACAGTCCCGCGACCCCGGAGACAGTCCTACGACTCCAGGAAAGTTCCGCGATCCCGGTAAAGAATAGACTTTAGTTTAGTAGGTTTTACTAGCCAGATATAAAAATTAATGGAGCGTTGGTACTTCAAATAGGTTCAACATTGCAGGAGAAATTAGGTTAGATATTCATTGTTGAAAATTAAACAAAAGCATAGTTTAGTGTGAGCACCTAATATGCATTTTAATCAAGGTTTTGTTAAGCTCTGCGGGGAATGTCTTGACTTCAAGTAAAGGTAATTTATCTTAAAGATAAGGGCCACCTTAAATTATTCGTAGACTTATTTACTAAAACAACCGTTATATTAATTAGAGTGTGAAAAAGAACGTCTTTTAGTCTGTACAAATAAAATAATATGGAAAATATTGTAAGGTTTGGTTCTAGAACATGTCTTTAAAATATGCCTATACATATAATAAAATTAGAAAGCCGTCTTCGTAGATCTAATCTTCGTAGTTTTGAATCTACCAAAAATTTGAAGACAGCCGACTTCCACCATCGCACTGCGCAAGCGCTTTTCATTCATGATCCACTTACTGTTACAGAAAAATAACATATATTATGTTAGCAGAGGAGTTTAACAAGTTGATTATGCCAACCAAATCCCGGACAGGAGACTGCTGTTTCTTCCAATTTAATAAAACATACATTAACTTTTTTTCTTAAAGAGAACTGAATGTTTACTCGTAGGTATTGTCACAGATGTGAAAACTCTAGGCTTTCTTAAATTTTACATAATTTGAATTCTGAACATAACGAAGTTTCGCACCAGCATACAAATATGATGATAATCCCAATTGAGTGTAGGTAGAGTTCATATAAAATTCAATAGATATTGTATGTTTGTGGCAAAAATATATGAGCTTGTTAGAAAACTCAGCGTTAGACACGCCGCTTTTATGAAAGTAGAAAAACTACAATAAATTGAATGGATATGTTGATGTTGAAATAGAATTAGTTGTCTAAAGATTCTCCATCTTACCACAACAAAGATAATCAACTGTTTAACACTTGTATAAAACTGTCAACGTCAAAACGACATTAATATAATGTATATAAATAAGGGTCGTTTTGCAGTTACACTTTTTTTAGACAAGCGTTGAACAGATGTTCATCTTTTTGTGGTAAGGCGGTTAATATTGATATTTTTTTCACACGGAATTTGCAAAAAATATTGAGAACATGACATCTACACACATGTGCACTCGTACAGAGTGTTATAGAAGTTATTTTACAATCAATCATTGGTGTCGTTGACAATAAATCATACATAATTGCATATCCATACTACAAAATAACGACTAAAATAAAATAAGATTCAAAACCAATTATTCTGGTTATAATTCTGGCATTATAGATCTGAAAAAAAGACAGACAATCCCAGTCGCTTCAGAAATTCATGCAGACGTTGTTACATATAATATTTTGTCCCTAACTTTTGAGGGTCGGACTGAAATAAAACCACAACATAACATAAACCGGTTTATTACTGCGAGTAACAATCTCCCGTATAATAGAATTATTTGATTAGTTAATTGATTACCTCCAAATTGAATTTTAATAAATTAATTACCTTAACATTCTTAATAGAATAATAACAATCCTTAACCTAGCAACAGTCCGGTAATAAAACTCATAAAAATACTGTGGTGAGATTCTTTACCCTTTCCAATTAATTAAAGCTAGCCAGTTGTAACTTATGGATATATAGAAGAGCTGAGGTCGTGGGGAGTTGAAGATACCCTGAGTACTGTTCCGTCAACAAGGTTAAATTATAAGAATATTTACTAAAGCAGAACTAGGTAACTACCGGAACCTTCCAGTTAAAAACAATTATAGTAATTTAATTAATGGGCGCCAGGGACCTGGAGAGTCCCGAATCCTGGAGCTGAAGATATCCTCAAATCTATTGTCACTTCCGGAGGAATGCAGAAAGAGCTCAAGATTCTCAACCTAACGTTCGGTGTAGTACCGACAACAACACCGGGTACCAAAATCACACCGGTGTTCCAAGGTGCGGTGACAACAAAAAATAAATATAAAGAAAAAAAACCGTCACGCCTGCGCTCACGCTAGGCGGTGTCTGCCAGCCGTACAGCAGCCTCGGCTAGGCTCCCAGCGATGTCGAGAAACGGGGTCCACGTCCCAGTTCTGGCCAGCTTCTAATGAGACGGGCTAAGATCTCGGCGGCGGATCGAATTACTCGAGGGGCCTCACCTCAGGTTATGGCCGGGGAAAAGCGGCGTGGGCTGGGGCTGCTGGACGTTCAACTGGGCAGGCCCGCGACGAAAAGGTGCAGTTAGGAATCCTGAAATAATCGTTCAGATTAACACGACATTATTCCCTCACACACACACCCTTCGGGTGGACGCACAGACCACGCTCACTCCACTAAGGATACCGACTTACCTTTTACTGACTGCCTCCAGACATGAGAGAACACCACGAGTGCTGGGGGGCAAGTAAACGACGCCATTCCAGCAAAGTCATCGCAAATCGCCGGCCGGAAGTGGGTTAAGGGTCGGGTGCCCACCCCATGTCGAACTCCCGGATTCGGCGGAGAAACCAATATCCCGGCAACGACCACAAACACCTCACACCAGAAATTCACCTTGAATACTGTGGAACGACACTTGCCACAGTCGGCAATGAATTACACGAGACCAGAACCAACTATTCCGTTCTCCATTATTAATCTGTCTCAATAATTGATCACCAAAACAGTTTCAACCAGGGAAACCATTCCTACAATAATAAATGGGTAAAAACAAAACCCAACGTGACAACATTAAGGTTGACAGTTCCAAAGACAATCCACGCAAAAGTCCACAGATTAAAAATGTATCGATTCAGTCGAAGGTTCTCGAATAAAGTCCATATAGAAAAAACTAAATCATTTCCGTTTATGGATATTTAGTTTATTATTAATTTCTTTACTTATTTATTTTCTTTAACTGATAATTATTACAGAATGTGTTTATTCAGATTATTTAAAGATTTGTGATCATCAGATTAAAATATCGATTATTTTTACGGTTGTTAAATCGGAGCGCGCCAGAGGGCGCCTCGAACTGTCAGAATTGACGTCTGACGTAATAAATGTCATGTCATTAGTAAACAACCTATGTTTTGGTCAAAATAATATTGTGAAACGGTTTAAAAGAATTTAGAAAAGTGATTTATTGTTTGGAAATGAAACCAACGATACATAGGAATGGTTGACCCTTGAATGCAGGTACTTGACACTTTGTCTATTAGAAACGCAGCCGCGAAATAGCAACCTAAGCTAGGAACACAAAAAAAAAACAATGTAACAGTACCTCCCCAACCACCAGAGATTTGACCCACTAGGGCAAATCTCGACGCTGGCCCTCCAGCGTTAAAGCATACTCCAAAGTACCAAGCTCCTTTCCAAATCCACTCCGTTCGAGCCTGAAAAGAATAATGGAGAACGAAAAGAAGTAAAAATTAAATATATGAATGCTGGTGTACGATTAGTATTATTATTTGTTGTAATATATTAACAAAATTTTTTTTTCCTGGTGCGAGTCTAATCCATTTACAAACATGTAAAAGACAAGCTCCAAAGAGTTTAAAAAAAAAATTACGTAAGTAAGTCTCTACGAACTGTCCCAGTCTGACCCACTATATTTATGTAGGACAGACAACCCTATTCGATCGTACACCACCCTTCACACCCCAAATTGGTTAACTGCCGACAATCATCTGAGCTAGAATCCCAAATAATTCACTGAAAAGGAAAGTACCGGCCATTGGCCTGGCAAAAAAAAAAAATACTAACAAGAACGTATTCCATCAATGCAGCCTACACGCCCGCCATTACGGCCTTCTATCTCAGGACTATCAGTTTGCTGCCTTATCAGCAGTCCGGAGGTTTGGATACCCAACTGACAGGGTTGTTAAACAAGCACATCCACTTCTAAATATGGTCAACAAACGTGGACACAGTAGGAACCTGTGTACCACTACAAACCCTAAAAAAAAATGGAAAATACCTGTAAACAACTGTAAACTAGCACCGTGGAAATAAATACACCCACGATTAAAAATTACTAATGGACACCTGAAGGTTTTAAAGCCTGCTAACCAACTACCAACCAATACCGATCCACCTACCAATTCCAAATTTAATGTAGTGGAACCTAAATTTAAAAGATAAATTAAGTTTTGGTGTAAGGCTTATTTAAGGAGTTACCAACCGCTCCCGCAAAGGCTTATTTAACGAGTTGCGTCCGCTCGTAAGAAACACCATGAATGGTGTATACCATTAGTATTAGATGAACAAGCTAGGTTCCTTGGTGTATGGCTTATTTAAGGAGTCACCAACCGCTCCCGCAAAGGCTTATTTAACGAGTTGCGTCCGCTCGTAAATGAACTAGCTATGTTCTTTGGTGTAGGGCTTATTTAAGGAGTCACCAACCGCTCCCGCAAAGGCTTATTTAACGAGTTGCGTCCGCTCGTAAGAAACACCAAGTATGGTGTATAAATTAGTATTAGGCAAACAAGCTATGTTCTTTAGTGTATGGCTTATTTAAGGAGTCACCAACCGCTCCCGCAAAGGCTTATTTAACGAGTTGCGTCCGCTCGTAAGAACTAGCTATGTTTTACACAACTAAAAATGATCCATGGAATAGCGCCATGATCAAATCAAAAACCGTCGGTGTATGTTCGACAGGTTTAAGATATTAAATAAAATGTAATGAATGGTTTAAGCCATCCATACACAATAGACCAAAAGTAAACAATAGAAAAGCAATGGTAGGTTGGATAGTTCGGTATGGTAGTATATAAAAAAAAAAATCTAATTATGATTTACTATTATTTTTAAACTTTACGGATTTAGCGTCACGGATCAGTACTTTACATAAAAGGTCATCTCTACGAAGCAAATTAAATTTAATGGGTCGTTCCATATCAAAAGATAGAGGTAAAAAAAAATACCTAAGTCAAAACTGGCCGTCACAATTTACGAAGATATTATAAGGTAAACGCCGTTACAGTAGTAGCAGTCATAGAGTAATACAATAATTGTAAAATGTTTAAAAAATATAAATTGTATAAAACAGTACAAACAAAGGATTCCGCACGACGGTTTTTTCTTCTTAAAATTAAAATTAAATGGAAGGTTCCAGAAACAGTACTCCGGTTTTAAAGTTACAGCGACAGACGTAACCTCTATCTCCAACTAATACACACGTTGGTCGCCACTGTTACATATAATATTTTGTCCCTAACTTTTGAGGGTCGGACTGAAATAAAACCACAACATAACATAAACCGGTTTATTACTGCGAGTAACAATCTCCCGTATAATAGAATTATTTGATTAGTTAATTGATTACCTCCAAATTGAATTTTAATAAATTAATTACCTTAACATTCTTAATAGAATAATAACAATCCTTAACCTAGCAACAGTCCGGTAATAAAACTCATAAAAATACTGTGGTGAGATTCTTTACCCTTTCCAATTAATTAAAGCTAGCCAGTTGTAACTTATGGATATATAGAAGAGCTGAGGTCGTGGGGAGTTGAAGATACCCTGAGTACTGTTCCGTCAACAAGGTTAAATTATAAGAATATTTACTAAAGCAGAACTAGGTAACTACCGGAACCTTCCAGTTAAAAACAATTATAGTAATTTAATTAATGGGCGCCAGGGACCTGGAGAGTCCCGAATCCTGGAGCTGAAGATATCCTCAAATCTATTGTCACTTCCGGAGGAATGCAGAAAGAGCTCAAGATTCTCAACCTAACGTTCGGTGTAGTACCGACAACAACACCGGGTACCAAAATCACACCGGTGTTCCAAGGTGCGGTGACAACAAAAAATAAATATAAAGAAAAAAAACCGTCACGCCTGCGCTCACGCTAGGCGGTGTCTGCCAGCCGTACAGCAGCCTCGGCTAGGCTCCCAGCGATGTCGAGAAACGGGGTCCACGTCCCAGTTCTGGCCAGCTTCTAATGAGACGGGCTAAGATCTCGGCGGCGGATCGAATTACTCGAGGGGCCTCACCTCAGGTTATGGCCGGGGAAAAGCGGCGTGGGCTGGGGCTGCTGGACGTTCAACTGGGCAGGCCCGCGACGAAAAGGTGCAGTTAGGAATCCTGAAATAATCGTTCAGATTAACACGACATTATTCCCTCACACACACACCCTTCGGGTGGACGCACAGACCACGCTCACTCCACTAAGGATACCGACTTACCTTTTACTGACTGCCTCCAGACATGAGAGAACACCACGAGTGCTGGGGGGCAAGTAAACGACGCCATTCCAGCAAAGTCATCGCAAATCGCCGGCCGGAAGTGGGTTAAGGGTCGGGTGCCCACCCCATGTCGAACTCCCGGATTCGGCGGAGAAACCAATATCCCGGCAACGACCACAAACACCTCACACCAGAAATTCACCTTGAATACTGTGGAACGACACTTGCCACAGTCGGCAATGAATTACACGAGACCAGAACCAACTATTCCGTTCTCCATTATTAATCTGTCTCAATAATTGATCACCAAAACAGTTTCAACCAGGGAAACCATTCCTACAATAATAAATGGGTAAAAACAAAACCCAACGTGACAACATTAAGGTTGACAGTTCCAAAGACAATCCACGCAAAAGTCCACAGATTAAAAATGTATCGATTCAGTCGAAGGTTCTCGAATAAAGTCCATATAGAAAAAACTAAATCATTTCCGTTTATGGATATTTAGTTTATTATTAATTTCTTTACTTATTTATTTTCTTTAACTGATAATTATTACAGAATGTGTTTATTCAGATTATTTAAAGATTTGTGATCATCAGATTAAAATATCGATTATTTTTACGGTTGTTAAATCGGAGCGCGCCAGAGGGCGCCTCGAACTGTCAGAATTGACGTCTGACGTAATAAATGTCATGTCATTAGTAAACAACCTATGCACAGAGTACAGTAATAACCTATGTTTTGGTCAAAATAATATTGTGAAACGGTTTAAAAGAATTTAGAAAAGTGATTTATTGTTTGGAAATGAAACCAACGATACATAGGAATGGTTGACCCTTGAATGCAGGTACTTGACACTTTGTCTATTAGAAACGCAGCCGCGAAATAGCAACCTAAGCTAGGAACACAAAAAAAAAACAATGTAACAACGTAGCTGCGGCTAAAAGGCATTATTTTTTTGGGACAAACCCACCACACTATTCCCAAACCACTGCAACTCATAAAAGCCAGAATCAACAGTGGCAACCACCAGAAAAGCGACGAGACAGTGAAGTCTCGACGTGTCCCGGAGAATGAATTTACCTGTCTTGGAACCTGCACGAAATTAATCAAAAACGAATAGTGGAGGAGTAGGAAAAATATGTTTCCACTTCCCTCCATGCAAGCAGGAGACAGAACAGAACAAGGCCAATAGGCACAAAGGGACATTACAACTGGGAGAAGCCCAGTTGCCTAGCACCACGGGTAAAAATGATTACTAATATTAATGGGTCCTAAATTGTGAGCTGCTATATTTGATTCCAATAATAGGTATGGCAAAAACGCTTGAACGCACGGAAGTTTGTTCGAGTTTCGACAAGGTCCGTATAATAAATGACTCCAGATGTAGTCTGAACAGCATCCAACATAATATTGCGTTCGTTTTGCCAAAGAATACACTCCCAAAGAATATGATGTGCTGATTGTTCTTATTCACAGTCAGGTGTGGAACATTGACAAAAAGGCGAGGGAACAAGCTTGAAGGAAAACAATTTACTTTTAAAGTTACCATGTCCGGTGAGAAATTGGGGATTATATCAAGAATCGATTTTTTCAAGAGAAAAAAAAACGTAATGAAAGAAAAATATAAGGGGTGAAATTCCCTACCCGCGTCTTTATTTCCCGACAGCTATAACCTTGAGGTCTTCAAGTCAAGAGTGAACAGGTTACTTCTAGGCAAGCGTGCTTTACCATCGACCACATCTTCGCTTACCATCAGGCGAGATAGTGGTCAAAAGAAAACCTACCATTAAAAAAAAAAAAAGGTTGCACTCCAGGAGTGCCGGTAGAAGTGAAAACTTTTTTGTTACTATGTTTTATTTTTAATTTGAATGACGTCTTACTCATTTTCGATCAGGGTCACGTGACCCTGACGCGAGTTTTGGTCACGTGACCCTGACGCGAGTTTTAAATTTTTTACCCATTACAGAAAAAGTGTACAACGCCGCTAAAGAAGTTTTCACTTCAAAAACAAAATGACAGAATATAGGAAGATTTTTAATAAAATATATAAAATGGTTTTTTTTTCTATTCTTTCAATGGTGCACGGATCGTGTCTAAAGTACTCGTGCAAAAGAAGAGTCGAATTGTACAGATAAATGATAAAATAACTTGGTCTATTCTTAGTACTTAGAATAGAAATGGTCATGCTACGCCTGCTGTTAACCCGGCGCCAATGACGTGAAAATAATTACGTCGACGATGACACCGGGTCATGGTGACCCGATTTTTATTTTATATCTTTAATAGTTTTTGAAGTGAAAACTTCTTTAGCGGCGTTGTACACTTTTTCTGTAATGGGTAAAAAATTTAAAACTCGCGTCAGGGTCACGTGACCAAAACTCGCGTCAGGGTCACGTGACCCTGATCGAAAATGAGTAAGACGTCATTCAAATTAAAAATAAAACATAGTAACAAAAAAGTTTTCACTTCTACCGGCACTCCTGGAGTGCAACCTTTTTATTTTTTAGTTGTGTTTATTTTTATTGTTGTGTATCAAAAAAGGGGATTATGACTAGATTTTTTTTTTTTGAAGTGAAAACTTCTTTAGCGGCGTTGTACACTTTTTCTGTAATGGGTAAAAAATTTAAAACTCGCGTCAGGGTCACGTGACCAAAACTCGCGTCAGGGTCACGTGACCCTGATCGAAAATGAGTAAGACGTCATTCAAATTAAAAATAAAACATAGTAACAAAAAAGTTTTCACTTCTACCGGCACTCCTGGAGTGCAACCTTTTTATTTTTTTTTTTTAGCGTGGTAAAATCATCAAATGAGTCCTCCAACCCCGGGCAGGGCGGGAGGGACTGTCAGACTTCTACTGACTAAAATCCACGGTGTCCTTCATAGCCTGTTAAGTTCCGGGGTTACGGTAAGGGAATAATCCCGCGACCCCGGCAGGCTTTGGCCCTCTGAGAGGGGGGCCCCGTCATTATGCTGACGCTCTTTGAGGCGCGCGTGGGACACAACGCGCCGTCGACCCGGGCATGGTCCTTGGTCGGGCAGCGAGTTGCCCTTTACTCGCTGCCCGCATGCCCGCGCCTACGGTGGCCGGAGATCGTCGCGCGACGTCCGTCGCCGTGGGCGTCCTACACCGCGGTTGGGGCGGAGGGAGGACTCTGTCCTCTCTCGCTCGCGGCGCGCCTCCTCCTTCGCGAGCATTACTGCTTCGCAGAAGGAGGCGACCGCTTCCCACTCCGTCTCGCCCCGCAGCATGGCCGAAACCAATGCCGGGCGCGAGAGGTCTCCGCCTATCGCAGCCGTGAGGACACGTCGGTGCACTGCCCAAGCTGGGCAGTCCTGCACCGTATGCTCCACCGGGATTATGACTAGATACTGAAATAAAAATAATACTTATTAATCAAATAAATCAATATTTATAAACATTTTCAGTAACACATGCGAAATCAACTATAAAAACGTAATATGTTGATATTTTTGATTTTTTAGTTATTCATTATTAGAAATAATAGGAATTTGTAGTCTTATTGACTAAAAAAGAGATTAAAAAACTTATTATATAAAAAAAATATAGTGATAAGTCTTCTTCTTCCCCGATCACAGCCATCGAACTGTTGCAATTATTGCAGTATGATACAAAGTGGTCTGGACATACAAAGATGCGACATGCCTAACAAGTGTGCGATGTTTTCTTGTCCTTCTTTGATGGACATATTTGACAACTTTTTCGAGATCCTGGAACTTGCATTTTATTTACTTTAGCTGTTGTTATTACGCTGAAGTAAAAGATCATCATCGTCAATGTCCGCAGCGGCCCGGGAATCTACAGGATTCCAGGAGGAATCTTCATTATCAGAAACCGAGTCTTCTAACAACACTTTTATTCTGTCCAGATCATTTTTTACTGACATTTTATAAAAAACCTAAAAAACAACAAAGAAAATTAACATTGAACACTAAAGTAACGAATATAAGTAAGTCACAAAATTACGACGCCAGCGATGACGCTGGGTCATATTTACCCGTTTCAACTTGAACTGCGTGTATCTCAATCCGCGATCATTGTCACACAGATCATATGAACGAGGCGGGTAGAGGGGGGCTGTATCTCCAGCTACACGAACTTTCAAAGCATGCGACCGAAGCATAAAAAAAATATGTTCGTTTAAAGTTGCCTCGGGTCAATTTGACCCAGCGTCATCGGCGCCGGGTATTCATCTAGAATATTAAAACATTTATGAAGTTGATGAATAAATGAAATATAATAACCGATTAATAAAAAATAAATAATAATAAGCCAGAATAGAATAGAATAGAATATACTTTATTGTACACCAAAATTTTAAAACTACTGCTTACAATATTGCTTAAACTATGGTTACAATGGCGGTCTTATCGCTAAGAGCGATTTCTTCCAGACAACCTTTGGATGGACTGTACGAACTAAGATAAGAAGGGGAGGGGTAGTCAGTGGTGTACTATAAATACTCTTTAAACAAAATTTAAACAAATAAATAAATGATTATATATATATATATATATATATATGTATATATACATATATATATATATATATATATTATATATATATACATATATATTATTTAAAATTCAATATAGGTAATCAAAATAATTATGATTGCATTCTTCGCCAGCCAGCCAGCTTGTATTCTTCGTAATATTTCTTCAATAAAGAAAATGAAAGGAAAAATATCATTAAGTAAGAACATTTGCTCGTCAGACTAGTAATGTATTCAATACCTAAAGCTAGATAATGTAATGGAGCTGATGTATCCAACGTAATCTATTATACAATTTATATTATTATTTTGATATACCTACTATAATATCTCGTCATCAAATAAAGTTACACCAATTATGATCACGCAATTGGGACATTTTTTTATTTTGTTTCCAAAGTTCTTTTTCTTTACCTAAAAGCTCACATACACAAATACCCAGACCTGGAACAACTACGCACTAGCAGGGCCCCTAGTCTGCTAATTTTAATAAATTCGTCATTCCAACACGATCCAATTGTCATTTTGATAAAAGTTTGTAATCTGCTAATTCTTAATGGTCGATCACTGGTCGGTCAGTGGTCTCGTAATGGAATCGTGGCAGAATGACATTGTCGTATTGCCATTATTATAAAACCCGGTAGTAGAAATGATTTTCGAAAAACTACTACTAAATTTGAACATTTAGATTTCATTTATATACATGTTTACATAATATTATTTAATAATGTTATAAGCAATCTGAAGTAGTAAGAAGTTCCTAAATAGCAAAAACATTAAAATGTGTAACGTTTTTAGCAGTGAAACCACAGACTACATAGAAATATGTGAAACTCAATAATGTTTTATCTGTAGCTGTCAAAGTCAAATGTGACATTACTGCTTACTGTTTACAATTCTAATGGTGAACGCACATCTAGCCGCACCGCAGTCCCCGCATTATGAATTCTTTGTTTATAGTTCTATGAAACCTCGCACACTTACCCGCATCGCAGTAGCCGCAGAATCGGTAAAAAAACAGACTGCGGTGCGGCTAGGTGTGCGTTCACCGGTGTTTTGCTATTTATTTTCATTTATGTGTTTTATTTATATATAATATTTTATACAAAATGGTGCTAATAGAGCAAATTTCGGCTCTAATTGATTTAATGGAAAACCACCAGGACCTGGCTCTTGGCTACTACGTGTTTATAGCTACAGAATAAAGGTGAACGCAGACCTAGCCGCACCGCAGTCTCCGCAGTCCCGCAGTCACCGTTTTCTTAACGCTTCTGCGGCTACTGCGAAGCGGGTGAGTGTGCGTGGTTTCATAGAATTTCATACAAAGAATTCGTAATGCGGGGAATGCGGAGACTGCGGTGCGGCTAGGTCTGCGTTCACCTTAATAAATCAATGAAAATCAAATTCAGTATTCTCGATATGCTATCGTTTCGACGCAGTCTGGCCATAAAGGGAATGAGTTCTTTAATTAACCCCCTTACTGAGTCCTTTCTTCCAGGGCGAAACGTTTTTACAAATTCCGCCTCGGAAATATCAATAGCGACGGGACTTTTGCATTCCGCGCATCTTCTTTCTCTAGGATCCACTGCGCTGACTGGCTCGAGAATATTTGCTCGTAGTGAATACATTTCTGCACTCAATATTTCACAAAATACAATACAAACACGATAGATAACAAACTCTTTTCGACTACCGAGCTATTAGAAGCAATGACTGCACAATGACGATCCAATGGTAGATCAATGATCAAAGGAACTGTCAAAATTTTAGCAGATTACCCCTTACGTCAGTCATTCATTTGTCATTGTGTACGAGATTACCATTCTAAGCCATTTCTTTCAATGGAATGTCAGTGGTTGTCCATTGGAAAGTCATAATGACGCCATTATAATAGTAGATTACCAAACTTGTCAAAATCAACAATTATGAAATCAATGATAGACCATTGTGACACTATTGTAATAGCAGACTTGAGGCCCAGGTCATACAAATATTTGTTCCACGCAGCAACCGAAATCGCGACACCGATCTGTGCCAACCGCGCCATCTCAATCTGTTAAAATAGTAATTATATCGGTATTCTTCACCATTAGGATTGTATTTTAGGTCTGTTCCATTATTATATTTCTTATTTTCCTCTTTGCATTTCAAATGTGATTTGTTTTTCTTTTTTCTGGCAGCTTAAGTGGATTTGCTACTAAATATATTTTATGGACGGAAGGGAAAGAAAAGTTTCCTGTACTAAATAATATTTCTATGCTGGGAATTATTTTCTCTGGCAACATTTGCAAGGATTGAGAGTGGTTTCTTTGTGTTATTGCTGTTATATTAAATGTCTCTATTACAATATACATAATATTTGCTTCGTTCTCGACTCTCGTGTTCGCTAGTTTTGCCGATTCCAATTGTGTTACAGAATTACATCAAGATTTTTTCAGCAATAGCTTGGCTGATAGCAATATTGGCTTGCGTCACTATTTGGTTTGCTTTGAAATAACTGGCGAAAGCAGGCTTTCTTTTGAGGAACCGTTTGAGAATTAAAATAAGTATGATGCTATCAATATAAAAATAGTTTTTCTTTACACTAGCGGCCCACCCGCCTGACACTGGTTCCAAATTAACCTACCCGGTGGATTTCCTGAAAACCTTCTTACATACAAATCTTGTCCAGGCATTATGGAACACGAATGAAAATAATTATCCAATTTGGCGCAGTCTTTCAAAAGTTATACGCGTACTCACAGACGTAATAAGAAACATCGTCACCTTTTAAAAACACCGAGACATGGATGCGATGTGGATTTTTTTTAGGGTGGTACAATCATCACATGAGTCCTCCCGCCCTCCGAGCCCTGGGTGGGGCAGAAACAACTTTCAGACATTCAGTTTCCCTTTGCGTCTCACGATTCCCTTTACAGACGTAATTGTAAGGTGCTCCATGGCTGTTCTAATTTTCTGTATACTCTAAATTTTTCTGTATACCCTTTCAATAGTTTACAGTTTACACTAAAAACTCGAGACTAATCAAGCTACCTTATTAGCAAGGTACAGAATTATAGACCGTACGGACCTGCCATCCAAGCGAAGTTAGTTCTAATTCCTAATCTAATGTAACAGAGCCAACAAGGCCGCTAATCCCTTGCGGTCGACCCGACTCGAATATCTTATACTGCTGAAACTAGGAAGTGGATTGCCAAATGTAATTGGACCGTGTGTACTGTGACATTGTATTATGTGTGAGAATTGTGTTTGTGGTCCAATTAACATTGAAATTCGGCTGGCTTTGTGGATTATAAGATATGAGATTAGTTAATAACTGAAAATTGGCTAATAAATCATCATCATCATCTCAGCCGTAGGACGTCCACTGCTGAACATAGGCCTCCCCTTTCGATCTCCACATATACCTGTTGGATGCAGGTCCCCCGCTACCATATGTGCAATGTGTGCAATGCACACGGGCGCCATCCTTTAGGGGGCGCCAAAACCAAGAACCCAGAAAAAAATTGAAAAAAAAACAAAAAAAAATTTAAAGAAAAGTTGAGAACCTAAAGAACTAGGATTACTTTTAAGTACCTACTAAAGACTTCAAATATCTGATCTCACTAATTTTAGATTGAAACTTAAAGTCCGGAAACGTTAAACTTTTGGAGCTCACTGCGTTCTTCTAGGAAGAATTGCCTTGTACTAATCAAAAAAGCTAAAAAATTTCGCGCTCGCTTCGCTCGCGCTGCATTTAAGGTTGACATTCGCTTTTCATGACCTCGCTTTTGATAGCAATAGCAAATGCTTCATATGTTAGTTCATCTTGTATTGGTTTACAAAAAATGAAATTTGTCTTCTCTAAGATGGCACGGAACTCTGGGTGTGAAGTTTGAGTAGCACTTGATGGTTTTTTTTTTTGTGTTTAAGTTCCGAAGCGCAAGCTTTACAGCCCCAGGGCGCTGAATTTTAAAATACGCCACTGACCGATCTACCATAAAAAAAAGATAATTCAAAATGCCATAAGGGGCGCCAAATTCCTTTTTTGCACACAGGCGCCAGTAGACCTTACGGGGGCCCTGGTTGGATGCGACCTGCATCCAGCGTCTTCCGGCGACCTTTATAAGGTCGTCTGTCCACCTTGCTGGTGGACGTCCTACGCTTACGTTTGCTAGTCCGTGGTCTCCACTTTAGTACTTTTCGACCCCATCGGCCATCTGCTCTGCGAGCAATATGGCCTGCCCATTGCCACTTCAGCTTGCTAATCCGGTGGACTATATCGGTGACTTTAGTTCGTCTACGCTTATAAATATACGGCTTATAAATATTATACTCTAACTATGGGCCTCATTGTTACAAAGCCTACTAAACTGTTGATACTGGCTAAACATTCACATTGTAATAGTTTCTTCCCGACTGCGGGGTATTGGTTTGTCACCAGAGACAGTTGCAACTTGCTCATTTGCCACCACTAGTAGTGTTAAAGTTTTCTTCTATTAAATTTAAAACTTCTCTTGGCTATATCAATGACAAAAAATTAAAAGGACAACATTTTTTTCACTGATAATCTTAATAGTAAGTAGACAATGTTTTCTTTTGGCAGTATCAACCATACAATGTGACTAAGAGCGTGGTGGGTATGAATGTTTATGGATGGAGAGGAAGAGGAAGGCCAAAGAAAAGATGGGTGGATTCTGTGAGAAATGATATGAATGTAAAAGGAGCAAATGATGCCCTTAAGTCTGAAAAAGAAGAATAGAAGAACAAAACGTGTTGCGCCGACCCCAAGTAAAATCAAGAAGATGATGAGTATTAACAAAACACACATCAAAAACGCAGTTTATATAGATATTTATTTTACTTTATCAAGAAAAAACCTTTGTTGTGTGTTTTTTTAGAAATACCTACCTTGATAAAGAACCTAAAAAGAAGAAGAAATTATAATGTAATTCTACCGTAACTAAAAAGGTTTCGATCGATTTTTTCAAGTGATCGCAAACTTTTTGACGTGTGTACACTCTATAGACAGCACATTAATCTACTTACATCAATCGTCTTCAAAGCATTTCGACTCTTGGGAATAGACGAATAGTTCCATTGTGAAATCCAGTCAATTCAGCTATTCATTATCCCAATGACACTGAAAGGTAGATGGGGCTTTTCAACGGATAAACTCTATCCCAAGAGATTACTGCGATATTGATGAGCTCCTTGTGTTTTGAGTTGAGGTACACGGTAGCTGACACATGCTTGCACTCACTGGACAGGTGCACTCAAATCTGTGTGGTTCTTTCTTCAAAAGACCACCTCAGACACCTGCATGGTTCTCATATATTTGATCAATAAAAATTGTCTGGACTTTAAAAGAGACTGTGACCTCTGAGTTTGGTTCGGATGTTTCTTCTCAGATTAGTCAGGTACGAAACACCGGCCACATCTAGTGTAAAATAGTGTCTTTTGACGTTTAAAAGAGTTTGCCAAAACCAATTTACTGAATAAATATCATTTATCATTGAAACAGCATAATCTGAACTCCGGAATTGTTTAGTTTACTACCAAAACTAGGTCTTGTCATCAAATTGTTTTGGTTCAAAATTAAAGTGGATACACGTGTACGCTCATAAGGTTTCGTATTCAGTGACAAGGTCGAACTTGTTTAGAAAATGAAAACAGGGCCGCAGCTAGGGGGGGCCATCGTGGGGCAATGCTCTACTTTAAAATGTAAGTGTGTGTAATACACGATATGATGAAACAATACGACTACAAAACAAAACTCAACAAACATCTAATATTAAAACAAAAGAAAATGGTGTGGGATGAGATTGATTCTTAACCCATTAGCGCACCATCCACTAACACTCTTTCCTGCCAAAATCTACAATCCTTACGGAATGAACGCCACTAGTGGATTCGCATGAGCGAGAAAGAATGACTTTATTAAAACCCCGTCACCCCTTCCGTTGCGAAGGACGATGTACCAAAACGTGTATTTGGTCACTGAAATATTGTTTTCCAAGGCGTATTGTGTTATAGTCAGGGAAAAGAACGTACGATTGTGGTTTGATTAGTGGCTTCAACGGTTATATTTTATACCGTCGCTTTTCTGTATAGTTTGCACAACGGGACAAGTCAGAAGGGATGAACACAAGGGCAGGGTTGTATGAAGGAGGCTAGATATGAAACTCCATACATAGAGAAGCGGCGATATCTGAATAAACCATATGTGACATGCATTCACTCCCAGTCTCAGTAAATTTTAACTTTCCAATGCCCTTAAATTCAACCCTACCTACGGCCCTGGATATACTACTCTATCTGTAAAAGCATACCCCAAACAACTGTATTTTATTGTAAGGCAAGGGCAAGGGCAATATCATTCAAGTAACTACGTAATAATACCACATAATACCAGCCAACCTCACATAAAACCCAGTGAATATGAAGGTGTTTTTCTTCCATATAAAATTAATTCTTGCATAAAAAATTACGGGCAGTCTGTGGGATTTCGTTTACTTTCGGGTAGCCATGACTTTAGTCAGGGTTGTTACGTACTGAGGCGCACAGGCTTTGATCGGCATAGCCGAGTATTAAACCGAATAATGCAAATTAATGTTCGGGAATCACAAAACCATTGGGCTTCACAACTGCCGACTTATGCTGGTCGGCTTTTTCGTTCTACAAATGCTGCCAAACTGCATCGAGTGTCGAACCGACTATATTACCCGATCGGTACAATCCAATTGAAACTGAACAAGTGCAGTAATTAGGATCGACTTTGTTGCCGAACAAGCCGATAAAACCGAATTGAGGAGAATAAACTACCCGATCGGCACAAGCCGACAGAAATCGAATAAGTGCAGCAATTGGTTTGGGTTGACTTTGTTGTTAACAAATACTGCTGACCAGCACAAGTCCATTGAACAGATCCAGTGCAGTAATTACTTCAGGTGGCCTACCATAACCATACTTGTTCCAGTGAGTGAATGAGATGGCGCTAGACGACTTGTATATCTCTGTCACTTTCACTCGCCGGAATAAGCCTGGTTTTAAAGACGTTGTAATACCCCCCCAAGCCGGCCTTGTTGTTCGACAAATACTGCCGAACCGGCAATGAGCGCCAGCTTATGTGTGTAGCAACCCTCACGCATCAAGATGACTGACGCTTATGGAACGGCATGGTGGCAGTAAAACCGTCTGTTTTTACGTCAAGTGTTTGTATACGTGGGCTTCATACAACATTGAATAAACAAAAATGGTCGTAATGCTGTTATGTCGCGCGTGTTGTCAATCAAAAGGCTGATATATAAAAGAACATATCTACGTCATATTTAGGCGTTTCTCTTATGTATACTTAAATGTTTCGTGTAATATCTGCTGCTACTTAGACACTTACCGTCGTACCACAAAAACTTTTTAATTTAACGTCTGTTAAACACTTGTCAAAAAAAAATGACAAATTATGACTTTGAAATAAGGTCCTTTTTTCAGTCACACTTTTTTTAGACAAGTGTGCAACAGGTGTTTAAGTTTTTGTGTACTGTTAATATCTAAGAAGACATTGCAACTCGTATGTGAAAACTCGTATGTGTTTTACGTAATATCTACCTCTACCTTTTGTTTGCACTTACACCCTGTGCTAAATAATTGTAGGTAGTTCTTTCATTATTTTTCTAGTTTTTCAGTGTTTATACTTTTCAAAGTATAAAAACTGTAAATATTAATTTGTCAAAAGAATTAGAGAGCAGTGGTGGCCCAGTGGTATCGGTCCCGACTTACGAATTGTACGTCGTGGGTTCGAACCCCGCCAGACACATTACTTTGTGTAAATTATTTCATTACCACTGCTCTCAAAACGGTGAAGGAAAACATCGTGAGGAAACCGGCATGTCCTAGAACCAAAAATTCGAAGACATGTAACATCTACCAACCCGCACTGGGCCCGCGTGGTGGATTATGGCCCACTCCCTCTCACAGAGAGGAGGCCTGTGTCCCAGCAGTGGGAACATTATAGGCCTCATGATGATGATGAAAATAATTAGTAGTGTCCGACCGAAACTGATTTTTCAGCCGAAACCGAAACCGAAACCGAACTTTCGGCCTAGCTCTCAGTTTCGGCCGAAACCGAAACCGAAACCGAAACTTATTAAAACATTTAAATTTTCGATTATTTTCTAAAATTTTCGGTATTTTTTTTTACATTGTTAACTTTTTTTTTTTGCGTGGTAAAATGATCAAATGAGTCCTCCCGCCCCGGGCAGGGCGGGAGGGACTGTCAGACTTCTACTGACTAAAATCCACGGTGTCCTTCAGTAGCCTGTTATGTTCCGGGGTCACGGTAAGGAAATAATCCCGCGACCCCGGCAGGCTTTGGCCCTCTGAGAGGGGGGCCCCGTCATTATGCTGACGCTCTTTGAGGCGCGCGTGGGACACAACGCGCCGTCGACGCGGGTATGGTCCATGGTCGGACAGCGAATTGCCCTTTATTCGCTACCCTCTGTTGCTGACGTTCCCGTCTGCTGACGTCCGACGCCGCGCTGCGGTTGGGGCGGAGGGAGGACGCTGTCCTCTCTCTCTCGCGGTCCACCTCCTCCTTCACGAGCATTACTGCTTCGTAGAAGAAGGCGACCGCTTCCCACTCCGTCTCGCCCCGCAGCATGGCCGCAACCAATGCCGGGCGCGAGAGGTCTCCGCCTATCGCCGCCGTGAGGACACGTCGGTGCTCTGCCCAAGCTGGGCAGTCTTGCACCGTATGCTCTACTGTGTCCTCCGGGCGATCTTCGCAGTGGTGGCACCCGGGCGTTTCCTCCCTCCCTATCCGACACAAGTACCTCCCGAAACTTCCGTGTCCGGTGAGGACCTGCGTCATCCGATAGGTCAGGACGCCGTGACGTCTCTCCAGCCACTCCTCAAAGAGGGGTCTTACCGCCGCGATTGCGGCGAGCCCGAGATTTGTTAACACTTAAGAAAAAGTGTATAATTATACAGGAATTACTGAAGACCGATTTTGTTGATAACGAAAACTACGATTTTAGAAAAATCAATAGTGCTGGTCAGGAATCGAAACCGCAGATTTTGGAAAAAAAACACACATTATTACACCATTCGATAGTGTAAGCAACACTAAGGATCAAATTCTGGAAATTAATGTTATACGGCAAACTTAAGGAACAAATAGGTTTCTAAGAAATTGCTATTTTTCTATGTTATTTAACTTCTACTGAGCCATAATCTATATTTTCTGCCCTGACGATTGATAAGTTTAAATATATGTATTTTATTACGAGTATTACATGAATATACAAGATTTACTCTTGGCAGTAAACTCGAAAACATAACCTCAACTCACGATTAAATGAACGGTGGCGAACAGCGCCGCACGTGTTGGCTACGAATGTTACCGAATGACACACGAAAATGCACGAACACTTGGTATTCGTCAGGTTTCGGTTTCGGCTATATTTTGGCCGAAACCGAAACTAGGGCCGAAACTAGATTTTTTGGCCGAAACCGGCCGAAACCGAAACCGAAACCGAAATTTCGGTCGGTCACTAATAATTAGTAATAGATCGTCCGATTGACGTAGTGAAACCATGAAGAAGTTTTCTCATTTCATCATAGCTATACTTCAACGATAAATTACTCAGTATTTTAAAAAAGAAACAAAAATGTTTCAAAGAAAAATACCTGCCTATAAGTATAAAAGCTCTCTAGTAAAGTAACCTAAGGAGAAATTAATTCTTCTGGTTCCAATTCATTGCCTTCGACTGTTGGTGTCGGCCAGTGTCTATCTATCCCAATGTGATTGAAATCGAAAGCCCATTCTATCCCATCTATCACCATCAACAACCATTTTGTTCAACAGCTGCTATATCGGAAGCCAAGACTAATATCAGTCAATGTCTAGATAGATGAGGTGTTGGTAAACGTGAAATCTTTTTCTTTGATCGTTGTTCTCGGAGGTTTTGAAGCGTTGAAAAAAGAAATGAAATTCTTGAATCTGAACCCTTGGTTATAAGATCATTGTATCTTCAAATCAGAAGTTAGCTCTTGAGTCAAAAGAAGTCTCATGAATTCATGATTGAACGAACTTAAAACATGCTTAAAAAGTGCCTTAAATTAGCAAGTTTGTAGTCATAAGTATAATATCTTGAATTGGCTTCATCATCATTATCATCTCAGCCGTAGGACGTCCACTACTGAACATAGGCCTCCCCTTTTGATTTCCACTTATACCGGTTGGAAGCGACCTGCATCCAGCGTCTTCCGGCGACCTTTATAAGGTCGTCTGTCCACCTTGCTGGTGGACGTCCTACGCTGCGCTTGCTAGTCCGTGGTCTCCACTCTAGTACTTTTCGACCCCATCGGACATCCGCTCTGCGAGCAATATGGCCTGCCCACTTCAGCTTGCTAATCCGGTGGTCTATATCGGTGACTTTAGTTCGTCTACGCGCGGATCTCCTCATTTCGGATTCGGTCACGTAGAAAAACACCGAGCATAGCCCTCTCCATAGCTCGTTGAGCGACTTTTTTTTGTTACGTGGCAAAATCATCAAATGAGTCCTCCAACCCCGGGCAGGGCGGGAGGGACTGTCAGACTTGTACTGACTAAAATCCACGGTGTCCTTCGGTAGCCCTTTGTGTGCCGGGGTCGCGGTATACGTATGTCCCGCAACCCCGGCAGGACTGTGGCCCTCTATAGGGGGGCCCCGTCACTATGCTGACGCTCCTTGAGGCGCGCGTGGGACACAACGCGCCGTCGACCCGGGCATGGTCCATGGTCGTGCAGCGAGTTGCCCTTTACTCGCCGCCCGCATGCCCGCGCCTATGGTGGCCGGAGATCGTCCCGCGACATCCGTCGCCGTGGGCGTCTACCACTGCGTCTCGGGCGCAGGGAGGACGGTATCCTCTCCCTCAAGCGGCCCGCCTCCTCCTTCGCGAGCATGACTGCTTCGCAGAAGGAGGCGACCGCCTCCCACTCCGTCTCGCCCCGCAGCATGGCCGCAACCAGTGCCGGGCGCGAGAGGTCTCCGCCTATCGCCGCGGTGAGGACACGGCGGTGCTCCGCCCAAGCTGGGCATTCCTGCACCGTATGCTCCACCGTGTCCTCCGGGCGATCCTCGCAGTGGTGACACCCGGGCGTTTCCTCCTTTTTTATCATGCACAGGTACCTCCCGAAGCTGCCATGTCCGGTGAGGACCTGTGTCATGCGGTAGGTGAGGACGCCGTGGGACCTATCCAGCCACTCCTCAAAGAGCGGTTTTACAGTCGTTGAGCGACTTTGAGCTTTGAAATGAGGCCAATAGTGAAAGACCACGTTTCGGTGCCGTAACTCATCACTGGTAGGTAACACACATTGGTTGGACTTTCGTCTTGAGGCATTGAGGTACGTCGGACGAAAAGACATTGCGCAGTTTCCCGAATTGAATTGGCTTATTGTAAGCATATCCGTTCAGTACTTACTGCATTGTGGAATTTAGATAGATAGTCGCTTCTATTAAAATACTGATATTCAGCTGCATTCGGTTCGACTGGAAGCCGACCCCAATATAGAAAAAGGCAGGCAGGTGATGATAATCCATTTATACAAATATTCGCATTCAAAATAGTGATATCCAATACAATACTTACGTCGTCTTTATCAACACTTTGAACATCAAAATCTCCACTTTATTAAATAATTGTTTCAAAGAGCTTACACAATAACCCACAACACGTGTTTCAAATCCTCAGGCGAGCTGTCTAATCTAAACCTCTTTCAACTTACATTACTGAAACGATTTCTTTGGAGTAAAAGCTTGTTTGATCCATTCGACCTCAAAGATAGTCCATGAAAGTAACCTTAGTGTTAGATCGATGTAGATTACAGTAGGTATAGGTACTGGCCTTAAAGAATGCACATTGAACTTTGGAAAGTTTTTTTTTTGTGTGGTTTGGCAGTTTTAGTCAGAAGTGAGAGAGACAAAGTCGACGATAGAGTGAGCTTACCTAGAAGAAGCCTCTTTAAAGTTTTCCAATCTATAGATTTGCTAGATAGACCAGCCGCCTTATGTACTAATATTTTACAGATGTGAAATTAGAAGTTTGTGAGATTGTTTGTAGGAAGTCTCTGATCAAAGAATTGATTTTAAAAATTATTTCTATTGTTACTTATGCTATATTTTATTTTCAACTTGCACCTGAGCGATGCCGTGTTGGTCCAGTCTCTTTATAAAGGTCGATGTGCAGTTTTTATATGTGTGGTACCTACAGGTACCAGCTATGACATTTATAAAGATCTTCATGGCTTTTACTTTACCAATTACCTACCTAAGTTACCTTGACTGAACTATTATGTATGCAACGTCACTCCACTACAGGGTTTTCCGCCATCGATTTTACCCGTTCAACCCCTGAGTGATAATTTACATAAACAAAATATGACCTTATTAAATTTTTACCGTAAAATACCCATCTACTGACACGTTTTTTTTTCTGTTGTAGTATACCAAAATTGACGAAGTATGACACTTTTAAAATTGCCAGAAAGGTCAAAGAACTACACTTTTTCCTACGTTTTGTTATAAGTATAAGTAATGATTTTTCTTGTTTGTTTGTTTGTCATTCCGGTTAGATTTTTGCACCTCACTCAACTTTTGGGGTACTTCCAGATAAGCTAGCAGGCTGAAATTTTCAGAGTAGCTTCAAACCCGATGACATGAAAATATGAAAAGATTGTAAGCATAGATATATTGTACATACATAACTGAATAAACAATAACAAAGATAAACATAATAAAGTAATTAATAGATCTAAAAAATCTAGTAACCCACGTTTTTAAATGTCCTAAGAATAAGAAAATAAGGGGGCCCAGAGAGGGGCCACTCAAAACGTGGGGGCGTATCTTTTTACTTGCTTTTGTCGTCACGAGACCCCACTATCAAATTTGGATGCGTTATATCTTTGTAAATATGCAGTGATTTAACGAAAGAAAAATAAATGTCCATTATTTTTTTTAACTCTATCTGAAGGACTAAGCAATTTATTGATGCTATCAAACTGCCTATTAGAAAATACAAAGAGGAAAAAGTGGTCTCGACTCATTATTGTAAATGGTTTTGTTGAATAAATTATTATCAGTCAACCTTTAAAAGCGTTGAGTTGGTCTTTCATTAGCAAATTAGGATTACCAAGTGGAGTTTAATTCAATAGGCACGATGAATGAAAAATGTCCAAGTCTGTCAGATTTATTATTATTAAATAGCCTGTACTATGTCTCACTACTGGACAAAGGCCTGTATTCTCTACAAAGATTATCAAAAAAATGATACGTATTTTCTTTTCTTAGGTACACTTTTAAAATTCACAATTTTTCTTGCAAAATGACGTCACGTACACAGTCTCAGGATTTGATGCGTTTTATCTTTTTCACTAGGTATGCGTTGCCTAAAAATCGTTCACACGACACGGTATAGGTACCTACGGAAACAATGGACACCTTATTTTAATAATCCACTAGATGCTTTATTTACTGTCAGGAAATTTTACAATTGAGCGATGCTTGTCCACATTCCGAATACGAAAGTCACTACCTACCTACTTAAATAAAACTGAATATTGGCTTTACCTACAGACTTATACAATATGTATTTTCTAAATATACCCATGAAAAAAAACGTGTGTAGTTATCAACTTATTTTCACGTTTTTTCCCGTAGAAACAAATTCGATTATTTATTGTTAAAGTACAATAAATAATCGAATTGTTATGGATTAACTCAAAAACTGGAAACCCGTTTTATTTCAATTCTATGGTTTTATTTTAAAACTGCAAGCCGTGATAAGCCAAGGCCGGGTGCTAGCAGTCAATATTTTCGTTATAAAATACTCCAATATTTTTACAAAGCTTTCGTTCCAAAGCTTCGAAAATGAAAATTAAAGATTTTAATCCAGTTATAACGTGGCAGGGAGTTAATTAGTTCTCGGCACGTGAAAGTGAGCTTTATATCAGTCACATACGATTTAAAATAACATGCGATGTATGTTCACGTTCGTAATTAGAATCTGTAGTGCCCTTTGGCTGTTGAATTCGCCGCTTTTGTTTTTTTGGCGCTATGTTATTTTCGTTTCGACACTCGCTCGTAATTAATGTTACAAATAGGTTTATATCCACCGGGAAGGTTGAAAATGTCAAACAACAGGACTCACTTTTTTAACTTTGCCCTCCCGATTTTCCCCTTTATCTGACTGACTGTCCGGTTTCTGAAGACTTTTTGGCACACAAATAGACCTGAAATAAGACATGACATAATAGAGCTTTTTATCCCGGATACTAGGCATAATTATACCCGTGTGATGAGATCCGACCTTCATCAAGCCAAAATTTCGGCCAAAATAATCATATCCAAGTGGATTTTACTATACCAAACTAGGTGTACTGTAATATACTCTGAGCTTATTACCAAAATGCATTAGTGCTGGCTCCCAGTGGTTCACAAACAAGATACAGTAGATTACTTAACATCTTTGTCAGAACTAGGTACACAGTCATTTATGTATTAGGGAAAATGTTCTACGTATAAGAGAAAACTCAGAACGACTTTTTACGAAAATTTCGCATACGGAAGAATATTATTCGCGGCACTAACGGGTAACCGTTGTCCCGGAACGTAAAGGGCTATTGAAGGACACCGTGGATTTTAGTCAGTACAAGTCTGACAGGCCCTATCGTCCTGCCCTTGGTTGGTAAATGAGACCTATTTGATGATTTTACCACTAAGTCGAAATAATACTCGTATGAAATTTGGTACAATTCGTTTTTGTAGAGAATTTTACTTATACTTAAATGGGAAATAATAAACAGAGCCGCTTGATAATTTTTTGGCAAAATTAGTTTTTGAGTGGGCAAAAGAAGCCGCTTTAAATAGCACGCTCTTATAAATTCATTTTAGAATACATACATAATTGTATACACATTACATGCGTTTCACCGTATATCACACACTGCATATCAAAAATGTCGTACTGTGTGCTTAGTGCGAGTTTTTTTACGTTGACGCGATAGTAACGTTTTACTACGTTCGGCGCTCTTATTGGTTGAGAGTTCTCACGACCTTGCAGCGGGCCAATAGGAGCGCCAAACGCGGTTAAACGTTACAATCGCGTCAACGTAAAAAAACTCGCACTAAGCACACTGAAGACTGAAGTTATACACTAAATATAGATTTAAGAGGTCTTTGTCTTATGTCTTCGACAAATTAAGAACCTGTGATAGAACCTTGTGAAGAATCCTAATTAATAAATTAAATTATAGTTGAATTTCGACCATTAGTCGATCTCTACCTAATTACGTCCGTAGTTAACTACATCTAAACAAACCCACAACACGTAATTACAAACAACTATACAAATTAGACACGAGACCTGATGATAAACCCACAAATTTAATTAACGATACCCATTTGGTAATTGGTTTTACTTCAGCCACAGTTATTATAATTCAATTGGGAGTTATACGCTTACTCGCTTGCTAAATTAATGGAAACGTATTTATACTGCGATTAAAGTTTGAATTAAATATACTTACTCCTCGATTTTAAATGTAAACATGAGTAATTAAATGATTATATTTGGAGTATTCATTATCCTCATCATCATCATAATCAGCCGGAAGACGTCCACCGCCGAACATAGGCCGCCCCATTAGACCGCCACGCCGAACGACAAAAACCGGAAGACGCTGTGTAAGCAGGCCTCCCACTAGGTAGACCGACGCGACGACATCGTGAGTGTCGCGGGCAACCGATGGATGCAAGTGGCAAAGGAGTATTGGTACAAAGTAATTGATGGTTAATTTGTATAAAATAAGTTGGAGCTTGTGGCTAAACCGCACGGATCGATGTCAAAGTTAAGCTATACTGACCTAGTATGTATAGGTCTATAGATGGTTGACCATCCACGGATTTGTTTCCTCCATGCCTTTCAAAAGCACGGGGTGCTATGACAGGAACCCTCCACATGCGCCCGTAGACTGGAGTTCCCTCTCGGATAGGTCCGGGGGGAAGACCAGTTTTTCGGGCCGGTGCACCCTGGGATGCGGGCAAAAACTCTTCCTTAGGCACTGTGTGCCTAAGTCAGTCTCTTTGCCCGTATGCGAATAGCCTGTCGTGTGGACGCTCCAATGCGTGTCCCTCTGATTAGCAGAGAGTGATGGGTAGCTTGCCGTCCGACCAAGGACCAAGCCCGGGTCGGTGGCGCGTCGTGTTTCGCGCCAAATGCCTGCTGGGGTCGCGGTTTTTTTCTTAACCCAGGATACCGTGGCCTCGGAACTTAAAGGGTATAGGAAGGAACACGGGTGGATTTTAGTCAGTAAGAGTCTGACAGTCCCTTCCGCCCCACCCAGGGCGGGAGAACTCATTTGATGATTCTACAACGTAAAAAAAAAAAAAATGCTGCCCTAGTAGTGCCGTGGATGGTTGATCATCCACGAATTTGTTTCCTCTATGCCTCCGAAAGCACATTGATTTTTTAATAGGTATAAGACAACCAGTCTGATTAGGTCTACTGAAACTAATTAAAATTAAAATTGAAATAATCGACGAAATTGTGTCGAAATACATTAATTTCGAACAGTTCAGCTTACATCAATATTGAGGCTACGATACAACCTTCAAAAAATATTTTCCAAGTCAACTCTTGCTTCCATTAATTTTCTTGATTCAATGTCAAGTTTCCGCCCCAATAGTTCCGCCGAGGGTTGGGTTCAACCCCAAGTACGCCCAAGCCATCAATCAAATCAGGAGTGTCCATGTTTTTACTGTAAATCGATGTTTAATGACTAGGTTCAATATAACTTTTATAGGATTCGTAAAAATTTTAAGGTAATTTATTACACTTATTTTTTAGTTTGAAAAATAACTCTCTGCAGTTCTCCATTTAAACTTTAATCGTTGTACCTTTCATTCTTTCCTACACCAGTTTGTTTGATTGAACGCGCGAATCTCAGAAACTACTGGATCGAATTGAATAATTATGTGTATTGTGTTTGATTTGATAATCTATTTATCAAGGAAGGCTATATAACATCACGTCACTAAGTAGACCAGTAACCAGTACAGAACAGCTAGTTTTCAAATAAAGAGATACAAAGTTTTGTTTTTCATACTTAATAATATAGATTCTTGGTGCGATTTAAACCTTTGTTGGAAAGGTTAATAACTCAGAGATAAGGCGTAGTTATCTAAACTGAAGAAATACATTACAAAGGGTTTGATAACGGTGATAAAGGTCTAACTTCCGCCATTCAGTACAGTTTACTTTAGAAAATAAATATCTAGCTGTAGCGGCACATTATCATCATCATCTGCCAAGGTTTTTCCTACGATGTTCGGGTCAGCTTCCAGTCGAACTGGATGCACCTGAATAACAGTATTTTACATAATTACGTAGAGCGACTGCTTATCTGACCTCTACAACCCAGTAACTGGACGAAACGCTACCCCTTAGCAAGACATAATTCGCTATATGTTTATGCTAGTCAAAGCAATATGTGTATGCTAGTCAAAGCAATCAATATAAACTAGTTTTCCATGAATCACATCAGTCTGATTAAAAGATTCTACAACACCAATACATTCAAATCAGTGAACGAAAAGTGTGGGGGATCAAGCGACATAGATTTACATTCCACATCGCTCGTAGAACTGACAACCGATGGCATGGGGAAGAAAAGTTCTCGAGTTGCGACCACGGACCGAAAGACGCAGCGTAGGCCTCCCACTAGGTGGACCTCAGGCAGAGAGAGAGTCACGGGCAACCGATGGATCTACATTTACTAGTAATTCAACGCCATAGGCATAGTATTGTGACTTCCTCGATACTACATTGGGCCTGCGTAGTGTATTACGGCACACCCCTTTTCCCAGTGGAAACATTAGTTATAGGCCAATTTAGGTACGACTTCCCCTTCTATTACGAACGGGGATTTGGTAAACACAAAGCTTATGAAATGGTTATCACGCTACAAAGCCAATATTGCGAATTGAATACACCAACAAAAAAGCTGCCTGTAATCAACTTCATTATTATTCACAACTTAATTAAAGAAACTTTTAACACTGTGTCACAGACATCTGTTCCAGGATTACGCCTTTTCCCATTAGGGTTACCATGCATCCTGATTTTTCTGGACATGCCCGGCATTCTGTTACCTCATCCGCTTCCAAATTAAACTCATCTGTTGTCTGATCTACCTAAGGTGATTTCTTTGTTTTTTCATTAAAAACGTCGTGCACGTGTGCCTCTGAAAAATTGCTTCGCCTCTCTGTGTTGGGCTCATCTTAAGTTCAGTTAATTTTGTAACTTTCTCCATTTGGGTATATTTTTTTCCCACGTCTTTATAAACTCACTTTTCTTTCAATGTCTAATTTTTTGTAGCCTGTTATGGTTACTTGCATTGTCAATGTAATTAATATGTTGCCATGCCCTAACCGGGTTTCATGTTGAAACTTATATATTTATGGCTGGCCTGTTGGTCTAGTGGTTAGTGACCCTGACTGCTGTGCCGGAGGTCGTGGGTTCGATTCCCACCCAGGACAAATGTTTGTGTGATGAGCACGATCATTTGTTCTGTGTCTGGGTGTAATTTATCTATGATATGTATGTATTTAGAAATATATAAGTATGTTTATCAGTTGTCTAGTACCCATAACACAAACTCTGCTTAGCTTGGGACTAGATGGCGTTGTGTGATAGTTGTGGAATATTATTATTTATTTATTATTATTATTTATTATTTATGTAACACCTAATGTTCACATGAATGCAATAAAGAATTTGAGTTTGAGTTTTATGTATTCCTGGGCAATGACTTCCGCTTTCTCCTTATAAATCCTCCTCTGTGTTTTGACATTTCTGAACTTGTTTTTTTTTCGAAGATGGAATACTCTTTATTATACAAACCATACAAATTACAGATGTAAGGTAGGTGAACCAAGGAAGGCCACACTAACAAATAAACAGTTATTATTCGTTTATTTACTAAACAAATAAAACTAACAAATATTGTAGTAATACTTTGTTTTATTACTTATCATAAGACCACTTTTTTGAATTGCAGATTTAATCAATATTAATTAGACATAAGTTTTATTGAACTCTACCAAATGGCCTAACTAGGAACAGGGGCTTCTATGAAGGCCATCGTAATAAAGAGGTTATTTAACACTAAAAGTTACTGTTATTAAATCTACGTTAAAAAGAAGTGGTTTATATGATTGTTATATAATAAAACAAAGTATCACTTTAACATTTGTTAGTTTAATTTATGCAATAAATGAATTAATAATAACTGTTTATTTATGAGAGTGGCCTTCCATGGTACACCACCTTAATTTTACGTTGTCTATTCCCGATATCCAAGAAGCGAGGGCCTGTTACGTACTACCAAAATAATAGGGCGAGCGATTCGCGGCTGCGTCTGTGATATTCAGTTGGATGGATCTTTGTAAACGGAAGGAATTTGTCATCACATGGCAATAACTACGAAATTTTAATAATTGGCCTTCGAAGGAGCATGGCCTTCCATGGTCCAGCCACCTTAATAATTATCCAATTCACAATATCTTTTAAATAGGGTGATGACACAATGGGCAGTCTTACATAACGCTTAGAGCAATCTTCTAGTCAACATTCTACAAGATCATTTGCGAACATGATCAAATTCTCACAGCACCTGCATCGCCATTAACTAAGAAAACAAAAGAATACCCTAGTATTTTGCAAGTATCCAGCTTTATGTCCGGATTTTTGAAACTGCTTCATGTGCACCCTACATGTATTGATATTGGCACACGGCTGGGTCAAGGCTGTAGCAGCAACTAAAACAATGCCGTAATCACGTGAGCATTGCCTTGAAGACTGCACCTACAGTTTGCACGGGACCCGCTACCCGCGACGCAGCGATGCGGCGAGATTATTGAATCTATAGACTAGCTATAGGAACGAACGGAGTTGTTCAAATGTCCAATGCTATCAGTTTTGAAAGCTTATAACACTGTACCTAGGAGGGCTTGAAGAGGATCGAACTTGAATCCAAATGTAACCATGTATGTAGTTAATTTTGTTAATCTTGCTACTTTTTTACTTTAGGAGGATTTGCTCTTAAGTTACCCAGAAGAAGATTGTTCACTTTAACTTTGGAGGGACTTCTTTTTCTATTCGACTTTATCTTCGGAATAATTAATTACAATCATTAAAATATGTGTACATTCACCATCTCAAAACTGAGCAGAGTACTGAATTATTTTTTTGAAATGGGACACCATTGGTAATTCTGAATCCATTAGAGATATCAGGAAACATTGTTGAAGAAGTAGTCTACCTTACTCATTTTTCATATTGACAAATACCTACTATACCTTAAACCTGGGTATTATAGTTCATTATGCTTCTACTAATAAGCAGTCATCAAAAATAATAAATAATCGTCTTAGTTACGCGTGATCGCATTTGAAAAGACCAGTGAAGCCTACCAATTACCTACTCAAAAGTAAATTAAACAAATTGTAACACAAAAATAACGTTGGAATCTTAAGCTTATGATCGATGTCTGACTTGCTAAGCCTCACTCAGCTCAGTTTGTTTGGAAAATACTTAACAAGAGGCTTATAACTTTGTTAATATTCGACTCAAAAGGGTTCGGATTATTTTGTCGGCTCCCACCATTTTTTTTTTCATCGTATCAATACGATCACGTCATAGGCATATGAGAGAGATTTTTTAAAGAACCACTTTTCCCCAAAATAAAAGGATTGATCTGGGGGTCTACTCCTGAACGAAGATAATAGGTACGAAAGAAACGCGAAACTTTTGAGTAAACCTTACTCCGTATTAGTCGTATTAATTTTGACTTCTTAAGTTCTGAAAACCAATAGGTACCTACTGTCTATCTCTGCCAACCAACTACCAACTATCCAATCATGTCACCACCAATTTTTATTTCGTACCACTATCTAATCTTATGTCCGTAATTTAAAACAGTAGCAAACGCCCGGAACTTTGGCCGTGACTGGGGGTTCCGTGCTTAGATAGTAGTACCCCTGAAGTTAAGGACACGACATCACCAGTTCAGTGAAAACCCATAATACCAGTTAGGCTGTTCTTTTACTTTTTAGCTGTTCCCCTATACCTAGTCCTAAACTTCCGTTCTTCCATTTTGTTTCTTCTAAGTAATATCTATTAAAGTTTGACAGATTAGGGACAGCTTAATGTGCTGGGGTCTGTAAATATTTTCGAAAACATCACTGAAATTATTAAAACCCTTTTAATCTGACGTTAAACAGTTATTTCACGTATCAGCTCAAATTTAGCAATCATATGAGTAAACAAACGTTGTTACAAAATTAAAGCTTTGTGTTAGCAAGTTAGACCGGGAGCCAAAGCATTATTTAGTAATTATTGCCAGTCACGTTGGTCTTGTAATCGCAAAGCTAATTAACATGACATCCGAAGTTTTTATTTACAGGAAGATTCGATTTTTTTATCATCGTGCGTGCGTGACCGTGACGATATTATGATAATATTTATTCACGTAAATACAATCTAACTCTGATTCAAGATAATCTTTTCCTTAACCATGATCTTAAAAAAAACCGAGGAAGGCAGTAGGTACTCAATTACTTCCTCTTTTCAGATCGAAGATACAAGTCATCGAAAAGGCGGGGGTGGGACCTTTTTAGTTCCGATGAACGGTGGTATTTGGACCATGTGCGTGTCTCTTGAAGGTAGAATTCCTCAAATATTTTATTAAATACTTTTAAAGTAAAGGGATTGTTAATTAATGGATGTTTTTGTTTGCAGAGGAAGAGGTATCGATATTGTCCAGGGCTGGGTTCCCTTCGCAGCCGGTATGCACAAATTATTTAGCAAACAGTGACGAGGAAGAGCCCCGAGCTGATTGGCAGCATCGTAAGTATCTTTTTGTATTAAAATTCTGCTTATTGTTAAAATAGGTAAACCATAATGCGACATCTCAACAAACCTATAATGAAAATATGTGATTATTTGTTGTTTGTTTTTTTTAATTTGACTAAACGTTAATTAATTTTTTATCTCTTATTCAGGCAGAGTGTACAATTACATTTTGGTTTTGTTTATAAAACCTAAAGGTTTTAGAAGCCAGTTACATAAGAAGTAAAACAGGAATACTCCTATTTAATACCTACCGTATTTTTGCTTACGAGGATAGTTAAATACTTTTACTATAATTTAAAACAAAACCCCACCCAGCACTCGCAATAACAAAAAAAAACACTTACTTAACATAAAAACGAGCTATAAACGCTCCATAAAAGCTGTCATAATTATCCTTTCACGATAATAAAACCGGAGTTCATTATGAAAACTAGATGTTAAAATATTCAACGACGATAAGTCAAGGTATGCATAAACAACGCCCTTTTCATCCCTCGCTGATTCAACCTTGGAGAACCACTTTCTTTCGGCCAAGTTCATTTATCAACGTGTTTTGCAAGTACGAGCAAAAGTTTACGAGAAAACACATTTGTAAATCGTTTTTTGTTCGGTTGGCTGCTTTGTGAAAAGGAACCGAATTAGTACGGACATTTCGTTGACAGCTGAGGCTGCTCCATTTATTCTTGAGCGAAGTTTTTTGTTACTTATAAAGTTTTTGAGTAGGTAAGTGGATTGGCACTCTCGCTAATGCGGTCCATATCTGAGACCCAACAGTTAAACAGTTGGTACAGTTTCCCATATAAAGCCAATTTTGTTGTCAACTGACTTCAATGACTTCGCCTATATAGGGTGACTGGTAATTAGTGTACGATTCTTTCATGATAACCAACAACTTTTACTATGGGAACAAACCTGAACACTCGAAAAAAAAATAGCTGTTCAGTACATTTCCCATAGTAAAAATTGTTTGTTATCATGAGCACAATCACGTGTTTAAGTATAGTACACTAATTACCAGTCACCCCATATAGACATTGGTTATTGCAGGTTGTAAGCTAACTATAAAAAAGTCCCTATCTATTATTTTTTTCGTGTAACAGTACAAATCTCATTCAACCATCTTCACGAACAAGATGGACGTAGTTACCCAAAATAAATGTGGTAATACGGTAAAATATAGCCTTCATCATCAAAACCAGAAGTGGCCCGACGTTCTTTGAATGTTTAATGAACGTTTTCAGCTCAGAAATATCCCTCAGTAAAAGTCACATTCCTGTCCCATATTGAAACTAAAAATTAATGAAGCTGCTATATTTTTAGCTAGCTGGAGTAGTGGCGGAAATTTATATTTTCTGCAGTGGCGTTAATCGTTTGGGCGGAGCACCGACGTGTCCTCACGGCTGCGATAGGCGGAGACCTCTCGCGCCCGGCACTGGTTGCGGCCATGCTGCGGGGCGAGACGGAGTGGGAAGCGGTCAGCTCCTTCTGCGAGGCAGTAATGCTCGTAAAGGAGGAGGCAGGCCGCGAGCGAGAGAGGACAGCGTCCTCCCTCCGCCCCAGCCGCAGTGGTAGGCGCCCACGGCGACGGACGTCGCTCGATGATCTCCGGCCACCGTAGGCGCGGGCATGCGGGCAGCGAGTAAAGGGCAACTCGCTGCCCGACCAAGGACCATGCCCGGGTCGACGGCGCGTTGTGCCCCACGCGCGCCTCAAAGAGCGTCAGCATAATGACGGGGCCCCCCTCTCAGAGGGCCAAAGCCTGCCGGGGTCGCGGGATTATTCCCTTACCGTAACCCCGGAACATAACAGGCTATGAAGGACACCGTGGATTTTAGTCAGTAGAAGTCTGACAGTCCCTCCCGCCCTGCCCGGGGTTGGAGGACTCATTTGATGATTTTACCGCACACTAAAAAAAAAAAAAAAAAAAAGTGGCGTTAATCGTCACTCAAACCTTTTACATGTTTAAAGAGGCCGACGGCTCGAGCCTTTGACGTGGGCACGTAAATATTTGAACAATATGATATTTATGTAACACTACAAAATCGGGTTTAATAGAGATTAATTGAGTTTCAGAAGTTAGGTCCTACAAATATTTAGGCTTTTAATAGATGGCAGTTGAATTTTAATATTAATTTATGGGAGCTTTATGGAAATTAAGTACACAGTTAACCACCATAGGGGTGTTCAAAATAGAGATCTTCATCATAAAATAGCTTTTTAAAAGTTCCTAGAGCCAAGCTCCATACAAAATTTGGTACATGATACCAAAAGTTATTTTTCCTTTTATTATTTTTTTCTGATGGTGTGGTATGGTCACTATTTGTACCTACTTTATGGCCCTTCCACCCTGTAATATTTCCCTTTTGGACTTGGCAGGTAAATATTTCCCAGCAAAAAATAATCACGGACTAGCAAGCGCAGCGTAGGACGTCCACCAGCAAGGTGGACAGACGACCTTATAAAGGTCGCCGGAAGACGCTGGATGCAGGTCGCTTCCAACCGGTATCTGTGGAAATCAAAAGGGGAGGCCTATGTTCAGCAGTGGACGTCCTATGGCTGAGATGATGATGATGATGAAAAAATAATCTATCTTAAACCTTTTTCCCAGGTATGCAGAATCTATCCATATCATGCGCTCTAGTCTGCCTCATAGTGCTAGGCAGCGCGGCTTTGGTTGGCGCGTTCGGCATCTGCAAGCATCAGATCAGCGCCGTACTTATAACTGGTGTCATGTATCTTTTAGCTGGTAAGTAAAGCTTGGCCAGAACGGGTTGAAACGGAACTAAAATTTTTATTTCTGACAGCGTTTTAAAATCTTTGATATTTGATGTAAACAAAGACCGCAGGTTTGTTAGATTCATTATTGTGCCATAAAGCTAACGTAATAAGTGAAAAAAATAATCCTACTACTATTATAAAGGCGAAAGTTTGTAAGTATGGATGTATGGATGTTTGTTACTCTTTCACGCAAAAACCACTGAACGGATTTGGCTAAAATTTGGTACACACATAGTTTATAATCTGGATTAACACATAGGATAGTTTTTATCCCGATTTTATGTTCCCGTGGAATAACTTTCGAGTAGTAGCGGGTAAAGCCGCTGGCAACAGCTAGTATTATAATAAAATCATTCAAAGTGCTGGTAGCGCGAAGACAGTGGCGACTTCCGGTTTTCTACATTTATAAGTCAAGCTGTATAAGTGCCATTTTCGTATTAATAAGTGAGTAATCGTTCCAATAACTGTGATCCTTAGTCTAGCCGCACTTTATTCAATAATGTACCCTATTTGAATAAAGTTGATGTCCCAATTCATAAATGGTACGCGTTAAATAAATAAGTAAAGTCGCTGTATAAATCTAGACCGACACGTCAGCTCTTGAAAGCAGTTTCCATGCTATTCGGATTCAGTCTCATAAACGGTATCTGGGGTAATCAGCCAAGTAAAAAGCCTATTGATAAATTTTAGTAACGAAAATCTTATTTCTAAAATCGTTTGTGCTGAGAAAGGAGTACCTACCTACATTGTTACAGACCGTAAAAAACTTTTAAATTGAAACGAGTGTCACCGATCGATTCCCTGACTCCGCTGCGGATTAGGTTTGTAAATTGGATGGTAATCTTACCTCAGTCTGTCGGTAAAGGTCATAGTCAATAAGGCTCCGGGACTAACTCTTGCTTCCTACTTTATTACGGTGCTGGAAAAAGTTTCTTTGTCCTCAACCTCGTTTTTCTGTGTTATAAATTGACAACTGGTTTCTAGAAGGGTATAGGCTGTCAAAACCTGGATGCTACTCTAAGAGAATGAGCACTTATCCAAGCGGAGTCGGTTTGATCCGCTCACATAACACATTTGTCGCATGTCCTCATCGCCCATGGCAAAATGAGGCGAATGACTTCTTTATCACTTTATTATTTTACTAGCTGTTGCCAGCGGCTTCACCCGCTACAACTCGAAAATTATCCTACAGGAACATAAAATCGGGATAAAAGCTATCCTATGTGTTAATCCAGGTTATAAACTATCTGTGTACCAAATTTTAGCCAAATCCGTTCAGTGGTTTTTGCGTGAAAGAGTAACAAACATCCATACATCCATACTTACAAACTTTCGCCTTTATAATAGTAGTAGGATTCTTTAGATATTCAATGTCCATTCCGACAATAATTGTGGTGCCTGCATTCTCAAAGCAAGGTAATAAAAACTCACTTTTTATTCCAGGTCTATTCGCCATGTTCACTCTAATGATAATCCACTTCAAGCGCGTTCAACGCGTGTCAGCCCGCGGGTCCTCACACGCAGACGGGACCGGAGACGGCGTGGTGGGTCCACGTGGACCCGCACTGTCCCTCCTCTCAGCCAGGGAATTCTCCACCTCCTGGTCACTGGAGCTCGGCTGGGGGGGCGTAGCCCTAGCCACCACAACCTCCCTCCTGTGGATTTTACTCTCAAAAATTATGAGATACAACCCCATATCGGCTATGCTCTTGTTAATCTAAATCCCTATTGAGAAAACTTCCCTTTAACATACAAATTACTAGTCAATTACCAATTTTTAGGTTTTGAAATGTTTGTTAGCAGGCATAGCCGTGCGGGCAAGATCTCATTTGATGTTTTTGTTTCACTAATACATAAGGATTAAAAAAAGACAATTCACAGAGATATTATTTGCTACCTACTCCCAAGGCTTTGTAGATAATTGTACCTATTCTGAATTTTTTATCCTTTTTGCGACCTTTTAAAATTTCTCTACGTTACTTTTTCTCCAACGTTACGCTTTGAATTTAAATAAGCTTTAGATAATCGCCGAGCTTGCTGCCGTCCATTGCTATTAATGTTATTGTTATACTTCTCCTTTCTATAATTATACTTTTACGTATTTCACGACCTACCTATTATCGCTATCTATTTTAATATTATACAATGTTACCAACTTATAAAATAAAACGTTTAAAATGTTTAAGGTATTCGCTGTACTTTCTTAATCTACAGAAAAAGGATTAGACGCTTTCGTAGTCAGTAAAGTTCAATACAATAAATTAAATCAAGATGACTTTAATGTTTGAGATGTCAGCTCCCGGCCTAACGTTTAAATATTTCAATATCTCACTGTTGGTAGTTTTAGAAACACGAAAATAAACAAAAATAGTTTCAGATATCGGTAATTTTAAAACTACATATTATTTCAAAAATAATATTTAGAGTTTGAAAGAGTTATGGTGCTTTGAGTATCAAAAACATTATTTTAATAAATACTTAATTAAAAATATATTAAAAATAGTTGTATCTATTGGTTTGTATACCCTCTCTTATAGAATTACGAATTATATTGTGAACTTATTATTCCGTTGTAGTATAAAATAAGCTTTCTAAATAATTGCAAATATGTTGTAAAACTGGAATCAACAGAACAAGCATTTACTTACGCACATTTTCTTTATAAGAATTTTAATTATTTATGTTTAAATATAATAAAATATTATATTATGCATATTAGGATAAGTTTAGGCCGTAAAGCCACAGTTAGTTACCAAATGCGTAAATAAGTTAAAAGTAAGCCCGAAAATGTTATATCGTAGATCGAGTGGGCCTATCCCCTAAAATGGTTTGCAAAATAGAAATTATGAAAAATATGTACGTTACTGGTACAAATGATGTGAAAATGTGTATGAAATTAAGGTAGGATTCTGAAAGCGACCGCAACGGCAAACTGCAAAGGCAAAGCGGCCCAAAGACAATGAGAGATAGCAGTGCACTTCTATTAAACTGCAGCAATATTCTCTGGCTGTAAGCCTTACACTCAATACACCTAAACTAGTTCAGCTGATGTCAACCTCCTTTGTTGAAGATGAACAAGGGCTGACCTTAGAGTTGCCATAGAAAAAACAAACATGCAATATTAATCACTTTCTCTGACCTTCCTCTCGAGGCATTCACAAAAAAATCGCCATTATGCATAGGAGTCTTCAAAGTTTTTCCTAAAAACCAGTTGTGTCGCAACAGTCGTGTTAGTCGGGCGGCATTGCTGCTGTCGTTTGCTGTTGCGGATGCCTATCGGAACTGTACCTTTATATTATAGTAATTTATTTAATAAATACCCTACTTTTAAATGTATAAGCAATGCAGTTGCTGATATAAAATATTACAACTATGCTTAAAAGCACATTTTGTAAAAAGCATCGTTCCCATTGTGATGTCGTTCATTTCAATGAATGTTGTTCGTTCGGTGTTTTTGTTAATTGTTCTTTTATACTTTGAATGCATAAAGCAATATATTTATTTTGTTTACAAATTGTCGTTTATTATTTTTCTCACTCCATACTATTTATTTCAGAATGGCAAAAAATCATGTAGATGACTTAATTTAGTTATAAAAACAGGTTTAAGAGAAAATAGATTTTATTTTCATAATAACAGCTTAGTCTATATTTACAGAACGTTATATCTCCGAAAATGTCTATGACTTCATAAAACAAGTCATGTTTAAATACTTACATATTTGTTTTATCAAACAAAAAACTTTACTTAAAAATAGAAACCATAATAAAAGCGAATCATTGCTAGTCTACAATCAATGACCCCATTGAATATGCACTAAGCATTTGAAAATAAGTGCCTCTAATGACATAATTCGTTGATACAGCAAGCATTCAATTGCCTTTAAGATTCCTGCACACTATGGGATTTTGCCACTGCGATTCGTGCGATATCGAGTCGATTGCCGATTTAAGTCGCACGTATTTACTAATGGAGTAACGCGATGCAATTCAACCATGCTCTTCAAAAATCCACCTTACTACTACGACATAAAGGCGCTGCAAACCAAAGACAAAAGATGTCGCCAGTGACGAGCAGTTGTGTAATCGAATTTCGAACAGAGAATCATGTGCATTGCCAGTACGTGCATGCAATTCGATATCGAGGAGATCTGTGAGCGATATCGTCAATCCGTGCGACGCCACTAGCAAACACTAGCGATTGTCCATACATTTTTTTCGGCCGGACGCTTGTGTGATATTTGACCGATATCGTCAATCGATGTAATTCTGTATCGCGTCGCGCTACTGGTACTCCTTTAGGGAGCGTACCCATGCCGCGAATCGTGCTATTTGCAATTGCTACTAACTAAAAAAGAAAATCGTCCTTGCCACTACGATATAATGATGCAATTTGATTGACTTGACGTCATCGTGACGAGTGTGTTTTGTTTTTCATCGGTATAGACAAAAGCACCGTACTGGTGGATTATGGCCAACTCCCACTCACAGAGAAGAGGCCTGTGTCCCAGCAGTGGGAACATTTATTTTTTGATGATGATTCTATGTGTTCACACACATACATATACTTAGTACGTATAGTAGACATAGGTTGACACTTGGCAGGTTTGAAGAATTCTTTAAACAAGTTTTACCTACGCTTTGGGGAGACTCGTTGCATGCCCTAACCAACAACTTCCATTTGGTTTCAAAACTTGTGGCCATAAGTAACTTAATCATCGTCTTTCAATAATTGGTCTTCTATATCAAAGTCTTCGGCCTTCCGTTTCTTCGGGCGCGGTCGCTTGCCAGTCACCATTTCCATTTTCGCCTTCTTAGATTGTTTTTTCTTTTCTTTTAGTTGTAGTTTCCTCTTGGCTGCTTTCTCTGGGTTGTTTACTTTTTCTTGTAGGAGTAACTGGAAAATATTGTAATGTTTAATAGATTCCACTTTTTTTTTTTGGAGTTTTGTTTTAGTATCGCGCCGTAGAAAGATATTGAGTATGGGGTACGAGTTCACGTTTGTCCGTACCAACACCTCCTCTCTCGCTCGTTTTCCCTAGAAATCTATGAAACTATCAATCCCACCGATATCGTGTCGATGTCGTTATCGTCTAATTTGAAAACTATATTTAAAACGATATTTTTTTTTTGTGGACAATAGAATTTCAGAACGAGAAAAGTGCAGCTCAAGAATAAGAAATACATATACAAATAATGAATGGGTTACCAACCTTTTTCCTCTCAGCCCTCTTAATATTGAGCTTCATCTGTGCCTCAGCCACAAGTTTACTGTACTCGATCTCCCCAATCTTCCTTCGTAGCTTCTTCCCAAGTCTGCCCGCCAGTTGCTTGGCGACGGTCGCCGGGGTGGCCGCGTCGCCGGTCGACAGCTCTCGGACTATCGGCGGGAGGATCACGTCCACTATTTTATTTACTTCTTCGTCTTCTAATAAGCTGAGAACGTGGGTCCACATTGTAAATATTGATGATCTCTGTGAAAAAAGAATACGGTTTATTTAAAACTTGTTGAGAATTTAAACGTAAAGCTCAGTTTACAGAAACTCTGTGTTCAATAAAAAATCAAGGCAAAAGCATAACTAAGGGCCTATGCACACCACATTTTCTAAACGCGCCGTTGACAAAAAGATTTTATCAAACACAGCAGTTTGTAGTCGTTTGTATCTGGCTCTAAGAAGGATTGGAAGGATTATGTTGATTAGTCTTTTTATTTTATTTTCTAACAAACAGTTTTGCACTACGAAAAACTAGCGACCACGACTTTTAATCTTATTTTAGTAGTGTATTTGACTGAGGAACCGGCGGCAAGTTGTCATGCTCCCTTAGTTGACATTGCTTGCGGTAGCGTCGAGGGTCGGGTTGCCTCCTACCCACTTACATGGCGTGGGGGAGTAGCTGATCTTTGCGTTATACTCGTGAACGGGTGCTGCTTGTGGTGTCTGGTCGACTTGCTGATCTTTGGTTTTGTTATATGTAATTTAATTTATTTTCTTTGTTGTTTTTTATTATGATGGATGGTCCTAGTTTATCTTTATGTGCCTTCTAGTCACGATTGAGGTGTAATCTCGGATTGATGTATAATGTGAATGTTCTAATAAATTGTATAAATCTTGGTTCTTCTAACCGCACAGACAGATGTGTTGCTGGGGAGTTTGTTCCGCCACTTCTTCTTCCCAGCCAAAACACTAGGAAGTGTCGAAGGGGGGGCGCTTTGGGGGACTGTCTTATGTAAAATTTGACCTTTAAAAAGTGCTGATAAATCAGCCTAGTTTGAATAAATGACTTTTGATTTTGATTTTTGATTTTGATGTCATACAATATACTTACAATGTCCATATTACTAGGTGCTCTAGCGACTTCTACGTTGATAGCTCTCCTCAATTTGAACAGTATCCAACGTATATTCATCCTGCTTCCTCCTTCGACGTCTTCACCTTCCAACTGAGCCTTCTTATCCAGCTTGAAACTTGACATGGAATGCACCAGCTTCAGTATCACGAATAACACTGCTGTTGTCTGCAAAATTAAAATATTAAAGTAAATTAGTGGAACTGGGCTGATCATATTATTTGCTGTATGTTTTTTTTTTTCTTTTTTTTCGTGGTAAAATCATCAAATGAGTCGTCCCACCCCGGGCAGGGCGGGAGGGACTGTCAGACTTGTACTGACTAAAATCCACGGTGTCCTTCGGTAGCCCTTTGTGTACCGGAGTCGCGGTATACGTATGTCCCGCAACCCCGGCAGGACTGTGGCCCTCTATAGGGGGGCCCATCATTATGCTGACGCTCCTTGAGGCGCGCGTGGGACACAACGCGCCGTCGACCCGGGGATGTGCTGTATGTTGGAAGAGCAATGGGCAAAAATAACCACTCGGTGGATCGATGGATCCCAAATGGCAGTAAACGACAACGCGGCATGCCCAGAAGGAGATGGCGGGATGAGCTGGACTCATTTTTAAGGGATTGGCCTACAATCGCACTAGATCGCGAAAAGTGGAAGGAGAGAAGGAAGGCCTTTGCCCTGAGTGTGAGGGAGACAGGCTTATAATAATAAATTAGTAAACATTTTTAATGGCCTATTGCCTGCATCTTCTCATACGCGGACATCGAAATTTGTACCACGGAAACTTACTATCCGGGATAAAGATAAAAAGATACCATGTTGTTTATTGTTGTATCTAGGTTTCTAAACGTTATAAAAATCCATTTACTAATTAAGGCCGATGCAATTTATCTGATTAATCGGCCAAGGTCTTAATACAGCAGTAGACTTCTAACATGTTTTTTTTTTGTTTAGTGTGAAAAATCATCTATTAAGTCCTCACACCCAGGGCATGGCATGAGGGACTGTCAGACTTGTACTGACTAAAATCCACGGTGTCCTTCAATAGCCCTTTATTTTCCGGGGTCACGGTAGCTCGTTAGTCCCGCGACCCCAGGATTCTAACATGAACTAAGGAAAATTTACTACATAACAAAAACATAAATCTCACCTGTTCGACCATTTCCTTCGAAGCACCTGTAGTGTACTGCGCACACAAGTCCAACACAAGACTCCTGATTACATCCTCCGTTTCATCATAAATAAAACCTCTATCACTTTCAACCTTCTTCTTAACAACACCATCCAACTCTTCAGCATCTACCACTGACAGCAACTGTCCCAAAATCTTAGCTGACTTCAACCTAACCCAGGAATGAGGGTAAGCAAGCAACGCTTTACATTGCTGGGCTATCTCATCAAAGTCATTCACGTACTTCTTATTCGTCAAACTCGACGAGCAATGGACTGTAATCTTTTCGATAAGGTTCAATATTTGTATTAGACTATGGTCTTTTTCCTTCTGTTTGTCTTCGTCAGTCTTGTCATCTGATTGTTCTAGTTTTATTTTAACGAATCTTCCTTCAGTGATGTCGTTGCTAAGTAATAGTATCTTGCCACTGACTAGGGAGAGGATAGTGTTCAGTCTTGATTTGAAATCTTCTTGTTCTACGTTTACGAAGCGTGTGCTTAATTGAGCTGCTAGTTCGAAATGTACTGGCTGTGGAGGCAGAAACATGGTTTTAAAGTAAGTTGATATTTAAGGGAGCAGTGGTGGCCTAGTGGTACTTATCGGTCCCGACTTACAAGTTGTAGGAATGTAGGTCGTGTGTTCAAACCCCGACAGGCTCATTACTTTGTGAAATTTATTTCATCACCACTGCTCTCAAAACGGTGAAGGAAAACATCGCGAGGAAACCGGCATGTCCTAGAAATTCGAAGACATGTGACATCCACCAATCCGCACTGGGCCCGCGTGGTGGATTATGGCCCACTCCCTCTCACAGAGAGGAGGCCTGTGTCCCAGCAGTGGGAACATTATAGGCTGATGATGATGATATTTATTGATAGTCGATCTCTCTCCGGTCGTCTCGGATTGCCGTTCCGTCGGACTATGAGAGAAAAGGAACAGATCTGATATTGACTGCGCACACACATGTGCACTCACTCCGATGATTTAGAGGTAGCCGAAACTGATCAGGAGGACTATTATTATAATTAGAAAGCATTTTAGGTATCAAGAAAGAAATCTGGACTTTTTTAGCCAGAAACAGAAGTTTTTTTTTTTTTAAACCAAGTTATCGGCTCTTTTCTGTCGGAAATCAACCTGTTCCGTGGCATGGCTAAATTTTTCTACTATGTAAGATTAGTCTTACTTTAACATTTATTTTGCAGATAAATGACAGCAAAAAGCACCGCATTGTTTAGAAATAGTTTAAAATTCTAGAAAAAAAAACCTATTCGTAGTTGTTGATTTTGAGCTAGTACCAAAACATAAGCGCAAAACATTACCTGATTGTCTTGGAAGAAGGTCATCACTAAATCGAAGAGCTTATTCCTCTCCTGCAAAGGGAACCTCTTCAGCATGGCCTCTATGCAGCTGGCTGCGCAGGCGCGGCACTCGGGCGCGCTGTCGTTGAGCATGCAGGCGCCCAGCGAGAGGAGGAGGTGGGCGCCGTGCTTTATTAGTTGTGCCTGGAACAAGAATTATGTATTTGGAGGCTTAAATATTGGTTGGCGCTAAATCATTAAGGATAAAAAATCAGGTAAATGTCTTTGAAAAGAAAACTATACCAAAAAGTAAATTTTACAGGTTAAAATTTCTTATCTTCAATAATATAATAATACATTAGTACTCTTAGGATAAACACTTCAACAAACAACTCAGAGGTCCATAATCTTTACTAGTTACAAGACCTTTGGCAGACAGAGCCTTTAAGAATGAGATTACGTGATCTGCGGCCGTCAAGGTAAAATATTCTGTGAAATTAGGACAAGATTGGACCAAAAATAAAACAGCTTTGATTCAAACCGTCATCAAGATATTAAAAAAGAACACCAAATTATTGTGATTGTGTTATCCATACTTGACGCAAAGATTTTCTAAGACGGATGTAAAACGGGGTGCTTTGACAGGAAACCTCCACGTGCGCCCGTGGACTGGAGTTCCCTCTCGGATACGTCCAGGGGGAAGACCAGTTTTTCGGGCCGGTGCACCCTGGGATGCGGGCAAAAACTCTTCCTTAAGCACACAGTGCCTAAGTTGTCTCTTTGCCCGTATGCGAATAGCTGTGTAGACGCTCCAACGCGTGTCCCTCTCATTACCAGAGGGCACAGCGGCGGAGCGGGCTTGCGGACGGTGAGCGATGGGTAGCTCGGCGTCCGACGAAGGACCAAGCCCGGGTCAGTGGCGCGTCGTGTTTCGCGCCAAATGCCTGCTCGGATCGCGGGTTTTTTCTTAACCCAGGATACCGTGGCACACGGGTGGATTTTAGTCAGTAAGAGTCTGACAGTCCCTTCCGCCTCACCCAGGGCGGGAGGACTCATTTGATGATTTTACCACCAAAAAAAAAAAAGACGGATGTAAAACAATACTTACCACCAGTAACTTGTTGATGATCATCTCTAGGAACTTTAGTGAAGATTCTCTACCATGCTGCAGTTCATAGTTTAGTTGAGACACGAAGAAGTCGATATACTTTTCCAATCGTTTGCCAGGAGAGTAGTGCGTTAGGTAGTTAACGAATATCACGCGAGCTTCGTCACTGAAAGAATAACGTAAGTTTTATACATTATAATTCATAAACAATATTGGACTTAGAATAGACCCTTGAAGAACACCGTTTTTAAAAGTGGTAGGTATTATTTAATATTTTGCCAACAATTGGTGTTTTTATTTGTCTCTTTAGCAAATAGGATAGTAACTATCACTTACCTTCACCAAGTGCTCTAAATATTAGAAATACAATGAGATAACTGTGATGAAAGTGGTCGAATGCCTTGCAACAAATCACAAACAATGTAATGAAAATAGCTTGTAGTGTCTTATGAGTTCAACCCAACGACGATATAATACTAGACACCGCATGCACGCTCAGGGCCGCGCCAACCCCTTGCAACGCCTGTGCGCAAAGCCTATGAAGCGCCTGTGTGCAAAACCTATGAAGCGCCTTCTTTCATAAATTCAACTTTTTTGCCGAAATATTTTCATTAGTTTTACTGATCAATTTATGAGTTTCCTGTCAGTACGCGCCGAACCCGCGACTCCACTAGAATAAACCCAATTTCAATAAAATGTTTGTAATTGTGGGGAACCCCCTTGGGTCGCATCGGGTTACGTTTGTCACTAGTCATCCGGCGCCTCTATTACCCTGGCGCCTGTGTGCGCCGCACACTTCGCACATAGGGGCGGCGCGGCCCTGTGCACGCTCTAAGGAACAAAACTATTCTGTCAACTCGCTGAGGTACTACGTAAGCGAGGGGGACGGGGTACTGCGTTGTGATTGGCTAACTCAAGGTCTGTTCTGTCTCAACGTAGTTTACGGCTCACAGGATTGATCGAAATGAAACGAATATAAGACTTTTTTGCCTAATGTGTTGACAAACATCGGTCGCCTGTTATTACGAGTCTAGTCTAGTTATACTATTATATCGTCGTTGGTTCAACCAGACAATAAAATAGTGGTATTACGAAATACAGAAATAAAAAAACCACTTACCGAGATCTAGCGGACTCGCTCAGTATACATATCTTAGATACTTTCTCCATAACTTCGTGCAGTTCAGTCGATACTAGTCTTGCTTCTAATATAGCTTTCAACAGGGAGAACGAATTTGATTGCTTCTCATCATTCTGACAGTCTTCTTCCGCATATAAGAGGAGGGTTTTTAGTTGGTCCTCTTCTAGTTTATAATATTTTACATTGCGTACGAGCACTGTAACCGCCTGAAATCATACACGTCACCTTGTTTGATTGTTTCTTTTTCTTACCTACGCTTTCATGTTCGTCAAAATATAATGAAATGTTTCATGTATATTACAGATTCTTACCTTAAAAGCAGTCCTAACTAAATGGAAGTTATCGTTCTGTTTACTAATTTCGAAGGTCGCGTACTTATGTAACGTCAAAAATATTGTCTTCACAATATCTTGAATCATTTCCTCTAACGTTGGTGTGCTTACTCGGATGGTCCACAAGGTAGCTATACACTTCATAGCAACAGTCGTCACCTTTACATGGTCACTTTTCAAAGCATCGACTAGTAAAGGTACAAGAGGATCTACAAACGCCCGACAATCCATTCTTGGCACTTTCTCTCTTTTTAATATCACATACAGAATATTCAAACTGAATTCTACTAAAACATGAGAATTAGCTTTCCCAGAAGTTTTAACATTTTTAGCTTGAGATTCCTTGTTACGTTTCGGCGTTTCTGGAATCAAAAAGCAATCAGGTTTTGCTCTTAGCATTTTCTCTCTCTGCTTTTCAGTTATTTGTCTTTTTGGAACGCCTAATACAAACTCTGGTATGCTCTCAGACGCAACTCCGTGTAAGAATATGAAAAGGGATTCAATATCTATAAACTTATTAGTAACAAGGCCACTTGTAATATGCATTAGAACTTCTTGTACTTTTAATACAATCTTCTTCGAATGATGCTTCTGCAGGACTTCTTTGAAGGGTAGAATTAGATTTATTAGACACTGTTCTGTTATATTTTGGGACACTATCATTAGTGTCACGTAGCTTTTCTTGCTGGGTTTCGCTTCTGGCGTCTTATAATGTAGTTTGTCAACTTCTTTCTCTTCGGACAATGCTCCAAAGAGATCATTGGTACAAACATCGAGAATGTAGTCAAGATTTTCGTTCAGATCTCCTGGTTTGAATTCTGCTTTCAACGCATCTAGAACTGTATGTATTGTGGCGACTAAGACATGGACTTGGTATCCTCTGGTGAGTAACAAAGTCATATGTTCGAGTAGAACTCCCAAGTACGATGTTCCAACAGTAAGCATGATCTTCTTAACAATATCTCGAGCAGTTATTCTGACTTGCTTGAGCGGTGATTTGAGGAACGAACAGAGTTTAATGATGATGCTAAAAGGAAAATAATGTTGTAATAAATCGAATGTAGAAAGATTTTCATGCCAGATTTTGGAGGGACAGATGGGACATAATAAAATTATGTAAGAACTTACCCCGGCAGCTGATGTTTAAGCAGATCGCCAGGCAACCTTTGCAGCAACTTGACGAGAGCCAAAGCTATCGGTACTCTCAACATGTCCTCTTCCTGACGATCAAAACCAGTCTTCCTACGATTCACCTTGTGAGACTCCTCGTGTTCTGTCATTTTTCCGATGGCACTAAAGAAAAAAAATACATTAGTTTTATTTTTGTTACCCCTACAATTTAACTTGGTTATAATTTCACTCACCGATTTAGCTGTGGTAATAATCCAGCTGACAAAGATTTGATAATTCTTTTAGCTACTGATGGCGATACGTGTGTTACTCTTTCAAATGCAGGAACGTTGGCAACTTCTTTACTTGTTTCTTCTTCAGCCACTTCATCATCTGCTGCTTTTAATTCACTTTCTTCATCAATATCTACATTATCTTTAATTTCCGATTCATCTTCCTTATCGCCATCTTCAACGAGCTCTTTAGCGTTTTCTACATTTTCTTTATTCTCTGAACTTGCTTTAGTCATTTTAAACTTATGCACATTTGTTGTGAGTGCTTTTGGCAGTTCAATATTCTTTACTTTTGAGAAATCAAAATGGAATGCGTCAATAATCCCAACTAAAATTCGAGTCAACTGTTTTTGGTGTTCGGAAGAATGTCGCATTTTATTCAAATAAAGTTTTAGTATAACTTCGTAGTGATACCAAGGCAATAATCTGCAGCAAGTGGATACAACCTCTATACACGCGTCTATTAAAGTGTTTTTATCTGTGTACTTATCATCGCAAATATACATAGATGCCAGCGGTAAAATAAAGTTGGTCAAAGTCCGCGGAGTAGGACATTTCGTCATCTTTCTAGGAACTTTACAGAATTTCAACAGCGCTCTCACACGCCTATGCATTTGAAGATGGCACATGTTATCAAAGAAATCTACTTCTCTGTCTTCTTTATTTACGAAATGAGCTAAATCAGATATAACTACGTCAGCATCAGGACATTCTCTTGCCAATTCTCCGAGTAAGTTTATGCATTCATTTCTTAACAATTCGTTTTTACTATCTCTGATTCCAGTTGATATTAGCGATAAGACGGTATCTCTAACTAAGAATTGACCGTCAGTGCTTGATCTATACTTCATGAGAAGCTTTGGCAGGATTCGTTTTAAACACAGTCCAGCACTGTCCCTCAGACCAATATCTTTCTCAGTACGAATGAAGTAGAAGCAATTATTTACAATAAGTATTGCAAGGTCTACATCAATTTCGTCTTTATCTAGTAACTGATATATTTTTTTGTACGCGTCTATTCTTCGGTCAAAATCTGGCTGTTCAATCCATCTCTTGTTAAAAGCATTCATTTCTGCTACCATGTCTGCCATTCTAGTAAGTACATCTTTATTCTTTGGTGCACTTTCAGCGATCGACGCAAGTAATTTCATAAGCAATTTTCTAACTTCTACTGGACCGACTTTGTTAAACAAAACGGCTATATTCTTTATGTATACTTGTGGATTTGTACTGTGTCCTAATAAATTTATAATTGTGTTCACGGCATGTTCCATGTTTTCCTCCGCCATATTCATACACACTTTCTTTACTAGTATTGGTAGTAACAATGTCAGTAACTCGTCACATAATTCTGGCGATGAAACTAATTCTGTGATTCGTGATAGAATTAACAAATCTCTTTTGTTCACAGTATTAGATTTTGCAGAATTTGCCATTCGCCTTTTCATGACTTCTAGTATACTCGGTATGTGAGGTATTAGAATTTTGCTTCCGAAATTGATACCAGTTACGTTTTGAGGAGCTTCAACTGGTAAAACATTGAATGATTCAATTCTAGGAATTTCTTTATCTTCTTCGTCTTCTGTCAGCGTTATTAGTTTTTCTATCATGTCTAGTATCATATTGACCACACCAGGACTTGTTTTAGGTGCTAACAGAAGTTTGAATATTGCTGGGAGTGGAGTAATACAATCTTTTTCTGAACAAGTTATTAGCAAAATGTAGTATCGGGGATTCTGACACCACGCATTTAGAAGTCTTAACAATGCCGTTGGACTATGAATACCTTCGATGTGTAGTTTTGGCATCAAAGGCCAAATCAACGTTTCATACATGACGAACAACTCGTCTTTATTCCAAGGATATTTAGTGAATTGTTCAAATAACTTCCTAGTTGTACCCAAGGCAAGTGTACGAAGATTTTTCATTACCTTGACATATCCAACATGAACCTTGTCTCCTTGAGATAAGACCACTGCTACTGTAGAACAGATAGCAAAATATATGTTAAAAAATTTAGACAACAGTTCCTCATTCATACATCCTCCAAAATATTCACGAACCACTTCAAATAGATTTAAAACACTGTGAAGTTTTCCAGGGCTGGTAACAGATTTTAAATCTACGTCAGTTGCAATTTTTTCGAATATTTCTCGAGGTTTCATTTCCAAATATTGTTTGTAGTAGGAAAATGCCATTTCAATAAACATTTTAATTTCGCTCTCATTGCAGCCGGCCAAATATCGCATGACAAGTGACCGTCGGTTCTGACCACCCCCTTTTTTCTCCGCTACAAGCTTGGACGTCATCTTTCCATAAAGTATTCTTAATATTATTGGAACTACATGCTCTCTGTCCTCAGGTTGAATATTTTTGGCGTCTTCAGTTATTTTAAACAGAGTAAGTTCATCCTTGAACTTCTTCTCATCTACCAAATTGCATAAATTGCTTTTATATTGCGTAACATTTTTGTTCTTATAATTTAGGACACAATCTAAAGCATATTTCTGAAGCCCCGGATTTTTGTGCTTCAAGAATTCCATGTAGAGTTCCCAAAAGACTGGTTCCTTATGTAAAGCTCTTGGGTTCTTGAACTGAGCTAGGACTTGCATAATGTTTATGAGAGTTTTGAAAACTATCTTTCCAGAAACTGTTTCTTTGACTTCATCAATTTCTTCAATTATTTCCTCAATATTCTCTGTACTTTCTTCAGGTTTTTCCTCATCAACCTCCATCTTATTATTGTGTACTTCCATATCAATTTTTAGAGCATTCATACTATCATTCCTTCTATATTCCTCTTCAATGAAATTCAAGAACAAAGACAACGACATCGCGATTCCTCGCTTCACAAACTTGAATACAATTGATCATGACTTTCAAAATCAAGTTCCTGTAGTTGTATAAATCGGGTCTTTCAGATATGCTATTGTAATCAGAGTACAATTTTTGAAGAATTTCGAAATTAGTATCGATTTCGTCATCAAAATGGAACTGTTTAAGATTGTTCTTTGCGTTTACAAAGGAGGATTCAAGGGCGGTATGAAAAGTAGGCCAGAAGTCATCAACACTAAGGGCATTTCCGTAACCAGCAATAAATTCAGTCACTGGTTCCCATAGCAGCTTGAAATTGACATACAAGACGCCTAACATGTAATTTAACGCAAAAAGATGGAAGTCTGTGTCCTTAGCTAGGGCATACTGACTTGTATTGAAGGTCATCTTTTGCAGCATATTTAACTGAGCTCTGTACTCCTGGATAGATGGTTTTATGGACTCAACTTCGTAACATCTGCTGAAGATTGAAAATTTCTCAATTGTACCCCCAATTTCAATTGTTTTGTTCAGTTCCTCAACATTTTCAAATAACTTGTAAATGTGGGTAGTTAGTAGACGAACCTGAAACAATTCGTTAAATAATAATTTTTTTACATATTGATTGGCATAAATTCATAATGAAAAACCTTTTACGAAAAACTTACCACATGAAAAGGCGAAGACACATTCGTTTTCAAATATGAATCAACTAGAGATAAATATGGATACGTCAATCCATGCTCGTGTTCATAAGCTGTCAAATACAGGTCCAAAAGATGCAGAGAGCAAAGGTAATTAGGATCTGCAGCACACGGCAGGATCACAGGCAACAATGTATCAATATCACAAATCTCTTTCAGCTTTTTACAGCTTGCTATGTGAATAGCACTTTCAAGAGCCAATGATAACATAAAAAGGACCTTTCTAGCACATCTCGAGAGTGCAGTCGTATCACAATGGAACTTATTTTCTTTAGGCTGGTTCTCCAAGTTATAACTCTTCAATATATCTAGTAGTCTTGATATTAGCTGACCTAACATTTTGATGCAATAATCTACATCGATTTTTTCGACATGCGGCAAGCAGAATAACACATTTGTTAATTTTACTGGGTCTTCCACATACTTCTCTATATCTTCAGACAAAACACTTCTGAAATGCTCCATAAAACTTGGTAGATTCTTCCCAAAGTCCAAGGGATATTTTACCCACTCAAATAATTTAATACCATTCATAGATAAGGGTGATTTCTTCAAGCATATTTTTGTCAGTGTCCCCAAAGCTTCATTATCAAAATTGGACTGAATAACAAATTTTATAAAGGGAGGTAGTATGTGCATGTCAAATTGTGAATACTCAATAACATTCTGCACAAAGTTAATAAGTATATTTGGGAATGGTAAAGGCAGTAGAACTTTGACAATAATACCAGCATGTTCTTGAGATAAGGACACATTCGGTGAGAGGAGTAACACGGCACCTATCTGTGCACAAACTTCTAGAACACTCTCTGAAGACTGTTCACAGATAACTTTAATCAGCAGGAGAACAAACTGCGGAGGGTTTGTTAAGTACTTCCTTGCTGATGTTCTATGACTTGGCCGGCAAGTCGGAGAATATATTCTAACCCTTTACTTTCTTCATCATCCTCTTTCAAGATTTCCTCAGTGAATTTGATGATGCTTGCCCAAAAGACACCATACTCCTTATGTGAAATACTTTGTAGGCTGTCCTCAATTGTTTGTGTCAGCACTTTGAACAGTATTTCTTGATGCTCTTTGTTATCTTTAAGGTATTGAAGAAGCAGAGGCAGGAATGTTTCAATACAGCTGTGGAATTTACCTGTGACACCTCGCAGTATTTCAAATATGAGGTGACCACAACCTGTGATGGCCTGAAAAAGAGAAAATACATGAACAGTTTGCTACAACATTTTGTCCTAGAGGTAAAGACTTTCTGATGAAATGGTGAGAAGAAACATACCATCAAGACAAGTTGAAGGAATGGGGGGAGCCCTGGAGTGGGACAGTAAAGGCATATTGTTTTTTTTTTGTTGAATGTGCTAATCTCAGGAACTAGTTTATCAAGGAAGGCTATAAAACACTATGCTATGACTAATAGAACAGGTCCTATTGATCAGCAGTGAGAGTGCAACTGGGAAAGAGCAAGCATCTCAGGAACTAGTTTATCAAGGAAGGCTATAAAACACCATGCTATGACTAATAGGGCAGGTTCTAAAATGAGAGTACAAACAGCAAGTACTTACATCATCATTATGCCGCAAATAGTTCAGTACAAGACCAACAAACTTTTTCTTGTCCCTTATATCTCGGGCAACAAAAGCAAAGCTTTCAGCCGCAAAATTATTTATATACTGTGGTTGAGATTCACTCAGAAGAGGTATTATCCTTTTTAGTACAACTGCAATATCCTTCTTCAAGTAAGGTTTGAAGACTTTGAACAGAAATGCGAGACAGACTAAGGTCCACTCTAGTCTTTCAGCATCTTTGGTGTTTAAAAGTTTTATAAGAATGTCCAAAAACCTTGGAAAATGTGGGTAGAAATCCTCTCTCAGATCCTTTGCAACTGATACTAGATTCTGAAATACAATTTTATTTATTTCAATAAATTAATAAAAAAAAAAGAAGGTTTTAATCATTTGGTACTAAGCATGATCAGATCATTATTTACATTCTAGATCTACAGTATTTGTTGTAATACTTTAAAAACAAGTTCACAAGTTCAAACTAGTGGAGGCACAACTCATTCTGTGAGTTCACATTAATTAAAAAACTTTTATTTGAAAATAATTTCATCAGTTTTGAAGATTAAATAGAGCTTTGATGGAAGATTAATATTGAAGAATGTTCCGCCTATTAAATGATTAATACATAAAAAAAAACTTACTCCAACAACGGTTGTAAACACAGCTGGTCTTCTAAATTCAAATATTTCTCTAATATCTCAACCACTTCATCTTTCTTGTGAAGCAACTGTGGCACAGTTATAATACCAAAGACTTCCTTTCTAAACTTTTTAAAGTTTTCAGTCAAGTTGAGCACATGCCATTTTTGTAGAGCCACATAGAAGTGAGTTTCATTCTCTTCAGGTTGCTGTGCATATGCATGCTCAATATGATAGAGAGCTGCATGGCGGATGTCGATAGCATTGATGCGCTCAGCAAAAGGTACAAACTGGAAAAAGAAAATTCTATAGAGCAGTGTTTTGAGTTGAAACTTAAGACTGTAGTGAAACAGGATTATTCAGAGGTGGCTCCTAAGTACATCCACTTTACATAAGATGTTAATCAATCCCATGTTGTATAAAAATGATGTTCTAGGTTCTTGGCTTAGATATATTTTATCAAGTGAAAAAGGCCATGAAATAAGAAAATGTTAATGTTAGAAATTGTAAATAATTCCAATATTTTGGCACATAGATGACCCACTGACTTTACACTTTAGAACTAGATAAAAAAACGATTTAAATACAAAACAATTAAATATAACATTCGCACTTAACCTAAAACACCAAAAGAATAATCCGTTTTGAGGACTTACACGGAAAGTATTTGTGGACTTATGTTTAACAGGTTTACTCTTCATCTTGGGTATACTATTTTGGTTAAGGTTTCACCACATTTATTATAACACTCGAAAACTGTTGTAAATAAATCCACATGCCGATGAATGAACACACCAAACACACGGTTGTCAAACGTCAAATTTGACAAGATGATAAAACTGACAGTGACGGACGGAAGAGTTTCTTAAATTTATGGAAGGGCTTCTGGGTCTTTGTCTTTATGTTATTCTCTGTATGGTATCTTATTCTCTTTAAAATTATCGAAATCTCTTTATAGAGAGAAACACTATACATATATTACAGTTCGTTCATATCACAGTTCATATATATTATTATGATTACCAATGATTACTATGTCTATGGGCTGGCAACTTTTTGACAGTGTCGGTGTCGGTGTCCCAGAAAAGAAACTGTCAGTGTCAGTGTCAACACCAGCCGTTTGATAAGGTATTTTGTTTTTCCATGTTATCAGTTAAAAAAAAAACACATAAAGAAATAATAGAAACACGTTTATAACTTTATAAGAATCATATTAGAATTCCTGGATAAATTAATACGATGCTTGCCAAGTTTGTAAATTCTTTGCCAACCAGCCTATCAAATCAAGCAACGAAGTTGTACTTCCAAGGTATTTTATTATTTATTCATCTGATTATTGAATGTCAATTATTTTTTTAATTTTTACAATTATTGCGAACAATCTGTCTATTTAACACCTTTGGAAACGACTAGGGAGATTAAAAAAAAAACATTCTGATGGCAGAATATGAAAATTTCATTATTTTCTACTCAGATCATTTTACATATTTTTCTTACTTTTTACACTGTCTTGTCAGGGTCTATTGAGGCTTTAGGGATGAACAAGATTTACAAATTCAAAAGGCAAAGCAATGGTAATAAACCCAATTGAACTTTTAGATTTAAATGCAAGAAGAGCATTAGTTTGGTAGAACAGTCTCAGAAACCATTCAGTAGTTGTTATCTTTATATGACATAGCTTAAAACCATGATAAGATATCAATATTGAACATTACATCATTACAATTCATTTTTTATCTTATTTACTTACTTAAATAAATATTTTATAGTAAGTAAAATCATTGCAAATTCAACTTTTATTCTAGTATTTATACGCATGTTGTGCCTTGCCGCTGGGCTTTTGGTTTTTGTTAAATAATTTCAAAGTCAGTCACTGACAAGCAATACACAGCCTTAGCCACTAGGTCTAAAATTTTGTGCTGTAGTACCTATTTGAAAAGTGTAAGGTAAACATGAAGATTTTTTTCTCTAAATAAGTCATTTGTGCCTGATAGCACAATCGCTCCAAAATTGTTTTATTTTTTTCTTTGAGCCCCCTGCAACAGATTTGCACATTAATTACAACATTGGTTTACCAAGACCGACACTAATCAGGCCACTCGTGTGCCCCAGTGTTGAATGCTAAGCCGGTCCCTGAGTTTTTGTATAAAACTGCATTGTTGTACACTAAATGCAGTTTCAGGCCCTAATGAACCACTTTTTACTTTTTCTAATAATTTCCATTTCACCACTTTTCCGTTGGATTCTCTATTTCAAAAATTAATATTTCAATTTCAGCACGTGCTCTAAGGCAGCGGGGAGCACACAGCTATTCAGAACATCATCAATTCCCAAACATGGATGTGAAGATACTGCCAGCACTTCAGGACAACTACATGTACCTGCTTGTCGATAAAGCCACAAATCAGGCCGCTATCGTAGACCCCGTTGAGCCGAACACAGTGTTGGAAGCTGTTTCGGATTATCATTGTAAACTCACTTCAATATTGACCACTCATCATCACTGGTGAGTTTTCATTATTCTTTCCATTTTTTTAAACAGATAGGTGTGACTACTGAGGTTGAGGAACCCCTGCCCGAGTTAGCATCCTAACCAATACAAAAATCTTTGTTTTCTGTATAAAGCTTTGGAATAAGCTAACACCTAGAGATATACAAATCGTACTGAAGGCGAAAAAAAACCAATCGCGTTTTTTACTTTTTGCTCCATCAGCACTATTTTATTACAGTAAATATTTTTTTCAATAACAGTCAAGTGCGAGTTGGACTCACAGGGATGCCATACCAATTTGTGTTAATAAAAGTTAACAAACATAAAAATAGAAATTTTTAAATATCTGCTAAGCATTGTTTATTTCCCGGGTCGACGGCGCGTTGTGTCCCACGCGCGCCTCAAAGAGCGTCAGCATAATGACGGGGCCCCCCTCTCAGAGGGCCAAAGCCTGCCGGGGTCGCGGGATTATTTCCTCACCGTGACCCCGGTACATAAAGGGCTACTGAAGGACACCGTGGATTTTAGTCAGTACAAGTCTGACAGTCCCTCCCGCCCTGCCCGGGGTTGGAGGACTCATTTGATGATTTTACCACGTTAAAAAAAAAAAAAAAAAGCATTGTTTATTTTCCAGGGACCATGCTGGCGGCAATGAAGCCTTAGCCAAACAGATTCAAGGCATCGAAGTGTATGGAGGAGATGACCGCATTGGTGCTCTGACAAAGAAAGTGGAGCACAACACAATTTTCAATATCGGGAACTTGACGGTTCAGTGCCTGTTCACTCCGTGCCACACCAAGGGACATATCTGTTACTTTGTGACTACGCCTGAGGAAGGATCACAGTTTGTGGTGTTTACAGGTAAACTCTACATTAGAACGCTTGAGGTTGTTGTCATGCAATAAGGATTTATTTGATTGTTTACAGTGGGCCAGATAACTGATAAGAATTTACGTTATGGAACAAGCGAACAACTTCTTGTAGGTCATACAAATATTTGTTACGTGCGGGAATCGAACCCATATACACAGTAGATCGCTCTACCAGTCCGGTCCCCGGTGACACACGCACACTTCCCCGTGCTCCCCGCCTGCCCCGTGCGCACTTCGACACATGTCCACGCGTTCGCACACTTCACCAATTTTAGAGATGGCAACCCTACACTTGACGTCAACAGGCCTCCCCTGTACCTAGATAATAATCACCCCAAGAAAAGTATAATTGTTAAAAATGATTATTACAATTGCAGGTGACACCTTATTCTTAGGTGGTTGTGGAAGGTTCTTTGAAGGAACTGCTGACGAAATGTTCAAAGCGATGTCAATCCTAGGAAGTCTTCCTGATGAAACAAAAGTCTTCTGCGGTCACGAGTACACACTCCAAAATCTCAAGTTTGCGGCCCATGTCGAACCTAATAACATGGAAATAAAGCAGAAATACGTTTGGGCGCAGCAGAGGAGGGAGGAGGGGAAACCTACGGTGAGTACTTAAACCCCTTCTACACGATCCAACCCGACCGCCCTACAAAGGTGACCTTCGTTCAGTTGGTGTGAAGATTTACAGTGTAGACGTTGGTTGGCCGACCAGATATGGGCAGAGGCAAGCGACCTTGGACGAACCAAATCGTATTCGTGGTCGGCCTCACCGACAGCGTTCCAGACGGTTGGGTACGGTTGACGCGACCAAGGTCACCTCTGTCGGGCGGTCGCGTCGGTTGGGATCGTGTAGAAGGGGTTTTAATCTAAACTTTATTGACTTAAGGTGATTGCTTCGATGTAGCCCGCGAAATTCAATTTTTTTTACGTTTTTTGCAATTTGCAGGCCAGTGACATGTTGTAACTTTATAAATATTTGTGTTGCGCAAATAACAAGTATAATTTTAAATATAAAAATTGTCAAAAAATTCGCTCCATCAGCTCTCACATAGAAAAGGTGCATCGTAGTTAGATTTCGGAGATTTTAACATTATGCACCTTTTCTATGTGAGAGCTGATGGAGCGAGTTTTTTGATATTTTTTATATTTAAAATTATACTTGTTATTTGCGCAACACAAATATTTATAAAGTTACAACATGTCACTGGCCTGCAAATTGCAAAAAACGTAAAAAAAATTGAATTTCGCGGGCTGGTTGGAGCATCCCCCTTAAAGTGCATAAAATTGAGCGCACGCACCTCTCGTCCTCTAACGAACACGACGTGACGCCGATACCTGTACGTCATTTATGTGGTTCGGTTGTGGTTGTGGACAAAGATTTGGTTATTGACCGTGTCTGGCATGCTTCTTACTTGGACGGGTTGGTTGGCGGCACAATCCAACCGGTAGTCTTTAAACAGGTACAGCTAACGAGTTTACCGCCTGGCTGTGCCGTCCAAATATCACGTCTCATACTCTGAAGAAACTGTATGCTGGGGAGAGAAGGTGATTCAGTTCCATACACCCGTTTTTGATTTTAATCCATCTAACTTTCTTTCCATCCTTACAAACTTCAACAAAGTCCCAAGATTTACAAAAAATCTTGAATAAGGCCACTTGTATGAGATAATAATTTCTTTCCACAGGTGCCGTCAACAATAGGAGAAGAAAAGAAATATAATCCCTTCATGAGGGTAGCTGAACCTGGAATCATGATACATGCAAATGCGACCAACCCCATTGAGGCCATGAAGCATATTCGAGCGGAGAAAGATGTCTGGCGTGCATAAATTAATAGTATTAATACCAATTTATTTATACAAAGTGGCAAATATGTTGTTTCCTATTCCATCGCTATTCTGTACTATTTCGTTTCAGAAAAGAGTCGCCCTCTTTGTTAGTGACATCACTAACAAAGGGGGTGTTTTCTAACCACAATATTGATAATTAACGGCAAACCAACGCCAAAAAATTCCCAGTGGGCTATGATGACCAATGGCCTTAAGTTGCCAGTGACTTTTTATAATTATATTGCGTATAATATTCTCGTCTTTAAGTTGCCAGTGACTTTTTATAATTATATTGCGTATAATATTCTCGTCTTTAAGGCTGCTAAATGGTTTGTATTAGTGGCGGTTCATAAACTTTTGCCGCCCGGGGCCGAAATCAAATCCTAACATCCAATAGTCAGGAAATTTACTGTAAGAGCTTAGTAATCTGTGTCATGTGTGATGTCTATGCATTACATGTTGTGAAAACTATTGAGGCACAACCATGAGGCACAACAGATAAGCTCAAATATCTGTGTATAGCAGGGTGTGGTATGGTTAGTTAGGGTACTTTTACATTTACTTTATTTTTTTTTGGTATTTTAATTAAATTTTTATCTATTACCTACTACACTTGTTTTTTTTTTTTGTAAACGCTTTATATTATTTGGAAAGTGTTCAGCAGTTAGTTTTTCTATATTTATATACCTACAACATAGTGTCGCATTTTCGAGTTTTTCAAGTAGAAAAGGAATAGAGAAAAGATGTGACGTGCAGACGTGGTTGGTGATGAAATATTTCACATGAAACAGGGTTTATAACTACAACTACGTAAGCCATGGCTCCCTCCACTGGCCAGTAGACTTAAATGCCCAAAAATTACATGAGAAAAAAACCATTTCTTCTTACAAAATACTGTTTAATAGTTAACCTAATCTTAAAGCTGATGATCACAAGAAAGTTAAGTGCTATTATTGGCCGGTATTGCTGATTGTCATTGTTCTTTCTTGATGTATGCTGACATTTGTTCCGCATACTTTTCCTTTGATCTCTCAAACATTGCTACATATACCTAGAACAATAGAAAAGAAAAAGATATTCTCACATTATAGTCACAAAAAAAATCAAAATAAAATTACTCAATTTGAAAATAAAAATAGTGAATGTAATTACTGAAAAATTAAGGTGTCAAGGAATGGGACTTTTTCATTATAAGATAACTATGTTATTTACTAAAATAAATAGGTTTTTAAGTATAATTTAAACTTATGTATTTGGTGTTAAAAAATATCGATTTTTAAATGTTTAGAATTACATTAAATATATTGATCATTCAAACATTATTACAGTGATTTCAAATATATTATTAGTGTTTAAATACACTTAATTTTTAATTTTACCCTTTTTTCATCGTTATTGAGTGCTCTCCAGCGTGAAGCGAGTTGCCTAGTGACCTCCTGCTTAGAAGGCTCAGACCCTAACTCAGAGTTAGCTTCAGCTACAACCAGGGGCCGCTGTTCTTGGCAAAATTGGAAGAATGCGTTGCAAGGCTTTTTGGGAGCATTTGGATCTCTTTCCGGCTGAAAATAGATGAAGAAAAACATTAGAGAGGTGTCAATAAGCTACAATGTTACATTACAAAAACAAAGGGTTGGATTTGTCAAGAATCAATTTAATGCTACCTTGTCTGCTTTGCTTTTCCTCTTAGGTCCAGGTTTTTTGACACCACCAGCATTCTGCTTGTCTGCTTGTTTGGACACAGCCTGCGTCTTTCCTCCGGCGCGGGGTGGTCGTACTATCACCTCAGGTTTCGTTTCAACCTCCAAGCATGCAGTTCTAAACTGATCTCCATGCCTATCCAATCTGTGCACCAACAATTTAATGTCCTTCCGGTAACGCTTGGTTATTTTCTTCGCTTCATGTATTCTGTAACAAAATTAGACGCTAGCTCATTCATGAACATCGTTTATCAACAGAAAACAAGCTCAAAACACAAACCTATTGATAATTCTTTCGTTATCCTGTTGTAAGACCTCACATCGCTCCAACAACAATTGATATTTTCGCCTATAAATTTCTTCTTCGGATGGTAAACTAACCATATCATCTGAGTCGTCAGAAATATTCGAGTTAATCTGTTGGACTGTCATTTTAATTTATTTCACAGCTTCAAAGTTCAACACGATCAAATTTCTTTTTATTTAGCTGTCGGCTGTCAACTGGCTCCAAAATTTCATGTTGGTACACTGCTGACCACAGACTACTAAGAGATTGCTGCTCACAAAAAACCTGTTGCACGAAACAAAAACAAAAGAATATTCCTTAGACAGAGATTCTATTTCATTGTAACGATGCGCGATGTTGCCACTTTTTATGCTTGATTACATCATGTTCCGTTATCTAGACTCTGGAACGTTTGGATAGAAAAAATAAATTACCCCGAGAGGAACAATAAATGAAATTGTTGAAATCTTTAAATATCATTTATAAATATAGGTAATAATCTATTGACTTTAAAAAATTAACTGCCAGCAATAAAAATTATATGTGACAGGAAAAATCGGAAATGCGCTAGATAGTAGCGGGGGGATTTTGCGCGGGAAATTACCTTCACACAAAATACGATTTTCCGCCCGGCTAGCGGCTCCGTGTCGATTCGACAGCGATTGCGCGCATCGTGATTCGCAGGTTCCGAAGCAAATTACATCGATCGTGCTTATACGGCTTTTTCAGTGTAACCCCTGCAGTACCATGCATATCAATTAAGTTGTAAACATTGGACGAGATTTTCTACTGAAAACATTCTAATAGCATGTTGAGTGGTGTGAATTTAGGACACATACGACTGGAAAAACAAAACACCACAAATGAATCCGATGTACAGCGATGAGATGTATACCAGTGATATCAAAGCGCAATATTATGATTTTTGGTTTCATGTTGTTATTATTGCTTTATTTATTCTATGTGCTGAATTCTTGCATAGTTGACGAAAACAAGGTGAGTAACTTTTTATTAAAACTGACCTGAGTACTTCTTCACCGTTGTCTAATAATATTCAAGTGTTAATTTGCCAATATTATTTTTTATGTAATTTTTGCACAACTTCAATATAAACAAAAAAATGCACAAACTTAATATTTTCTTGTTTTAATTATTCCTTAATTCAGCAGACTGAGTAATGACCTTAAAGCTAACTAAGCAATAGGTTTCTCGAATATACAGCCTTCCATAGCCATATGGACTTCAATATTCCATGTATAGTGTTCATTACAATGATTACTACCCTCTAAAAAAATTATAATTTTTCAGTTCACATTAAAATACATAGTATTGAAGCAGCACATTTCGAAGTACAGAGAAGCGAGCGCGCGCTTTGCTTCGCTTCTCGGATTCAGCGTGGGCGAGAATTATGAGTACAGGCGATTGAAGCAAAACCAGGTGCCAGTGAAGAGACTACCCGACGCACTGATCATCGGAGTCAAGAAGTGTGGGACGAGGGCGTTACTGGAGTTTTTGAGGTGGGACTCTTTTTGTATGAACTCCTTCTTAATTTTTAGATCAAGATCATTTTTGTGCTCAATAGATATAATTATGCGTTCAAGAGTCTGTACACCAAAGAAGTCAGGAAACGGTTTTATGGTGTAGACTTCAATAGCAGCGACATAATGGTGTTTATTAGGTCATCAACAATTTGTTTCGATACTGAACATTCCTTTATGATAGATCTTTCAATGGTTAAAATCCGGGTGTTCAAACACCCGGACAGAACAGATAACGGAACAGATTCTAGGGAACCGAAAAGTTCTCCCAAAAGTTAAATCTAAATCCTTGTAAAAATTGGAATACCTTAAATCACAAAATTCTGACACCAATCTTATGTCTCAATATCTTTTTCTACTTGCCAGACTTGCTAAAAGTAGGTATGCGATTTGGGTTACGCGCTTGTTATTGTAATTATTGTAAATGGTCGTAAACGTGTAATCATGTTTTTGTGACTCCAGATTACACCCAGATATCAGGGCTGCGGGGTCAGAGGTGCACTTCTTTGATAAATTCTATCACAAAGGCTTCGAATGGTATAGGTAAGACATTCATTTCTTAGGATTAGATGTTTAAAATGCATGATATAAGAAAATCTTTACTGAAAAGGAAAAAGGCTGAAACTGCGTTAGGCGGACGCCACGGAGAAATTTTCTATCTACGCGGTTGTATACAAATGTACCCCTCCCCGGGCATCGGCCTCGGCGCCACATTGACATGCTTGCATCATGATTGTGTTTCTTTGTGATAAGTTAGATGTATAAAGTACCAAAATATGGGCACTGAATGTTATCTTTGTCATCTTACAGATATAACCATATATCTGACCGTCTAGCAAGTAGCAATATTGCATAAAAAACGAAATGGTCTCCGCGACTAGCAACCGCGCAGATTCCTATTTTTATTTAAAACGAGTCTCAAAAGAGGAAAATAATGTCGAATTATTTATTCGATAGTAATATTGTTTAAATCATGATCATGGGCCTCACTACAAATGTTTCCTCTGTTTGTGCGTTTAAAAAGATTCAAACTCACGTAAAAACAGACCAACTACCCGCATACCATAAAAAATATTTGTTCCATACAGGAATTTGTACCCGTAAATCAGCCAACCGCTACGCCAAATATGCACATAATTATTCTGGTGAAGAGCGTCCTAATAAAGGTATTTCGCATAGACAGGCAATACGAGTAATACCTTGGTATCATTGCCAATCCACCTAAACAGAAGAAAATTTTCAGGGATAAAATGCCACCGACACTTGTGGGCCAGATCACAATGGAGAAGACCCCTTCTTACTGGGTGACGAGATCGGCCCCGAGAAGAGTGTATGCCATGAACCCCAGCGTCAAACTGTTGGCAGTTGTGCGGGACCCGGTCACTCGAGCCATCAGCGACTATACGCAGTCAGCCAGGTAATATTGGTGACAAATAGTCACGGATAGACTGAAAGAATTTCATTTGTATAGCAAGAATACCACTCGATTGTTTCCAACCTTATACTAACATCCACCATTTGTATGTGACACAACCTGCAGTGCCTTTTAAAGAGAGCATTCACTAATTTCGTAGGGAGGTCGTCTTTTCTTTACATAATATAATAATTATAATAAAATCGTAGAGATGTCATTCCTGTACATTGAATATTTTTTTCTTTTTGTATTTTTTTCGAGATAAGGGATCGATTCTGATGCCAGATGAACTTTTATTTTTTTTCGAAATTTTTTATGTTTTTTTGATTTGATCTATCTCCGAAACTACTGTAAAGTTGTCGATCAAATTTTCCTCAAATATTCCTAATAATATGCTTCCGTTTATATGCTATGTATTATTACGCTATTTTTCCTGGGAGATAAGCAATTTTGAATTTTGTTGTTTTTAGATGTTTGTTTTTAGTTGGAAGCTAAACCACTGGATATTATTTAGTCAATTTTTCCTCAAATATTCCTTAAACTGCTGTTCTATTAATAGGATATGTATAATTACGCTATTCCCCTTGGGGGATTAGCAATTTTATAATATGTTGATTTTCAGTCATTGTTGACATTTGTACAAGAACCGCTATTTGAAAATCACTGTCAACGTACTAGCCAGTCCGGTCGGTAACCTGCTTGACTTTCGTGCAAGGGGTCTCTGGATCAAATCTCGCAGTTTTTTTTTTCTCTTTTTGAGTTTTTTTTTTATTTGTCCTGAGAGTTTTAATAAAATATATAATAAATATAATTTTATTATAATTAAAAAAAATGTGCATACTTTTGTTTCAATGTTATTCGCGATTTTAAATAATTACTATTTTTTTTCAATACTTCTCTAGGATATAAATCTACACCGATTTAAATTGTAGGTAGTAAGTTGGATGTCTTTTTTTAATTGTAATTGTTTCGAGGTGTGGAATTTTAAAGATTAGATTAAAATCAGGGTTTCTATAATTTGTGTTTATTTATGTTTTGAATTGGTGCTTAAACCAGTGCATAGATTTTGTTTTAAACGACGACAAGTTGTACTCATCGAGTCAGATAATTAGTTATTTTTTAGGTATCACGCGGTATGCTAAAGGGAGAAGAGCAATGCTATCGTACAGACGCCAGCAGGTCAACCTACCCGAATCTGTCAGATTTTACCATTCAAACCTTAACCTTCTACTCTTGTGATAAGGTTGAAATTTTATTAAAGAAATCTGACAGATTGTGGTAGCTTGATGTGCCGGCGTCTGTACGTTCAATTTGCAGCGATACTGTAAATCGACCCAAAAATGATAGTCTAATGTTTAAATAAACACGGTTCTTTGAAATTAAGGTCGCTCAAATAAGGACGTTTCCTATGCAAACTATGTACCTAGATATAACATTATTGATCTAAACTAATAATAAAAAAATGCAATTATGTTTGTTTTTTACCTTTTCACGCATTACTATCTACTGAATCGATCGTCCCAAAATTTAGCATATACGTTGTCAGGAGTATAGACACGGATATAAGGTATCTTACATCCCGAATAACAGAAGCTGTTTCCGAGAAAACAATTACGTTCATATTCCAGATGGCGCCACACGATCCGTATTGTTTCTCAAATTCTAAAATAACGCAAGCGAAGCCGCGGGCAAACACTAGTTGTAAATAAATGCAATCTAGCTAAATGTGGGACTCGTCATCTGTGTTGGCTTGTGGCAAGCCGAAAACGCATATTTTTTGTCGGATTCCAGGCTTCTCTAGGATTCTGTTTTGGTAAAAACGCGAATGCAAAGGAAATTAATACATGATCATCAGTCAGGTGTCCACTGCTGAACAAAGGCTTTAGACTGCCACGTGGAACGACAATCCACCATTTGCATCCATCGATTGCCCGTGACTCTTACGAAATCGTCAGTCCTAGTGGGATCCTTGCTAAGCAATGAGTTACTCCATTATTTTAGCCCATCAGGGTCTTAACCTGCTGCTTCTACTTCCTTACTTCTTTCAGTAAAAGACCAACACTTCCACGTTTCGAAGACTTGGCCCTAGTGAACAGTTCCGTCGGTTGGGGAGGGTCCCCGTCCGTGGTGGACGCATCATGGCCGCCCGTCCGTCTGGGCGTGTATGCGAGGCCGTTGAGAAGATGGCTGCGACGGTTTCCAAGGTCGAAGTTACTTCTGATCAGTGGGGAGAGACTCGTCGCTGATCCAGCTGCTGAAATGGCTAGAGTTCAGGTAAAATTGGTCTTAGTGGCTTTCTGGAAGTTTGATCAAAAGTGGAGACCTGATACTCAGTATTGGGTCACCAAAGAGTGAAGAGAAGAGAGATCACCTGGAACTGAGCTTTAGAGTAGAGCGTAGAAAACTGAAATGAATACTAATTGGCTATTCGGTAAAACTTACCGGTGGTCCAGTGTCTCTCCTAAGATCCGATTGTAGATATTTAGAGATTATGGTTGGAGGTTTAAAATTACCACTTTAACTTTTAGATTAAGGTTTAAATGGAATATTTAGTGGCTTTTTAGCGACTCTGGACGAATGTCAAAATTTATCATGGTTAAATGATATGCAGCTAGATCACGGAACAAGTTTCGTTTCGCTTATCCCATAGAATCTTAGTTTACATTGTTTTGGATAAGCTATACTAAAAATACCATTTTTTCCAGGAATTTCTGGGCCTAAAGCGAGTGATAACCGAAAAGCATTTCTACTTCAATTCCACCAAGGGTTTCCCTTGCCTCCTGAAATCTGAAAGTCGATCTACCCCCCACTGTCTAGGTAAGACTAAAGGTCGGAGTCACCCACACATAGACCTTAGAACTTTAGAAAGACTGAGAGACTTCTACAGGCCATTCAATGAGAGATTTTACCAGTTGGCTGGAATGAATTTCGGATGGCCTTGAAATGTTGTGATTTTCGATTTTTGGTATACGATACGTTACGAGGAAGAACAATATTTTGTAGGATTAAGGACTATGATTGTGTTAAATAAAATAAATTGTGAGCAAAATCCTGGTTATGTGTCCTGAAAAAAAACTCAGGTGATATCACTACTATAGGTATATTTAAATTTACAATATTTGGATTATTCACGCTGCAATATTTTAACCTATGTATAATCTATTATACTTATATTTTTGCGCTCTGCGTTATGAAAAAGTATCATTTTATCACTCTGTTATTAGTTTATTTCATACTACCTAATGATCTAGGTATTATGTTAAAACAATTTTAATCTATATATATCTATATATATAAAAATGAAACCCGTTTCGCGTTGTCACGGCATCACGTGTGAACGGCTGAACCGATTTCGATAATTCTTTTTTTTTAATGTTTGTGGAAGTCCAAGGATGGTTCTTACGGAAAAAAATATTAAGAAAATCTCTCAGAAATATTGAAAAGTATACATTTAATTTTGCATATTTTAAAAAACGCGCGTTACGAATGTCAATTTTTTTTTTTTATACGAATGTCAACGTAATTCACAGCCATAGACTATATTAAAAGAGCATCGTTTGTTCGGAAACGTGGTAACTTAATTAAGTTTGTTCGGAAACGTGGTTACTTAATTAAATTCTATTGCACTATTTTATAATTTTTTTAAAATAATACAAATAGTAAACCTATACAAATTTTGCATATCCTATTTAGTAATCTGTGGTAGTATCGTTTCCCTAACTTGACATTGGCGTCATTGGCGAATGGCTGAACAGCCAAGCCAGTAAAAAAAAAATGGTAATCTGTGGCATCAAATCCATAACCGCATTTTTTGATAAAGTTTGTTTTGTTATCTATACATATAATAAAATAGTAGGAAAGTCAAAACTGTACATTGAATATTTTTTTTAAAGAATACTTGGGGTGTGATCTACAATCGATACCGAAGCCAAAAATATAGTTTTTAGAATTTTTGAAGTGAAAACTTCTTTAGCGGCGTTGTACACTTTTTCTGTAATGGGTAAAAAATTTAAAACTCGTTGTCTGTTTGTCTGTTTATCTGTTTGTCTGTTTATCTGTTTGTCTGTATGTATGTCCGGGATAAACTCAAAAAGTACTGGACGGATTTGAATGTTTTTTTTTTTGTTGTATAGGTATTAAGTCTGGCCAACACATAGGCTATAATTTATCTTGGAAACTTGAACACCTGGTGCAGAACCGCAATGGACCAGCTAAACTACAAGAGATACAAAAATGGTGCGATAGCAAAAATTGTTCCACGTGATGAGCATTTCTGCTGAGATAATAAATTTGAAGATCTGGAACACCTGATGTGGAACTCCAAGAGCCCAGCTACACTATAACATGTACAAGAATGACGTCTCAGCAAAGTTGTTCAGCCTGTTGAGCAGTCTCTGTTGACGTATAAAAATTGAAGATCTGGAACACCTGATGTGGGACACCAAGAGCCCAGCTACACTATAACATATACAGGAATGACGTCTTAGCAAAGTTGTTCAGCCTGTTGAGCAGTCTCTGTTGACGTATAAAAATTGAAGATCTAGAACACCTGATGTGGAACTCCAAGAGCCAAGCTACACTATAACATATAAAGGAATGACGTCTTAGGAAAATTGTTCAGCCTGATGAGCAGTCTCTGTTGACGTATAAAAATTGAAGATCTTGAATACCTGATATAGAACTCCAAGACCCCAGCTACACTATAACATATGTATATAGTAATGATGTCTTAGCATGAGTTGTTCAGCCTAATGACCACTCTCTGTTTACGTATGAAAATTGAGATCTGGAACACCTGCTGTGGAACTCCAAGAGCCTAGCCACTATAAAAATATAGGAATCACGTCGTAGCAAGAGCTGTTTAGTCTGATGAGCATTTCCTGTTGACTTACAAAAATGGATGATCTGGAACGTCTGGAATCGTCACGCGCGTCCCGTTGTTTTCCCGTCCCCAAGCTCTAAGAATTTCACATCAGATGTTTTAAATCTTCGATTTTGTCGACCCCGTTGTCGCTGGCATAAGCAACAGAATCCGCGTACGAAGTCGCGGGCAGAAGCTAGTTATTTATAAATATATACATATATTTTTTTTATCATTGGCAACTCAGTTTTGTCAAATCTGTTATATTTAATTGTTAAGGTTGCAATATTTATTCGAAAGTTATGTTAACACGAAAATTATTTAGGTAAGCAAATAACCAAATCGAATCCATTCCACTAAAGTTACCAGAGATATAAAAATGTTATACAAAGTTTACCACAATCGAATAATTCGCATAATAATTTTATTCGATGCTGTATTTGTGCGGTAGTTGCTTCCTAGTTCCTAGACGGCATTCCTTACTAAAGTGTTCGATTTAATATCATTTTTATGATCACTTCATAATTTATACGATTATGGAGTCATATCAATTATGTATACTGAGCATGCTTTTATAGGTTAATAGAAATAGGTACTAGACATTTCTCTTATTAATGAAGTGGGAATCACGAATATTTGGGTTTACATGGAGTGGAGAACGAAAAAGTCATTTTATTGTCGATAAACTAGCAATAACAGCTGCCCTTTCTTCAGTTCTGGTGGCCTACGAGATGGCGCTAGACGAGTTGTATAACTCTGTCTCTTTCCCAATGTGGAATTTTGCTGTCATGGTAGGCCCCATCGAATCGAATCGCTGGCATGTGAGCCGAAAAACATGAGCCAACTATTAATTTTACAGACTTTATGGGTCGGTGGTCTTTATGTCTCAATTAAAATTATTTGCTTTCTGTATTTTTGATAAAGTTCTCAAGTTAAGCAATATATTGAATTTTTTATGCCAAAATATAAGCATAAAATGTCCTATTAATTTAGGAAAGTGTTGCCATTAATGATATGAACACCAAGGTTGTGTATTGTGAACGAATGAGAGATACCTAGTCTAGAATAATGGTGAACGCACATTGAGCCGCACCGCAGTCTCCGCAGTCCCCGCATTTCGAATTCTTTGTATGAAATTCTATGAAACCTCGCACACTGAGCCGCACCGCAGTCTCCGCAGTCGCCGCACGCATTTGAGACGACCGAATTCCCCAGCCGCAGCTGATGACGTCACCAACGTCGGCCCGCACGCAGCGGACGCTGCGGCTAGCGCGGTGCGGATGACGTCATCCGCATTTTTTGTCTGCCTCGTCGTCTGTAACTTTTATTGGAATTTCATAATCTTTGCAGTATTTTTCTTCAATTCCTAAAAACTACAGCTTATGTATCAATAAAAGTTCTCCTGACAATTAAATGAAGTAAAAATAATATACTTCGTAACGTTTCAATAGCTTTGTTTAAGTGATAGCATTTTAATAACTGTAAGTAAATTCTACTAAACAACTAGAAAAAAGCCCCAGCCACTAAAAGCAATATTACGCTACTAAAAGTTGGAGTCAAAACCAACAATTTTAATTAGTGAAAAATCCACTAATGGCAACACTACAAAATGCGTGCGGCGACTGCGGAGACTGCGGTGCGGCTCAGTGTGCGAGGCCATTAACAAAATGCGATGAGTGCGGGTACTGCGGAGACTGCGTTCGGCTCAATGTGCGTTCACCTTAACGTGCCATGTACCTAATATAGGTAGATAATTTACATACAATTTAAAAGTATTATTATAATATAGCTTTCTCTCTACTCGTAGGTAAGAGGCCATTCCCACGAGCGCCTTTTTTGCCGGCGGCGTTAAAAAGGGGCTGAAATAAAACAAATGCATTCCTATGTATCTGTTCACACGTCAGCGCTTTTAAAGCGCGGCGTTATTTTTCGAACTGCATTTGAATATAAGTGCTTGGTTGGTGGTGAGGGTGATGAATTTTGAATATAAGTGCTAGGTGATGAGGGTGACGTTTAAGTTCAATTCACTTTTCTGTTAAAATTCAGCGCTTTTTAACGCCTAAAAAAGCGCTTGTGCAAATGGGCATTGAGAGTTTTACTATAGTTTTCTTAGCTCACGGTTTTATAAGGACTGCCCGAGTCGACAGCGTGTTGTGTTCCACGCGCGTCTCAAAGGGCTGGTGTCAGCATAACTTCCTGAGTTGGCTACATGACTGCCAAAGTTGCAGTAATGTGTCAAAAAGATTTATCGTGGAATTTTGAAACATTCCACTCTAATTTTTAGGGTTCCGTAGCCAAATGGCAAAAAACGGAACCCTTATAGATTCGTCATGTCTGTCTGTCTGTCTGTCCGTCCGTCCGTATGTTTTTTTTTAAACTGCATAGTAGTTGCATACGCGACTATAGAGTATAAAGATTTTATTCCCAGGCTCCGTTCCAGCAGGGCGGAATGGAGCCTGGGAACACTCCATTCCGCCTTGCAGCCTCTTAGGGAACTTAGCCTTCATGAGGGACCTTATGGGGCTAAGCCAGTGTCAATGACACATGTGAGAGGACTCATTTAAGCATTTTTACACCCCAATATCAAAATCAATTTATTTATTTAATAATTTAACACATATTTAAAGAGTAGAGAGAAGTCTATAAAAAATATTGTAAGTAATGTAATAAAATAGCGTTAGTTCTAAGATATCTGCACTGAGCCCTCCGAATCACTTGTGCCATGTAGCTGCTTAGTAGACTAGATAGCTAAATATTTATAACACTAAGGCTGTTTTAAATTTATTGAATTAAAAATACACATGAAATTAATGGATGTTTTATTTAATATTTGTTTACTATTCGTTTTAATATACCAGAATTAACAAAATGACTATATATTTTAATTTCTTAGAGAAACTTAGCTTTCAGTTTTGCTTCATCAGAAAATAATCTTTATTGCTATAGAGTAAATGTGTATATTACTATAAGCTACGATTTTCAAGCCTGTCATATGAAAAAGAACATTGACTAAATGCAAAATAAGATTCATTTTCCAATGACCACGATTGAGCTAAGTCTAAGTTCGCTCTATAGATCTGCTCTAAAGTAGGAAAAAAATGTTTGATGACTTCAATAAATACTTTACGATACTAATTTTCTTGGTACAGAAGTTTCATGAACTTTTACGAATGTAATAAGCTATACATAACCAACAGAACTTAATTAATTGGAATATAAAAATACATATTATACTATCTACATAATTAAGCTTGATTGATTTTATGGACATGCTTCCAGTTTTTTTATAAGACACTTTATTATTTATTAAATATAATTTAATTAAAAATATTAAATACAATAAAATGAATGAAAAAAGTGCTACCTACTTAAAATTTAACTTATTTTCTTGGAGAGCCTTTCGGTACAGGCAGGTTGTTATGGATCGTAACTGGTCGGTGCAGGCGAAATGGAAGATTTGCCGGTTTTTTTTACCTAACCTGTCTGTTCCGAAAACCATCTTTAGGCTGCCTGTCCATTGATGCAGAGCTAGCTGGCGGAGCGGATTAACGAGGAAATATTAACCAACAGGATTGCAACATTGAAAAGGAGCGGAGATTTAGTACAATCCTTTTGGTGAGTATTTCCTCGTTTCTCCGCTCCGCCAGCTCGCTCCGCATCAATGGACAGGCAACCTAAGGGTGCGTCCACATCTGGCGAGTGCGTCGCAAATGCGCAGCTCGCACGCCGTTTCCGAGCTGCGCATTCTCGGCAATAATTTAGTATGCCAAAAGGCGGGCGAGAAGCGCGCGTGCGGCACGCGATCTGCATGCGTGCAGCTTGCAAACGGCGCGCGAGCTGCGCATTTGCGGCGCATTCGCCAGATGTGGACGCACCCTTATGAAGACACCCATAAAATATTTACCTTGGTATATTAACAGTCTTCACAAAATTAATAAACATTTATTGAGTTTATGAAAACTATACAAAATTTAAAGTAAAAAATCATACCAAAGACTTAACGAAAAAAGATTAAATATTTTAAAGAATAACATTTAGTTCCTACATATTGTAATTTTTTTATAGATATTATGTACAATATATACATAGAACTTAATAAATAATATCTTATTCTACATCATTATTTGGAACATAAACCGGCAAGTCTATAGGATTAATTTGTAAATATGAAATGGAATCGGTATTAACTATGGCAAATACGATTGGCACGTTGTCCTCGTATTTTGAATGTAAAGACATTACATGCGCTGCTGAGGGTACTCCCGATGATACACTGAAATTGAAAATAGACAATTAATAAAACGTCATTAATACAAATATTGAATATACTCAATCGTCTAACGCTAGAAATTAATAAATCTGTTTTTATTGCTATACAAGGTTGGATCTTTGTCTGATACCAATTGATAGAATTCGCCTAAACGCAAAGAGATTTTAAAGAACCTATAGAGCGGGCATTGGGTAAATTGTCATACAAAATTGTTGATGCCGTGCGTCAGTATATCTATATATATACGTATACTATCTAGCGTTGCATAGCAACGCAACTACTAGACTGAGCGACTTTTTACCTAGTGGTAAAAAGTTTTGGATCACAACTTTCTTCGTTATGTCCCGTCTATTGTTCGTATATATAATGTCTTTGCCTAACCGAGACAAAGATGTTCAATCAAAAGCAGACTCCAAAAACAAAGGAACGGGATTTGAAAAAGATTGAATGTTAATTTCGGGCGTAAGTTACTAAGGGCAGTCCCCAAAATGTAAGGTAAGGGTGTAAAGGCCAGTACCTACAAGCAATGATCAAGAAACAAACAATAGGTAACAGACTCTAAAAGCAATAATTATAAGAATTCAACTTACTCCACGCAAATAATCCGGAAATGCGGTTTTGGTGGATTCCTTTTCCTAAAGTTTTGAACATTTCTATTGTACACATCAAAATCAATTTTCAGACTAGTTTCAGGAGCAATTTCTTTATTATTTTCTATGATTCTTAACTTTTCAAGGACTGAAGGCATATCAGAGCTGTCCTCAAAATCGATGAGTGGTTTCAAACCAGTGTTACACAGCTCTGCATCAGCTAGAATTCGTGCCTTCTGATTTTTAAATGCAATGCTTGTTTCTTCTAAATATCTTAGAAAGGATAATTTTGCTTCCAACCAATTTTCATATGGTTGTAGGTGATCTTTCATAAAATCATACAGGAACTGCTCTTTATTGCTTATCTCAAGGCGAGAAGTCATTGAACGTCTAGGAACAATTTCCGCTCTTCCAAAGTCCATTTCATTGGGTAACCAAGCTTCACTGAATGTTTTACGAATAAATTCACTATATTTTCTATTTTCTCCACCAGCATCTGTGGAGACAGGGTTGGTTTTACTGTGTTCGGGAGGATCATTATCTTTACTCGGGCCCGGATTGTTAAGACTCTCTAATCTCTCTTTGCGACGTTTCAAAATATTAAAAGGATTCCTCAATTTTTTCGAACGAACTTTTACTTGTTCTTCAACTATACAATCAGATTCCGAACTAGAGTCGAGTGTTATACAACGTCTATCAATTACTTCGTAACTATCATCGTCTAAATAAATATCGGCATTATAAGATTTATTGAAAGTTTTGATCGCTTTAGAGAAAGCTCTTCTGTGACTAGCTGTAGCTTTATCTTTAATTTCGAGATCTCTCAATCTCAGTGCTAACTGTCGAAGTCTTTTCAGATTTTCATCAAACTTGTCATCTTCCTTTTCTAGTCTAGGTTTTTTACTATTAGATTCTTCATCATCATCCAGTTCTATGGTTTCCATAATCTTTTCTTCATTAATCACATCAAAATGTTCAGTCAGTCTTAATCTAGCTTTATACCTCAAATTGTAACTGTGTAGTAAACTGTGCAGGGTTTGCAGATTATTCATGTCAGTATTTCCAGCGATGAGACTTTGTTTCATACGAACAGCTAAATTCTTTATACTCTGCAAATGCGCCGATTTCCCATTTCTCATTCTTTTCGTAGGGTTTTGACTCGTATGCAGATTTGGATGAATACTAATACGAGGCAGCCTTGGTGCCCACTGATGGTACTGGACACGAGTTTGGAAAAACATCAATTGAAAAATGTTTTGGTTATTTTGGTGTCGCCAATATCCGTAAGGTCTGAAATGGTTAAACCTCGTAAACCTTGCTTGTGGGAAAAAGCTTTGATTCGGAGGAAATTCAGTACTGATAATGTCGGAGCTACTTCTAATTCTTCTGATGTTAGTACCATTAACTTCATCGGAACTTGTGTAAGCTGGTGAATCAGACGAAGCGGACCTAATGGTTCTCATTTTGATATTTTGCAAATTCAATATGTACGTTGACTTATTGACAAATATATTTTTCGGTAAGTATTGTTGTTCTGGAACATGAATGACTACTATGCGTCCTTTTGAAAAGTCAGGAACATTTTCGAAACACACCTCCATAATTTTAGAGTCAATTGGTTTTAGCTGCCTCTTTGTTAGTTTCTCAATTTTGGCCAAATAATTGTATGTATCGTTATCCTTATTGTAGCAATTTAATTGTGTTACGCTCTTTATTGATATGCAATTGTTTAAGTCCATTGAATCTGTTTCATTTGGCACTTCTTTTGAAAGTTTTGCACTACCTACATTGTTGAGAATCCCTGTAAAAATATGTGTTTCAAATTAATCCCACGTTTGTAATTTGCGACTAGTTTACTAATATTTAGTAATATATTGAAATTGTTACCTGTATTATTACTCGTTTTCTCGACGTCTGTGTTAGAGGCAGAAACTGCACTTTCACTTGTGTCAACCACCTCCACTAAAACATTGGAGGCATTGTCAGTTTAGAATTTAAGAATATTCTCCAAGTACGGGATCTTATCTCTATGTCTAAAAGAGGTACTAAAAAAATTGGTTCCTATGGAACGAGAATGTCGTTATTTTCTGTTAAGCTGTTTTTTCTGTCTCACTTACCAAAATCATTTGGAGCATCAGATGTTATCATGCTATTTTGTTCCTCAGTGGAAATAGCTTCTATATTTTTAGATGTATCAACACTTACTTCCATTAAAACAGTATCTGAAATCAAATGATATAAAATAAGGTCTAATAATACTCAGTATATTTCAATGCACTTCAAAATAACATGACACAGACCTGTATGTTGATTTTCGGTACATATTTCCATACTATCTATTTTGTTCTCCGCATTTTCTTTAATACCTACTAGGGTGGATGATACTTCTTGGCTGGTCTCAATACTCTCAATTTTATTTTCAGCTGGCTTTAATTCAGTACATTCATCTATTTCCATTACATTGGGAGATTCATTTTCTTTAGCCACACTATTTACAGTGTCTAACTGTTCAGCTATTTCTTTACTATCTTTATCATTAGACACTTCTACAATATTGCCATTAGTTTCACTGTCTTTTATTTCTTGTTCCTTTTCAGTCAATTTATTCGACTGTGACTCTCGTTCTTCACATTTATCTGATTTTTCAACAGTATCGTCTTCTTTTGGTGCTTCAGACATTTCAGTATCAATTACTATTTCGACAGCGTTATTATCATTTTTAACATCACTGACTGTGTTTTCTATTGTTATATCGGATTCAGGCTTGTCACATTCATTAGTTGTGCGTATTTCTGCAGACTCTACAATATTTGGTGAACTCACATTTTCAGATGTTTTTACTGATGACACGATAGGTACAATTTCTGAATTCTCCGATTCCTTTACATTACTAACTAAAGAGGAATCAACATTCCCTAATTCTTTTTCTATTTTGGCTCTTGAGGAATTATCATTTTTGGGGTGCTTTATATCTACAATTGGTGAATTGACATCTTCAGATTGACTTTTGTCAGTTGTAGGTGAATCAATATTTTTGGATTCAACATCTATAACTGTGACAGGATCGACATTATTCATTTCATGTTTATGGCTGTCATTTTTACTTGTTTCATCAAGTTTAGGGCCTGTATGTCTAAATATTTTGTACCCCAGTCTACTCAGTGATGCATATACTTTGTATTGTATGAGTGTTGTTGATGAGCTAAGTAGCAAAGAGTATGCCTTCTGTAATGATACTGTGACCTCATTGTGTTTTAGTAACAGACAGTTCTGAAAAGAGGACAATTGTTTTTTACTTCAATTCCAAGGGCTAAAGGGGTATTTTTCAAATGTTACTTTGGATAAAAATAATAATATTTATTATTCGATTGCAGTGACTTACAACTTCCATTAAGAACAAGGCTTCTTCAGGTTGAAGGTACAATTTCTTGCCAACATTATGGCCAAGGTATTGCCAATGTCCACCAGTCTTTTGTGTAACCTCAGCAAGTTTCAAATCATCATGCCAATCAGCATGACTAAGTGTGCCACTGAAATAAGTTAATGTAATCAATAAAACATGTTTAATCTATGCTAAAATGTATTAAAAAGAGGAAAGACTAGATAGATAGTTTGTTTGTATTGAATAGGCTCCGAAACTACGGGACCGATGTGAAAAAATTATTTTTGTTGGATAGTCCATTTATAGAGGAAGGCTATAGGCTATATAACATCAGGCTACGATCAACACGAGCCTAGCAGAGCGGATGAAACCACGACCGTGGTGAAAAATTTGTGGACAACATAAAACTGAAAAGTTACTGGTTGACTGACTAATGTTCAGAATATGAATTAAATTGATCCAAGCATTTGCAGTTCCAGTGTCTTAAATGCATGCAGCAAATCCAGTATTTTACCAGAACCTGGGTAACTGGGTGTATGGGTAATCAGGCTATTGACTACCCATAATGACAGTCACAATGCTACAAATAATAGATGAAGGCTGCTATAATTTTATTTCATTTACTGGTGAGAGTAAAGCCACATCACATCCATATAACATAACAAAAATTCATCTTTAGCAGACTCAATCAACTTCTGAATATTTATACCAACAGAAATGAGCTATTTTTGGGAAGTTGTATTATGTCTTCACTTCATGATAAGATTATAATGTCATAACACATTCATGACATAACCAAAATATTTTGATTACAGAAAATTGAAAAATATAAAATTCTCTATGCAATGAAAAAATAACAATGATTTCCAGAGGCTTATAGAACGATGAGATCTGTTTCAGATTCAGAATATTTTCTTTTTAAATATTAATTTGACATCTATAGAAGGCTGATCAATTATACAGAAAAGAAGCATTTTTATTATACTTAATAGCATGCACTGCATGTATAGAACAGGAATCCTTTCACATTTTTAGGAGATTTAATGGATTTTTTGGTATGAAATGGACAGTTACGAGTTAACATGGAGAGTGCAGAAAATAAAATAAGTCAGAATTTCAACTAAAAGTATGTAAGTGCAACTTAGGCATTGAATGTGAACACATTTCATTTTAAGAAATATTACAAGTAATATGATTTTAGTTTTTATCTGACTTTAAAAAGGAGGTTTCTCAACCATATTTATGCTTTTTAGCAGCTAACTTGGTTGATTATGATCCGATTGTGATGATTCTTTTTAATTGTCAAAAGCGTAACTGGTCATCAAATTCATACCATTTCTCAATCCTCTCCACCTCCACCAGGTACTTGCGAGCCTCTAAGGCGGCTTGTATCTGCTTCTGTTCCAGCCAGGAGCCATTGGGTGCGACATCTTTCAAACCAATCTCGGGTAAAGTTGCATCTACCTTGGTTATGCCTTTAGCTACTAGAGCCGCTCCTCTGAAAATTGTAGAAATGGTTTTTAATACAAGAGAAAAATCAATAATAAAATAAGCCACTTTTTAAACTTACATACTTGGGTGCGTACAAGAGTTTTATAGTAAAAAAAGAATGAAGAAACAATAATGCTTCAGTATGAAATGGGAAATTACAGCTGTAGTGGTTCATAAATAGCTCAATAATAAAGTGTGAAAGTTTCTACTGAATTGTTTACATTCTACGCTCCCATAATTCTTTTCATGTCTTGAAACAGCTCTGGGAATTGTGTTTATTTCTACATTTACCGCATTAAGGAAAACATAGCGAGATATAAAATTTTAATGTGTGTGATGTTGTTTTTAAGGAATGAGTTTTACTTACGACAATACTCTAGGTTTCTCCATCGTGTTTCAAACTTGGTTCATATCTTTAATTATTGTTAATCCAACCCGAAAACATTGAGATAATGAATATTTTTCATCAATTTGTTATTGACGGCTGAAGAAAAATGTGTTGATGGAATGGAGATAATTTGTATGAGTGAAATGGCGCTATACTGTTTGTAGAATGTTGAAAGTGAAGAATATAATTTCGATGCACTAAATGTCTATGCTATGGAACGCAACTTTTGACATAATTGTAATTTTTTTTTTTTTTTGGAATTTTATGGCTTGGTAACTAGACCTTTAAGCCAAGTCTTTAGTTTGTCGGTTCATTTGAGCACTTCACTTTTCTATTTATGTCAATGTCAATGACTGACAGTTAAATCGTCAAACATTGCATATTTCTCAAATATTTACACACGAGTTCTTATTGAACTTGTAAATTGGTTTATAAAAGTCAACATTTTTTAAAATCATCTTGAGGCGGCGGGAGGGATCGTTTGTTAAAACCACTTCACTTTCACTTAGATCACTTGCCAAAATTAACCGGTCCAGAGAGTATGTGGGGCACGAAAATATCAAATGTTCTAAGTTTCCAAATCTACCGCAGTTTATGCATCTGCTATCCTCAACAATGCCAAGTCTGGCTAAATGTGCAGGTGTCTTAGTGTGGCCAAAACGAAGGCGATTGATGGTGGTGATAAATTCACGACTTCCAGACTTCAATTTGTTATACCATGGCTTAACTGGTAAGTCTTCTTGTATGCTTCCATACCACTTTCCCTTAACTTCTTGATCCTTTTTCCAAAATTCTATCCACAGCTTTTTTAATACAATGTTAATAGATGCATAACAGTCTGTCATTGGTATATTTACAATAGATGATACATCTAACGGATTTATTCCTTCAAATGCAGTCTTATCAGCAATTTCATTGCCTTTTATTCCTTTATGTGAAGGGATCCACATAAAAGCAATTTCCAGGCATTTTTTCTTACAATTATGTAACATTTCCTTAATTTTATATATCATATACGAAGTTTTAAAGTGTAATCGAGAGTTTTCCAAAGCTTTAATTAAACTTAAAGAGTCTGTAAGAATAAGAAACTTTTGATGACTTTTAACTAATGTAATAATCTTGAGTGCCTCTAAGACTGCATAAGCCTCTGCAGTAAATATACTATAATTAGTATCCAGAATAAAGCTTTGAGAAAATTTATTTTGAGGATTATACACTGCACTACGGACATGATTCTCACCCTTACTCCCATCAGTATAAAGTTTGTAATAATCTCTATTTTTGCTTAAAAATTCTAACATATCCTGATTGTTATTGATAGTCTCCTTAAATATAGTAACATTAATAAATAAACAATCATAAGCATGAGAATAACAAGGCCATGGAGATACAGTGTGTATTGAAGTGTACTTTTTCTTAATTTCCAGCAAGATGCGGGGTAATCTAGGAGACTGGCCACTGAGAAGATCAGCACCAGTCAGAGGAGTATTGCAGTCTATGTCACAAGGTACTATTCTTTTAATTACATCTTGATTATTTGATGCTAACAGCTTCACACTATGTCTTTCTGCAAGTAGTAACCTTCTCAATACCAGAGGCATGGTGTTTGTTTCAACCTCCATTGCCCTTATGGGTGTTGAGCACATAGCTCCTGAAATGATTCTCAATGCCTTATTCTGAATAATATCTAATCTATTTACATACCTACTATCTAAGTAAGCTAAACAACTGTAGTCAAAATGACTTCTAACTATGGATTTGTACAGAACTGAAAGTATCTTTGGGTCAGCCCCCCAAGATACTCCTGCAAGACATCTCATAATATTAAGGCCTTTTGCTGAATTTTGTAAGATGTATTTAATGTGCTTTTCAAAAGATAAATTATTTTCAATTACTATGCCCAAAAATTTGTGATGGTCTACTAGAGGAATTACTTCATCATTAAATATAATAGAGCTTGAAGGGAAGTCCTTACTGAAAATCATGGCACTACTTTTAGCTGAATTAATTTGTAGGGATAATTTGTCATTGTAATATGAATGTAGTTCCTCGAGAGCTTGGTTAATTCTATTTATAGCTATATCAACATCATTGTTTACAGAATAAAGTACAAGGTCATCAGCAAATTGTAAAATATTTACAAAATCAGTATTTACATATTTACAAATCTCACTGGTATATAAATTATATAATAATGGGGACAAAATTGCACCTTGCATAGTGCCCTTGGATACCAATCTTGGGCCATGTAAAATATTATTATGCTTCACATATAATGTCCGATCAGTTAAAAATTCATGTACCCACTTAGCAAGTAGGCCAGGTATTCCTAAGCCAGTTAACACTCTAACTAAGATTCCAGGATGAACATTATCAAATGCTCCTTTTACATCCAAGAAAGCACATGCAACACTAGCATTACTATTTTTTGCATGTTTCAGGTCTGAAATAAGGGATAAGAAACTATCAGCACAGCTTCTACCCCGTCTGAAGCCATATTGGATATTTGGAATGATGCTGTTAGCTTCTACAAACCAATCAAGACGGAATTTCAAAATGTTCTCAAATATTTTACCTATACATGAAGACAAGGAGATGGGACGATAAGAGTCTGCACTATCTGGCGGTTTATCTGGTTTAAGGACTGGGATGACACATTGAGTTTTCCACGACTGAGGAATTATTTGTTTTGTCCATAATGCATTAAATAAATCTAGTAAAATATCTTGAACTGCCGAATCTAAGTTTTTTATTAGTATGTAGGGAAAATCGTCTAGACCAGGACTAGTGTTTTTCCGAGACTGAAGGCTTGAGTGGAATTCATTTTTCGAAAAAGGCTCTAACAGAAACTTGGATTTCTCATCATCGTTATTAAGATTATAGTAAACATCAAGGTCATCTAAAAGTACCGTAGTGCCTTCTGACAACTTATCTAAAAATGAAGGGATGAACTCATCACTATTTGATCGGTTATTATTTTTATGCATACCTTTAAACATTTTAATGTAGTTCCAGATAATACTTATTGGAGTGGTTCTATTGAAGTTGTCACATAGTCTGCGCCAGCCATTTTGTTTTTCTTTAGCTATAGTCCTTTTTTAATAGCATCAATCCTTTTATATTCAATATAACTTTCCATACTAGGATTAGTTCTATAGAACTTTAGAGCCTCATAAGAGTTGATGACACTCTGTTCACATTCAGCATTCCACCAGGGTGCTGGAGGCTTACTTTGAAAAGTTGTAGTTTTAGTAAATTTGGGTATACACTCTTGCTTAAGTGTATTAAGTCGAGAACAAAACTGGTCATAGGATTTCAAAGGATTATCATAATCTATAGTGAAATCATTAAACATACTACTGGATAACTCGCTAAATTTTATCCAGTCTGCTTTGTTGTATAAAAACTTGTCAATTGGTGGATTTACTTGATATCTGTCGATTGAAAGTGTAATATCCGTTAAAGTTGGAAAATGGTAACTACTCATATTGTCGTCGTGTACTGACCACTTACAAAGAGGAGCAATACTAGGGCTAATTAAACTTACATCAATAGCAGATGGGTTACAATTGGGATTGTTAAGCGTTGTAAAGTTACCTTCATTCAATATACATAGGTTACACTCTTCAATTATATCAAACAACCGCTGACCACGTGGTTTTGTGGAAACGCAGCCGAAAGCTATGTGGTGAGCATTAAAATCGCCTGCTACAAATCTGGGTTCAGGTAAGTCGTTTATTAGTTTTTTTAACTTATTAATTCGGTTAGCACCACTTCTAGGTGGGCAATATACACATAAAATAGTAATTTTACCAGTTTCAACAGTTAAAGATAAGGCAATTGATTGAACATCCTCATAGAAAGCTGTTTGTAATAAATTATATTTTAAAAATGGTTTTATAAGAATGGCTACGCCTCCATGTCCATTTTGTGAATTTTTGCTATGCATATTGTATCCAGGTATGTTACAAACTTGATTATCTTTAAGCCATGTTTCATTTAATAGACAGATATCAATATTACGATCTTTTAGAAATTTTATTAGTAAAGGCTTTTTGTTTTTAATGCTTTGAATGTTGAAATGAGCGATTCTTAGTAATTGTGAATTGTGTGACTGTGTATGGTCCATTATGACAAGTTTTTAAATAAAATTTCCTTAATTGATGCTGTAGTGATTGGAGAGTCATCAGCCCTATTTGCCAAGGCAAGTATAGTTCGCACGATAGCCGTCGTTAAATCATTACTGCCTAACAACTGCGCCTTAACATCGACTGCAGAGGTGGCTTTGGTTGGTGCCTGTTTATTTACAGAGGAACTACTACTATGAGACTTATTTACATTTGTATTCAGTTTATTTACATTATTATTATTATTTACAGTTTGTTGCGGGCTCTTAAGAGGAGGAAAGTCATTTTTACTTACAGTTGCTGCATAACTAGTGTAACTTATTTTACTTTTTTTGTCTACCATTTTTTGGATCTTTATTGGACAGGTTTTTGAAATAGCCAGATGAGGACCGCTGCAATTTACGCAGCAGAGCTCATTCTGCTTCTCACATTCTTTATAATAGTGCTCTCCTGCACAACAACTGCAGCGCTGCTTCGCGTTGCAGATCTTGGCGGAGTGGTTGAATTTAAAACATTTAAAACATTGTTGGAGAGGAGGAATATATTCAAACACCCTGTACGAGAATAAATCATATTGAACATTATCGGGCAATGTGCTTGACAAGAATGTTATGCTCACAGTTTGTAAAGCGACTCGTTCTTGACCTACTTTTTTGGTAAATCTTCTAATTGAGATTATTTCGTATATTGACGACAGCTTTGTATACAAGTCCTTGTTCGAGATGTTGGTTGGCACGTAACGAATTACGCCCGTTTTCTCAATATGGGCAGCGGGGATGAACGCCCGCATGCTATTCTTTTCCAGGAAAGTGGTATTATTTATAAAATTATTAGCTGTATTGAATTGTTTAAAGACCACCACGATCTTGTTTGCGTTTATTCGCCTTATTGATATCACGCCTTTGATGCCCGTTGTAAATATATGATTAAGATATATAGGGCTTTTGTTCCCCAGTCGCTCATTATTTGTCGACTCCACGAACACCTTAAATTCCGTAGATAGTGAATTCTCAGGATATAGTCTTTTATAGTTTGGTTTTATATAAGGTACTAGCTTCTGCCCGCGACTTCGTACGCGGATTCTGTTGCTTATGCCAGCGACAACGGGGTCGACAAAATCGAAGATTTAAAACATCTGATGTGAAATTCTTAGAGCTTGGGGACGGGAAAACAACGGGACGCGCGTGACGATTCCAGACGTTCCAGATCATCCATTTTTGTAAGTCAACAGGAAATGCTCATCAGACTAAACAGCTCTTGCTACGACGTGATTCCTATATTTATGTTATAGTGGCTAGGCTCTTGGAGTTCCACAGCAGGTGTTCCAGATCTCAATTTTCATACGTAAACAGAGAGTGGTCATTAGGCTGAACAACTCATGCTAAGACATCATTACTATATACATATGTTATAGTGTAGCTGGGGTCTTGGAGTTCTATATCAGGTATTCAAGATCTTCAATTTTTATACGTCAACAGAGACTGCTCATCAGGCTGAACAATTTTCCTAAGACGTCATTCCTTTATATGTTATAGTGTAGCTTGGCTCTTGGAGTTCCACATCAGGTGTTCTAGATCTTCAATTTTTATACGTCAACAGAGACTGCTCAACAGGCTGAACAACTTTGCTAAGACGTCATTCCTGTATATGTTATAGTGTAGCTGGGCTCTTGGTGTCCCACATCAGGTGTTCCAGATCTTCAATTTTTATACGTCAACAGAGACTGCTCAACAGGCTGAACAACTTTGCTGAGACGTCATTCTTGTACATGTTATAGTGTAGCTGGGCTCTTGGAGTTCCACATCAGGTGTTCCAGATCTTCAAATTTATTATCTCAGCAGAAAATGCTCATCACGTGGAACAATTTTTGCTATCGCACCATTTTTGTATCTCTTGTAGTTTAGCTGGTCCATTGCGGTTCTGCACCAGGTGTTCAAGTTTCCAAGATAAATTATAGCCTATGTGTTGGCCAGACTTAATACCTATACAACAAAAAAAAAAACATTCAAATCCGTCCAGTACTTTTTGAGTTTATCCCGGACATACATACAGACAAACAGATAAACAGACAAACAGATAAACAGACAAACAGACAACGAGTTTTAAATTTTTTACCCATTACAGAAAAAGTGTACAACGCCGCTAAAGAAGTTTTCACTTCAAAAATTCTAAAAACTATATTTTTGGCTTCGGTATCGATTGTAGATCACACCCCAAGTATTCTTTAAAAAAAATATTCAATGTACAGTTTTGACTTTCCTACTATTTTATTATATGTATAGATAACAAAACAAACTTTATCAAAAACATAAAAAGCGGTTATGGATTTGATGCCACAGATTACCATTTTTTTTTTTACTGGCTTGGCTGTTCAGCCATTCGCCAATGACGCCAATGTCAAGTTAGGGAAACAGATACTACCACAGATTACTAAATAGGATATGCAAAAGGGCTTTGTGCTTTTTGTACCAGTTCCTTGTCCGCCATTTTGTTTTTTTTTCAAAACAGCGTACACTAATGAAACATTGATAAATCGATAGATCAAATCAATACAAACATAAAATGTAAGCGGTAAAACCTCGTAAACCGTCACGTTTCCGAGTTATGAGCTGTCAAACATGTAAAATTGTGACACATTTTTTCTTATTTTTTTTTATATTTGGATGTTTATTGATCAAAAAGGATACTTCCGCAATAAAACTACTTGAATTTTAGTTTTTCACGCATTTCAAATGCTTTTACATAGGATTATTTCGTTTAACGCAATTTCATCATTTAAAATGCGTGTAAAAACTAATATTCAATTAGTTTTATTGCGGAAATATCCTTTTTGATCAATAAACATCCAAATATTAAAAAAATAAGAAAAAATGTGTCACTAATTTTACATGTTTGACAGCTCATAACTCGGAAATGTGACGGTTTACGAGGTTTTGCCGCTAACATTTTATGTTTGTATTGATTTGATCTATCGATTTATCAATGTTTCATTAGTGTACGCCGTTTTGAAAAAAAATCAAAATGGCGGATGGCATCTGGTACACGGCCCATACAAAAAAGTTCAAACCCCTTTGTATAGGTTTACTATTTGTATTATTTTAAAAAAATTATAAAATAGTGCAATAGAATTTAATTAAGTAACCACGTTTCCGAACAAACTTAATTAAGTTACCACGTTTCCGAACAAACGATGCTCTTTTAATATAGTCTATGGCTGTGAATTACGTTGACATTCGTATAAAAAAAAAAAATTGACATTCGTAACGCGCGTTTTTTAAAATATGCAAAATTAAATGTATACTTTTCAATATTTCTGAGAGATTTTCTTAATATTTTTTTCCGTAAGAACCATCCTTGGACTTCCACAAACATTAAAAAAAAAGAATTATCGAAATCGGTTCAGCCGTTCACACGTGATGCCGTGACAACGCGAAACGGGTTTCATTTTTATATATATAGATGTAAATGTTTTCCTCACCGCCGCCGCCACTTTTGTCCATATTGTCCGGTCTTGCCCTTTTAAGGCTAGGGGTCGGGGGATCATGGCCCCCGCCCTCGTTACCTTCCATTTCTTATAACACTATATATACACTAGTTATGTACAATCACTTTAAACGAATATTTACAACTTTTTTACAAAAAATTTTCAATTTTAAGAAATTTTTTCAAAATTCCGCGCCTGTTCGGTTCAAATTCCCGCCAAAGAATCACATAATTGTAATTGATAAACCTCGTGTTGCCAAATGCCAATATTAAAATGTTTTGTTTTTGTAAATAAAACTAAATGCGATGTAAATGCGTAAAGCATTTAGAAACTTCAGAAATCACAAATTGAATAAAAAGAAAAGCTTTGGGTAGCACTTATATTTAAATATTCAATTATTTGGTAATCATGTTTCTTGTGTGGTAACAAATAGTCTTCAGTTTCACCCATAGATGGCGCTACTAGTTTTAAATCGAGTATCGGCGGGCGGAACTTAGTACCACACTATCCATGGACCTAAAAAAAAAGGCGGACGGAACTTCACTAAGAAAGAATTGAAGCACCCATAGTAAGTCAGTGCGCTAATATGGACAAGCCAGCACTCACACATTCACACCATAGTAAGTCAGCCGTCGGCCATTACGCTTCGAACGACACTCGCGGTTTTATACGGTATTATTTTGTCTAATAAAAATCAAAGTATGCCGTCATGTGTTGCAAAAAGTTTTCTAAGCCATAGTAGTTCAATTAAAAAAGCCAGGGGATCACTTTTCATAGTAATACATGTCATTTTGAAGCTTATTTCTCGATTTTACGTCAATAAATTTTATAAACATCTCGAAATCAATCAGTGTTGCAACTATTTCAAGGATCAAATTATTTTAAAATTGGGAGATTTATATTTTGTTACTATTTATCGTTATTGTATTCTTTTGTATTTTTACAAATTTCTCCACGGCAAATGATGCATGGAAAAATGATTGTATAAAAATAATAAGGGAGTGTAGACATGGAATAGGAATGTAAACGTGTAGGAATGGAAATAAACGAATGTTTAAGTATTTTTCGATAAAATAGCTTTAATTAAATATTTATCGAAAAATACTTAAACATTCGTTTTCACCATTTAAGTAAATTAGAAGGGATTTCTAGATGTGTCAATAGCAAAAAGTCAAGTCTTCAAAAATTTGAATCACCAAAAGGGATTGCAAAACTTTATTAATATTAAACGAGTTGTAAATATTTTATAACCAATGTGCTTAAATTATTTTACCTTTATTTTAAAAACAGGTATCTGTCACAAAAAAAATGTAATTAATCTTAAGTTCAAGGGAGATCTTAATTAAATATTGTTTAAAAATGGGTAATTTTTCCTTCATCTGGCATCCCTATACAAACTCACACATATATACACCGCCGCCATTGTGGTGCTTCAATCGTTTCTTAGGGCGACTTTCACCAAAATTTAAACATGTTTAAAATTTTATTTAGTGTCAATTTAGTGTCAAATTCAATAGAATTTTGACACTATATAAAATTTTAAACATGTTTAACTTTTGGTGAAAGCCCGCCTTAGTGAAGTTCCGTCCGCCTTTTTTTTTAGGTCCATGGTACTATCTAATTTATGTAGTCTGTGAACGGAAGTACATACTATACCGGACACCGCTTCTACAGTTTACATGCTATAATAATGTACAAATTGCAGTTTAGCAAGTTTTTGTAAAGGCATTTAATTTGTTCTAATAAATAAGTGGTAGGTATGTGTATTGTGTATTTAACTAAATAAAAAACAATTTCAGTAAGTTTGGTTCTGTCTTTGACACAAGACGTTGGCGCCAAAAGTTTTGATTTTTTTTCTACCATGAATTTCGTTTATAGAGGTAGGTACATAATTATTACTTCGTCGGTATCGAACATTTCTCATGGTACCTAAATTAAATAAGTAAGGTACTTATTTTCTTTTAATATACGCAATGTACTATGGTTTGCCTCAAGAATTGAAAAGTACCTATTTTAGTGGAATGAAAAAAACGATTACCTACGGACAGAACTTGAAACTTAATGCTTGTCGGTTTACCAACTAAGCTAAGAGCAGTACCTGCTAAGACGCTAAGTTAGGGCATAGAACACCTAATAGTACTTTAGGGTGAATCGTAAGTTCGCAAGCTCAAGTCTTGTCCTGAATCGATTTTTTCTTTTCATATTAAACGTGCAGACCTACTTACCCACAAAAATGACGTTATTTAAATTGGTAAGTTTTTTTAAACGTAAGTTCCTGGTTTAGCGATTGACCGCTATCTCGCCGTTTTGTTTGATATTTTAGTATCTATAAAGCCACGTATTCACTGACAACAATTTTTTATAAACTCTTTTTCAGAAACAATATCTACGTGTCTGAAACAAATCGTTTTGTTTCTGTAAACACTACGTGTTTATCGGTATGTTTCGGTGCTCCCCACTTGCGGCGGAGAACACTTTACGTGATGTTTCAGAAACTGTGTATCCGAAACACTGTTGCTCAGTGAATACATGGCTTTAGAAATCTCATCGTTGAAGTCTGTTGTGTTCGTCAAATCTCATCGTTGAATTCTGACAGTATGGGTTGGGACTTTGGGAGTCCTCATAATAAAGAGTCCTAAAAAGAACTTCTTTTATCTTTTGTGTGAGCACAGTGGCTATTTATTAAGCGATTGATTGCTGCGCTGCGTGTGTCGCAGGTTCGAGCCCCGTATGGAACAAATATTTAACTTTTAATTAGTTGTTTTACGTCTGTGTGTCAATTTCAGTGTTTGTAAACGCACCTACGTTTCGTAAGTAATTCCTATAGTTGGGTAATGTATTTATTTTTATCGACTTCAAAAAAAGGAGGATAGGAGGGTCTTTATTTTCATAATGTCTTGTTGTTTTGATATCTTACATAGTATTTACCTACCTAGTTTTCACAGTAATCTGTAAAGTAAATTGTCTGTACGAGAAGATGCTATTATTTAGTAGTTAGAATTGATAGTACCTAAGTAATTAGAATGAGCCCTTTTTTTACGTTTTTAAGTCATCAATAATTTCTCCCACCCAGGTCAGTAAAGAGGGACTGTCAGACTTGTACTGACTATAGATCCACGATGTCCTTCAATAGCCCTTTACGTTCCGTGGCCATGGTTTATGGTTTCCTGATGAGTCCCGCCCTACTTTCTAATGCTAATAGTGACAACCTAAACTTGTTAGTGGGGAACGGTAAATTCACAATTAAAGCGGGTACCTAGGTGTATCTTCGTATAGACACATGTATAGACGTATACCTTCTTAATATTACGATATTTACACCCTATATAAATCGTACTCAGTTAATAGCCTGAAACTGATTTCAAAACCAGTACAGATTGCAATTAAATTGGACGGCTGAAACTCTCTAAATGAATCGACGTCCAATTGCCGTGAACAATTTAATTGAAAACTGTTCACACTAATAATAACTAAAAGGGAACGTGAACTCATTTCCCAGCGCCGTTTACTATCACAGTTCATCAACTAAACTGTATTATGTATCCGCATTGGTGCAGCGGAGGCATTGGATGACTGCAAAAACAATTAACCGGAACAACACCACCCAAAGATGTACGACGCGACAACCCCGCTCGTAGAGTCAAGTTCGCTGACTTTTTAATTTAGTTGGGTAACAACAACACAACCGTAGCGTAAGCTACGAAGTCGTAGACTCGCGTAGTAGCTACGTTGTAACGTAGCACGTCGGTAGCATGCCTAACGCGTATCGATTAGTCTCCCGGAATTACCCGACGACAGACGACCGTACCCGAACGCTTCCGACTTCGCCCGAGATCTACGTCCATACATAGCGGAAGTAATGAAATGTACAGAAAGATATGAACCGGAAAAATTGTCGCTCTCTTTTTCTTCACGTCGCGTCTTATCCGGATCCCTAAAAAGGCTTCCTTTGTCGGTTTTCCCTTTCAGCGCGTTTCGCCTTCGGGCTGGTAACGAATGGATATTTATATCAAAGATGACAGAGGGGCGACGACAATGCATTTAAATCCTATAAGTCAGCTTCACACTTTTTAATTTGGTAATAATATTTACATACTAAATAAGGAGGTAGGCACGTTCAAACTTTTCTTTCAAAATACGAACCTGTACAATTAAAAATTCCTTCTCATACATAACAAAGACACCCTATTATAACAGCGAGACCTACCCAAGTTCTTTAATGGAAAAGCGTCATTAAAGTTGTAGTTAATTGGCTGTATGGTGAGAGCCTAGTCGGGATGTCGCCGGGAAGTTCCCGCCGCGTTACGACCGCAGTCGGCGAGGGCTGGAGGCGATTTAACGTATTGTAATGTGAGTTTATACGACGTTCCTCCCCCTCGGCCCGACGCCTTGCAGCTAATACCATAGCTCAATGATAGTCGCCAGTTCACGCGGAGGCCCGGCCGGCATCGATTCAAAGAATTTAAAATTTTGAACTTTCAATATTCGAATCGAAACCGAACCTTCTGTTTACAGACGATCGAAGGGCGGGGATGGGGAGGCGCACCCCAAATACGTACCATGTTATTTATGGTATATTTTGACGTGCTCGCTCGCTGCTAACTTCAAGTCGCGTAGGATAATGGGGTGATGGATAGTGTTATCGGTCGCTATTCATGGTGTTCCGCGTTCAAGTCGTGCATTTATTATTACACTGTATCGTGGAAAACCCCATATTCTACTGAAATTGTGGTGAAGCAGTGTTCTTTCAGTGATTTTGTAGGTTTTAGCGGTTAGTGACCGGCATTTCTCTCAATGCGGATTTTACAACTGGTTAAGCTGAAACTATTGGCATCTTACGGTTTTTTTGTACTTGAGTAAAATTTTGGTGATATTGTGTCCTAAGTGAGGTGAAGTTAAATTATTGTTTTAGTCATTAATATTGGAAATTATCATAGAAGTCATTAAGGTAAGTTTTTAACCTTGTCTAGAAACAAGTTATAGGCTTATTTTTAAAATATTCATACTATAGATTTGCCGCTTAAATGTTTAGAAACTATAAGTAAAATAATTTCTTAATAACTTTTAGATTAAAATGTGTAGTTATGTGTTTGTTTACTATTTCAAGTACCGTAGTAATGGTGAAAATTCTATGGTAGATTGTAGAGGTAAACAGAGTGGATTTTCCACGTGTTGAGTATAACGCCATCTCTGGGTACGATTCTTGAACTAGCGTTAGTTCACGCTCCTGCCGCCATTAGTGGCGCCAAAGTGTCAGCCGGCGACACGCCTGCAGTCACGCGGCGTTGACGCGCGTCGCAACATGTTTGCGTGGGTGTAGATCGCATCGTGATAAACAATTTATGTGTTTTCTTCCTTATCAACTAATCAAAGTAGTGTACACAAGTTATCTTGCGTGTTGCTAGTACAACGTAATTGGATCTACGAATGTTTACAAAAGTGTGCATTGTGGAGTTCTTGTTAGTGTTTCGTATGTGTGAGTGTTTTGTTGTTGCCGATACCGAGGGCAGGATTTTGGCCGTGCAGTGAAGGTCTAGGGCCGGCATGAGGAAAATAAACGGTGAGGATACGAATACTCAAGATGCTTTCAAGCATGCATGCGGTGCATGAGCTCAAACAACTAGTTTAATAAACACAGATAAGAGGCATGTGAAAATGTCACCGGGTTGCGTCCAAAGATAACGATAGAGCACATAATGATCAAAGTAAAACACAGTTTACATTGATTGAATATTCAGAAATAACAAGAATGTTAATTTTTAAAGTTTAGAGCAAAAGACTGTCGTTCGCAGCCATTATGTCAAGAACATGGGGTGCTTGTAATTTAATAGGGGACCGGTGTGCCTTCGTAATAATAATAGCTGTAGGGTTCGCACTGTTGCCCTTGAATTTATCATTACGAAAACTTAAACTTTCACAAATAGAAATAGTTTTTAATTCTTCTATGATCGATAACATTAAAAAGTACGTTCGTATTAAAAAAAAAGAATGTTGTGGTAAGAAAAAAAAATCTTGAAGCTGAAGTTGTTAAATGTCTGTCTCGAAATAGAATTGCACAAGAGACGGAGGAACGACCGAAAATCATTAACCGTAGCAGATCCCATACAAATGGTCCATAGACGTAATCCGACAATGTTTGATGGTTTGCCGCTATGCCGGCCGCCCGTTCGATTGCGAGACCCGCTTTCTGGGACTCTGCCTAGACAAAAGTTGCGTGCGACATCGAGATTAATCCCGATTCGAGACCATAAAGCTTCATACGTATTATACTGACCAGATTTGTGAATAACTTAATCTTTCCTCAGATAGATTTGAAATAAAACGAGATACAAGAATATTAAGGCTTCATCGGCCAAGGTCGCACCCAAAGATCGTTAAAAGATCATCCACAGAGGACAAAAGCGATGATGTAATGGTTCAAAGCCTTAAAGGAAACCAATAGCATTAACAACCATTGAGCTGTTCACTTAATATTCTATGCAGAATCAAATTTAAATTTTCATACATAATTTACAGTTTCCATTTTGTGAATGTGACACATTGTGAGGTCTGCGTTAGACGCGCAGCGAGATTTATCGTTTAATGATTGCGACACAGACGGCGCAGAACATCTATTTGTTTTAATAACATGCTAGAGCGAAGACACGTTTACATTACATGACAACTGATGGTCCCGAGTTCCAGAATTGCTCAGATGAAGTTATAAAAGTCGTTCCTACTGATGTGATGGCTAATTAAACTGTATCCATCAAACTTTACCTGCCAATAAACGGTAATTCGGACGAAGTTAATTACATCTCCTCGACCTTACAGTAACGTGGTGCGAACATCAAACTTACGCCAGTTTTACGATCTCAAGGAAAGATGGAGCAGCAGGGGTCGTTGACCGAAGCTTAGTTAATAATTATGCTTGCACGTACCGGCTCAAAATCAAATAAACAGTCGCTTTCATCTCCGGTTTATCGGAGATGCACTTGGTAGCCTTGCACTTTGTGTGTGTGAACAACTGTTCAGTCGCAGCGACCATTACTCAGACGTTCGAGGTTGCCGACTCAATTGCAATTCATATCGATTATTTAATTTGCATTGCCTGCCGACCATAAAAAAACAGTAATACATGCACTTCACTGGCATTTCCCCAGGGCTTGATTAAATGTTTAATTCCTTTAATTGCTGAGCAGTTATCTTGTTTACCTTTAATGAGTTGGGGTTAATTTTTAAGGTAAGAGAGCCTCTCTGGCTTGATAGCATTCCAAGTAAAATTGCTATTGCGCTACGTGCTTCTTAGCGCGGATGTGAGTATCGTAAGTATTGTCTATTGTCTCCTACGGGCACTTCATTCAAGACCGTTGTTTGTTATTCATTAACTCATAAAACAATTTCCAGCAATCATACGTCTAATAACCGATAATGCCTCTATTGATTTTGCCAGTGGCTCGGAACAGCACTCCAATATTGACAATGAGCGGTAGTTTAGACGCCACTACGTGCTTTGGGAGTTGATGAGAATGGTACGTGACTCCCAGTTCATTGCTCCAGTTTTTTGCCACTTGATCTTGTGAATGAGTTTGCAGACCTTGGCTCGAAGACAAGGATCTTAGGCGGCAGGATTTATAGCTACAAAAACACTTTACAAGTGCCCGGACAAGCTCTATGCATACCTACTTACTGCCTACTTATTCAGCGAAATAAACATTTTAGTGGCACTACGGTGAAGTCGAGCGCCGGACCCGCATTATAATACAATTGGCGTTATTGCGGAACGATCATGAAACCTTGATGAGTTTGTGTGATAACGTTGTCAAAACGAGTTATCACTTTCAGCGGCATGTAAAGGTTCCGTGTGAAATCAATGAGTGTAACTGGGCGCGTTAGTGTGGTGTCGACGCCGTGAATGCTGATTTTCAATAGCATCGCATTAGGAGTAGTTGTGGTGGCGCCGCGCGTGATTGCCATGTTGATTGAGATCACACGTATGTTACAAATTGTCGCTCCAATTCGCGTGTGACGGGAATACGCACTTATGCACATATTATAATTCATCACAACCGGCTTATTAAAGCCTTCAGTCCTTTGAATGCTCGCGGTAGTATTGCTTTTGTACAATTTTATTATTGTGTGTGACTCGTTAATGAAGATCCCGTTATTTACATCCTCAATCTAGAGCGCAGGTAAACGAGTCTTCTTGGCTCGTTTACCTCGAGAGGGTGGTGTGATATATTCAGGGCCCATTTAAATATTCCCAGGGGTGATAAGGGGAAGGGATGTGCGCCGGTTAATCAAGTAACGTGATCCATTTATCTGGAGCACTCTTGATATGGTGCCGGTGAACTTTGGAATATTGTAGGCTCATTTTGGGGTTGAGATTGAAAACGAATACGGAGAGACTGGGCCAGTTTCAGCAAAAACGTATCATAAAGTTCTCTCATGGTATTTAATAAAATGAATTTTGAAGTTTTGATCAGAAAGTGCAACCATGACTTGTAAGCACGCACAATTTATATAAGGCAAGTCACACTCGCATTAGCATCTAGCTTTACTCTCACATTGTTACTCAGGTACAAGACTTTTAATAGCTTAATTAACGAGTGGAAAGTTTTCTTACAAATGACTAGACCAGACCCAGTTACCGTATGCCCACAGTAGTTCTACAGGTATTGAGATATTTCCTTTATTTCTTGCTGTAATTACTTACGATCCGGACGCAACGATTTCTATGCAGTCTGGTGCTTGTTCATTGACATTGAATTTATAAACTTGTCTTATTTATCAATGTTGCTCATGATTTACTTTTATAGTGTCGGTTATTATTTTAAAGTGATCTGATTTATGTGGAATGATTTTTAGAGACTCTTTTGAAATTATTGTAATTTTTTCCTCAAGAGTCTTAGTAGCTGCTACATAGTAAAATGTTTAAGGATCTCAAGCAATGAATTTTCTATCAAATAGAATTTTATTGGTTTGATTTCTCTAGCATCTCGGCGATATCGATTGAATTCCATTGATCGCATTGCAGTGAAATTGGAAACAGACGTGTACAGTGGCCCGAGTGTATGCAGCGTTCTCGGTTTTACTGCATTCGATCTATTTACGGGTTTATGAACGTCGATAAAGTTGCGGCGCGTTGAACCGTGCACCCGTCAGCCTAGTGCGGAGTGCCCAATAGATACGTCTGCATACAAATTGACTCGTGTTACGATCATGGCCAATAGAACAATCAATATACTCGATTGTAATTTACCATAGCCTTCATGTTGATGATTCTGTTGCTGTTTGTACCTCTATTTTATCTTTGAAGGGTGTGTTCAGACGGAACCTTAAACAAAAAATTTCTTCTTTATAAACTGAACTTCTACGAGACGAGATTTAGTTGATTCCCCCTTTCAAAATGCAGGTTGCTTTCCCAACTTCTTCTTACTCGATTTTTTAATCTTCTGTCCGGAATACAAAACAGCGAAAGAAACTATTTTTTCGCAGTACAGTCAAAGTTATGGCAAACTTTATGTTAATTCAATTTGTGTTAAAGGCGAAAGTTGAATGCAATTTCAGGGTACAAGTCTGTGACCGGCCAGTATCGATCTTCCGCGATCCAGCACTGATGTTGTAACTGGTTATAAAATTCGCAATAAAGAAGGGCACTTAAATCTCTCGTGCCGAAATGGCCGCCCACACTGACCTTTAGAAAATTGGAAGGTGTAAACTTTGTTCGGTCCATGATCCTCGTTCCCGAAGGAATGCGGTGATCGGCATTGCCGTTAAAATTAGTACGTTAATCGTTGAAACTTTAACTCTCTAACTCTATTACCAGTTTACACTGCGAGTTATCGCGTCGAATGCCTTAGCATAATGTAAGTCGTTCATCGGCCCAGGAAATGACGTCACCACATGGCCTCACACACGCTTCCTACACGTCTTCTCGACCTTCACCCAAAAGCCTTAGAATAGTAGGTAGGTACTTTTGTCTTTTTGTTCAAAGCGCTTTGATTTTAGAAATGTTTGAAGCTGAGTTGCCACTTTAATGTAACTGTCTGCTTCTCAATAAAATTTTATTTTGGAATACCTATTTGCAGCCGAAGTTCCTACGACTTAAGAACTCATATTAAATTAATGATTATATTGCCTGAATTGACAGCACCATGAATAATTTCTCATATTACATCTCAAGAACAATATTGTTATTAAAATAAAAGCTCTTCAAATTTGCTTTCAACTCTGATAATTATTTAATATTCTATCTCAAGAAATATTAGAAGCCATCAGTCCTCGTCAAACAAGACACCCACGCATCACTTGAAGTTGAAATATTTAGCAGATCTCGATATGCTGTTACGTTGCTCACAGCAAAAATCAATGTCACTTAGAACAAAGACGCGATAGTTCACAGTCTAGCCCTAGGGCACCCTGAGGGTCATGTTCGACAAATAAATAAACATTTTGTATAACTTTCTTCGCTGATTAAGCGTAGGTCGTGAGTCACGAGGTTGTCTAAGCCATCTTGCTACCGAGTTCACAATGCGATGTTTAGTTCCCGACTCTAACAATGTGTGTTTGGAGTTTCGACAGGGAAATGTCCGTTGTAAGGCGACATTGACTTCATAATATTTCATTGAGAGACGATCGTGGCAGTCAACTTTGTCTTGTCGAACATGTGCATAAATATGGCACTGCTACTGCACAGTAGCTGGACTGCATAATTCTATGTTATTTTTCTTTGGAATGTCTGCGGTTTTCAAGGTACGAACATGGAGTTAGCTGTGTTCGAGCGAATACTAATAAGATCTTCCATTTTACATAGCACTTGAATGTAACCAGCAAAATGTAAATGTATGAGTAATTAATAGTATCTACATCTCTGCCAAACCCTTCGGGGATGTCATGGAGTGTCATGTTTATGTAAATGTTAGTATGGTAGCCTGACTAGCTTATGTATATGAGTCCTAATTAAATGATGCAACCGACGCAGATGTAATTATATTGTTTACAATAAACATTGGGTTTGCCGACGAGAACAATAAATTCAATGTCTCATTTATCAACTCTTCCTTTGGAAAATACAATGGTGGATATTACATCAGAACTTTTTCATTATTCAATCACTATTGTTTTGTTCCATAATAAAGAAAAACATTACCGTCCAAAAACAAGACATGACCAATAGAGTCTTAAACAATAATGGTCCCTGTGTAAGTCCGCATCTGCAAGACTACCAGAAACTTGTAATCCTAGGAAATATCGTTTGTTTTCTACGTAATAATACCGTCTACGCGTTTACTAGAACAGGTTTAGCGGGGTATTGTTGACAAACTGACTCCTGCCAGGTGCAAGGATCGCCCACAAACCACGCTAGCATTTACCTACAGTTGGAAAATTATCGTACTTTGTTGCAGTAAAGCGGTTAAAGTGGAGAAAGTTTGGTACTTGGTCCTTATGTTATACCAAGAGTTTGAACAAATATGGTACTGACTTAGCACAAGTTACCCTCTAAGCATTGCCGACTTTCCGAGCAATTTTATGGAAATCGACTTGAGTCTCATGGCATCTTTAACAGTTTAAGTAAAGACAGAGACAGATTCCGCCTTACCACAAAAAGATAAACATCTGTTGAACACTTGTCTAAAAAAAGTGTAACTGCAGAACGACCCTACATCAACGTGAAATTTCATTTTGACGTTGACAGTTTTTTAGACAAGTGTTCAACAGCAGCTGTTTATCTTTCTTGTGGTAAGACGGTTTAAGTTTAGTTTAACTTCCTTCTTAATTCTAGTACCTACAGTTACTAATCACTTCAAAAATTTGTATTAAGTAATTAATATCTCCGTGTTTGATATCCAATTGACAGTTGATACTGGCCCTGGACTTAGGGTTGCCAACCGTACTCTAAAATAGAGTATTGTACTCTATATCATGTAGGCGTACTCTATAATCTATATCACTAATAGAGTATGCTAAAATACTCTTTTTATACAATGTTTACTATGCTAGTGCCAGTCATGTAATGTTATGCAAACCCACTGTCATTAACAAAAAAGTCGACCATTTACATTTACGGTATCGCCAATTCCCAATTTTAGAATTAGAAAGTTTGGAGTCATACAATTCTTTCAAAAACTATGAGAAATTGTAATGTAGATACTGCGAAAAGTACGAAAAAATAACCTTTTAAAAATATTAAATAAATAATAATTAATAGGTACTCTTTTTTGGAAGTCCGTACTCTTTATTTACCTCCTTTGAAATCAGAAATACTCTATTTCTCCTAATAAAAGTTGGCAACCCTACCTGGACTGCATGTTATAAAGGGCATTTTAATCATAGAGAACCTAATTTTGACGCTCACTTCGTCACCTATTGTCCAAAATTTGTATCACAGCAATTGCAACCAGCAGACTGTACGCGAACCGCTTGTCCGTGTAATTGCTTACCGCACCATAGCTGTCGCACGCGGGCGAATTTTGTACCTACTATTATTAAATTACCATAATAATACCATGATAGCGTAGTAATGAGATACAATATTATAATTGGTGGCAGGCAGCCTACGTGATCCGCTAGGACCTATTACTGGCCAGTAATGGCCGGTGGGTAAAGTGGGCTTAATGAAAATTGGAAAGAAAAAAATACGGGCAACGGTTTGGAAGTCAGATTGTGTGAGAGGTTAGTCTAAACAATAACGATCTTTGATTGCTCTGGAAAGAACACCTCAACGAAGCTTAATTCTTGTGTCCGAGGAAAACTCCAAGAAAGATCAAAGAAAAGGAGAGCAAACAAATCTGCAACCAATTCCTTGTTTATGGTCGACTCCTTCGGCACTAGGTCCACAGTTTCAATGATAATGAGAGAGAGCTAGCTTGTCATGTTTATTTCAAACGACAGCCCACGTGGTACCGGCCCGGCTCGGTGGGAATCGCGACACAGCCCCACTCACATACCCGCACCATTCTTCACTGTACAACTCCACAAATCCATTGTTTTGCTATCTTAATAACCTATGGATCCTTACATTATTAATGGCGACATTTCGAAGCCCTGTTTCACGTTTCGAAACATTATAATCTTAGAACTTTACCGGAAAGACTATTCTGAAGATTTGAGGATTAATTCTTTGAACAAAGATGCAATATTACTCAACGATGTGTCGAATAAACTTGCCTGCTTAGTGTAAAATTAGGTTGAATGGCACATTCAGCTATGGTAGTTAATCTCATTTAATCCACACATCATGAGTTGAAAGAGCGTTCTTTATCTGATGTATTTCGATGTGTTGTAATCGCTATAATAAGTTGTTGAGAAATACAGAATGATCGATATTGATCTTGCTCAACATTTGGATATTAGGAAGCTTCTGGTAAACATTCTTATAACTTATATTTTTATCTGGAGGAGGCATTGATCTCAGATTTTAATCTAAGGCGTCTGAGGCCGTGATATCCAAACTGATTTGTGACTGTATCAGTACATTCAGTACACATTCTAATTCAAATCCTTTGCTCGTCACACCATCACCTATTAATGATTTTCTAGTTGCAAAACCAGTTTTCTGTTCTTTTAATTTTATTTAGAAATGAACCATTTAATCAACATTGTCGTTTGCACAACGTCTAGAGTTGAACTTCATTAGCATTTTGGAATACTTCTGAAGGGGGACCACAGCGGAGTCATTCAAAGTACAAGTCAATGAGACAATGCTATCGCCACGGACCTCGGTTCAAGATCACGACCGCACGGAGCACGGTGGCGCGCCGTCATCGCCGTCTTATGTAAAAGCACAGGAAACTTTACATTCAGCCTGTTATGAAAGTTCGCAGTTCGCGTAGGAGCCACTTGAGAGGCTGCATGTCCGCTGACCTTTGCTGTTTTATTTAAGAGGCACAGATCATTTAAGGATTTTCACATAAATTTTACAGTTGCGTTCCTTTTAGCATATTGGAATTCCGAATTTAAAAGGTGCAAACAGCAGCAATTATTGACAAACAGCTCGTGACGAAAATGCACAAAATTACGGTGCAAAACTTCCTTTGACAAGTCTTATAAATTATGTAATTTTTATCACACAGTAAATCATTGTAAGTACTTTCTTGAAAGAGTCTCTTAAAACTGTAATAACAAAGTTTAACGAAGTTGATACAACAAGTATCTTCACTGATAAGTTATCAAACAGCTATTTTGTCTACAAACTTAAAAACTTATCTCTGGGCATTCGAAAAAAAGGTTAAGTGTTAAAAGTTTGGCGTCCGAAAGAAATGTTGCGTCATTTAGAAGTAATTGTTACTTTCGAACAAAAGAAATCGAAAGTATGGAGATTAAATCGATACAATTTAATATAGATGAAATAAAACAATGGGTTCTTACAATGTCGTCCGGTCATTGATGGAGGTGTTTCTAAATAGATTATTATCAAAACCGTCAACTATAGTCCTTTCAGTTATTTTGTGTCTCCGACTCTGTTTAAATCATAGTGATCTTTACAATCGTAGAAATAAAGTTGCTCTTCGGTTGCTGTCACTGATCAGTCTGTTAAATTACAGTGATCTTTATATTTCGTAGGAATAAGATAAAGGTAGCTGTATTGTGACAATAATGTTCACGAGGCCTAACAAGGAGCGTCAAAACTGACATTAAATAATTTGGATATACATACGGATTATGGCTCAGGTAACAACGCTTCGTGAAAGTACTGCCGTGGACAGATAGGTCATGAAGAAAATTAAGACAAAAATTCAGGAAAACCTGAACGTTTTCTTATTTCTTCGGTATTATTAATAACTTTTGGACAATTGGTAGCAAACAGAAAAGGTAATAGAAGAAATTTATTTTTCTAGGTAAGTTTTCCGGCCGTCCGCGTCTCTGTTAGGTATCTATTTGCTATATCAATTCCTCATTTTTTGTTACATATTTAGCAAACCATCGATTTTCCTTTACACCTTAGGTTATGCTTTGTGTCCCTGTAAAAGGTTTTGTGCCGAATTCGACACAAGCGAAGCCGCTCATACAATTACCCTTTGATTCCCTGAAGAGCCGTGATTCCGTGAAGTTCAGAAGGCTGTCAATACAATGTAAAACGCCACTATCGCTCACAGAGACTTGTTCAATTGAATGTTCCAGAGGTTTTACAGCCGGATGCAATTTGCACTTTTATCCATGTCTGTACGTGTAAGTTGTCACTTTCCAGTCGTGACTCACGAAGACAACGAGCTTTCGTTGCCTCCATCTAATACTAGGGTCACTTTGCTGTCATAAATTGCGGGTAGTTAGAATTTAATATCTTACGCCCGTGTCTTAAGGTACAAATCGCATTAGTTGCGGTTCCGTTACTTGATGTATTGTGCAAGTGCTCTAATTAATAGCAATCTGTGAGTGTTCACATCAATATTCATGTTGCTGATGTAATGTTTAGTGTGCTTGTGTATGTTATAAAATGGTGTGATATCTAGTTATGAGATGATCTACATAGTTTATTGAAAAGCTGCTTGTGAAATGATGTTTAATAAACGTTAAAGTTGAATAGTGTTTTCTGTTTCAACATCCTTGCGATTCAGTGTATGTACAAAAAGACTTGAATTTTTCATGTGATCTGAATTATAGGCAGCAACTAAAACGTCTCTAGTAAGTGTCGAAGTAGAAAATATACATAAAGTACAAAGTTATCTAAATAAGTTTCAGACTCTCGCTGTTACGCTGTTTATGTTTTGCATGATTTATCTATCAAAACTGATTTGCTCGCAGTCGAAAAGTTGTAACGAGCAATTTCGGTCACGTTTTTATCGAAACGATGTTTGTCCCCAGAATGCCAAGTTATAAAACTTTCTTAATCAGTACTTTCTTTGCTCGGAGTGCGAAATAAGAGTTTTCCGTAAATAATTTTCATCCAAATTCTATCTTTGACTTCGTAATCATTTCGTCGCCATTATAATGTGACACCAATTCGCCGGAAATAAGGTTCGATATCCCGACGAGGAACAGTCGAAATCCGTAAAGTACTTAATGTTTTCAATTCCGTATAATCGGTTTAGAATTTCCGGAGTTCCGCGTCAGTAATTGGATTGGACGAAGTTGGCCGCTCCTGGGGTGAATTTTTCAACGGTTTTAACCGCAAACTTTGGTAAGGAATCAATGGTGGACAGATTGCGTATAATCCATATATTTGTATTTATTCGTTTTCAATACAAATTCTTTCTTACTTCGGAGGACAAAATCATTTTATCAGTGACAGCGATGGTTTAGTTGAAAAGATTTAGACTGACAAACCTGTCAGTCCTGTTGGAAGTCTGGAGTTTACACGAATCGCTTGGTAATGCGAAACGCTTTGAACGTGATTGCCATTTGGGTGATAACTCTACTGTAATCTACTCGTACATAAAGTCGATGGTTATAGGTACTGGTAGATGAAGCAGCCTATGCAGTACATTCATTTACAGTGAAGTTTATTTCTTTAGAAGGCTCATGTCGCGTCTCTCCTGAAACTTGCTAGCATTGTTAATTTTTGTAGTTTTTTCCGCGTTCCTTCAAAACTTCTTTTTCTTCTGAACAAGAAGTCACCTTGATGGCTTTTGAGCTGCGTTTATTTTAGAGAAAACGTATTTCCAACTACTTTTCTTTAAAGTAAGTACCTACCTATTCATAGATCAGATAGCCAGTAAATGTAAAATCCACTTCTAATAGAACTGTATTTTCGAAAACATGTTTCACATCAAAATTTAATAAACGGCGGACTTTTACTGAACAAGAAGACGACAAATAAGTATCTCGTACAAGGATTATTGCCGGCTCACAAGCAAAGTGCGTATTAGACTCGTTCAATACACATTCATGGTTCAACAACGTCATATTTCTCGCCAGACGACGCTTTTTTATAAACTCGCACCCACTTTGCACAACTTTTAATATTGTAGGGGGAGCAGATGTTGAAAACCTTTTACCTATTCCGGTTCGCTCACACATCACAAGGGTAGGCCTAATGTGCACGACGCGTTGTACGACAAAATGTTGAGAGCACTTCACATAAACGTTTAAGAGGAAAGGTGGGACGTTTTTCTTGATTTCGTCTCACCTGCGATTAGTTGGGAACTTGGGAATATTTATGCTGTTGCTAGATAATATTATACTTACTTACTGTTGGTAATACGATAAAGTGCCTTGAAACTATATTTTAAACGCCGTTTCTTCAAATATTCTTCTTCATTGGCAGCCTTTTTGCAATGCTGAGTATAGTTCTCCTCCCTTTTGTGCGATACTTTCCTGGTCAGTGTGAATGTTTGCAAACACTTACCTGTGCGATTATTATTCTTTTGATTGTCTCCTTAGCTGTTACGGCGATAATCTGTCGAGTCGACACAGCAACCGTAGAACGTAGATGTTCAACTCCTAAATGCGCTGTCGACCCGGGCATGGTCCATGGTCGGGCAGCGAGTTGCCTTACTCGCTGCCCACATGCCCGATAATCTTGACTTTGAAAACTACAAGCTAATAAGGCCTCAAATCTTTTCCTAGTCAATCTCCAAGAAAAGGTAGAAATGCAGTAACTAATCTCGCGTCCCCGATACACATTCTTGCCGCGCTTAATGTGCTTGAACCGCGCCTCGACCTTTAGCTTGACATTCAGCACCTAACCCGCTCAGTTTATGGGCTCTTAACATTGACAATGGTCCATAGAGAAGTATAGAATCTCAACTATGGCTCTGAACTAGGACTGAGACGAAGTGGTTTATGGGTACTTACAAATTTTAAATGATTGCTTGACTAACTATCTTGTTAGATGAATTGGTATGTGAAGCGTTCAGGAATTCCAGCATTTCCAATATTACTTGCATAATTAATTGCTGTGTTTTGGGGACTGATGGAACAAAAATTTATGTTAGTACTTACAACCTGCTGAAATTTGTCAATTTAAGCATCGGTCTATGACGGATTGACGGTGTTGTAGTTTTGAAATTCATTAATGTAAAAATGAATGATCCGGACAAGAAGCATAAATGTTTGTTGTACTTTACATAAGGATTGTGTTGGTTTCTTGTTAGGACTAATTTTAGATTGGTGAAGACACTATAAAATCTCCTAAAACAAAAACAAAACTATAAAAATCTTTCAAGTTGTCTATGAATGAGAAACGTTTAGGCGTAGTTGTCACTATTCGTAGTGAGACACTTCACACCCGCGGAGATATTGTTATCGATTGGTCGCAGGAAACGGAAACGTCGCGAGAAATGCTCAGGGAGTCGTTTGCGGCTGTCGTTCGTTCACCTCGCGACACTTTGTTGCGACAGCGACGTTTTTAGGGTTACCATTTCGGTAAAGTTTGGACAGTTGCATTTGTCAAAACGTAAAGTCCTTAAAATCCACTTGTTCTAATGAACATACCTTAAATTGAAAAGTCCAGACTTCAGACAAAGTGTAAGGTTCAAGTCCGGGTGAATGGCAACATTGGCAACCATAGACTTGGTATCTGATCATGTCCTTATTTGTCTATGCGAGCTTTAGTATTTGTCGAACCATTGAACTCTTAAACCTAAAATATCCTATGTTTTTATGAGTGTGTTCTTGCTGCAAAGGAAGGCCTGACAGTTAACCTCACGTAATCATTAGAAAAATCAATATCCAGTAATTAAAGTAAATATAGATGTTTTAGAGAGTATGGAGGAGGAGAACTGAAGCTTTCGAAGATTGTTTGAAACTTTAAACGCATCTGCAAGTAAATCAACACAAGTTTAACTTAGCACTTTAGCTGTGTCTTAACACAATAGAAGTTGTCGTCTTCGAGGGCCATTATAAATTTACGCGTACATAATCCCCAGGAGGTGATAATGACGCCTTCTGCAAAGTCTGGAAACTTTTGACGTAACACGACCCTTTTACATGGATCCATATTCTAGGCCGTCTTACCTCGAGCCCTCATGAGCTGGCCCAAACCTTTTGAAATATTACCACGTAATTATAGTCAGTGATAACCTTCAAAGGGGGTACGAGTCTCCGGGTAGCACGTTTGAAATATTCAGAAGTACTGGAGTATCCCAACTTAATTAGGCCGGGTACTTTTGCACAGGAAGAGAATTTATGACTGGAAGGGGACGTCGTCAGGGGAAGTCATGGCCAATACAACCCGGCCGAATAGAGTGTGAGGTGTAATGTATGTAAGGGCTCAGCAATAAGCGTTCTCCCTTCTTGACCGGATTGAATTAGAGGCGCCACGCCGTCTAGTGCTGACCGCACCTGCGTATCGATTTTCGGGACTCCCCTCGTGTGAATTCGGGTAATAAGAACTGAACGAACACGCTAACGTTTCAAATTAATTTTAATTAATATTAACAAGGGCAGGTGTAAGTGGTGTTAGTTAATTGTTTGAGATACCACTAGGTTCGGCTACTTTACTGTTATTCCACTTGTTACGGCTTTCGCATGTTGAAGCTGAATTTAAGTATTTTCCTTTTATTATACCCCGATTAGAAAGCTGAATAGGTACTTTCACAGAATAAAGTACTTTTAATTAAGTAGGTAACAGCGGTGTTGAAGTGACAGAATAGTAAAGTTTTCTTTTCCCTGGTTTAAAGGCACTAAAATGAGTTTTCTTAAATGTAATTTAACTAGAAATGCTATAAAGACAAGCTCAAACGTTGTAAAAACATTACATTTACATACGTTGAGTCCAGGCAAAGTTGGTACGTTGATTTATCGACATCGTATAGTGCCCCAACACTAATAAGAGTAAATGTCCAGTGGTCTTAGTTGTACGGTCTTGAGCGACGGACGGCTGTCCGGCGCAGACCATTTCTTCTTTGATCCACTTCGCTATGGCTGCAGCTTGTATTCCATTTATCGAATACTTTTCTTTCCCCTTTTACTTAACTGCCAAGAAGAGTAATGTTTTTCACGCATATGGAACGACGACTGGGATATTTTATGCAGGTTTATGATCGACTAGTGTGTGCCCGCGGCTTCGCTTGCGTTTTTTAGAATTTGAGAAACAATACGGATCGTGTGGCGCCATCTGGAATATGAACTTAATTGTTTTCTCGGAAACAGCTCTCTTCTGTTATTCGGGATGTAAGATACCTTATATCCGTGTCTATACTCCTGACAACGTATATGCTAAATTGTGGGACGATCGATTCAGTAGGTAGTAATGCGTGAAAAGGTAAAAAACAAACATACTTGGATTTTTATTATTAGTTTAGATCAATAATGTTATATCTAGGTACAGACGCCAGCAGGTCAACCTACCCGAATCTGTCAGATTTTACCAACCAAACATTAACCTTCTACTCTTGTGATAAGGTTGAAATTCTATTAAAGAAATCTGACAGGTTGTGGTAGCTTGATGTGCTGGCGTCTGTACATAGTTTGCATAGGAAACGTCCTTATTTGAGCGACATAAATTTCAAAGAAACGTGTTTATTTAGACTATCATTTTTGGGTCGATTTACTACAGTATCGCTGCAAATTGAACGTACGATAGCATTGCTCTTCTCCCTTTAGCATACCGCGTGATACCTAAAAAATAACTAATTATCTGACTCGATGAGTACAACTTGTCGTCATTTAAAACAGAATCTATGCACTGGTTTGAGCACCAATTCAAAACATAAATAAACACAAATTATAGAAAACCCTGATTTTTTTGAAGTGAAAACTTCTTTAGCGGCGTTGTACACTTTTTCTGTAATGGGTAAAAAATTTAAAACTCGCGTCAGGGTCACGTGACCCTGATCGAAAATGAGTAAGACGTCATTCAAATTAAAAATAAAACATAGTAACAAAAAAGTTTTCACTTCTACCGGCACTCCTGGAGTGCAACCTTTTTTTTCTAATCTTTAAAATTCCACACCTCGAAACAATTACAATTAAAAAAAATATCCAACTTTACTACCTACAATTTAAATCGGTGTAGATTTATATCCTAGAGAAGTATTGAAAAAAAATTGTAATTATTTAAAATCGCGAATATTATTGAAACAAAAGTATGCACATTTTTTTTTAATTATTTAAAACTCTCAGGACAAATTAAAAAAAAACTCAAAAAGAGAAAAAAAAAACTGCGAGATTTGATCCAGAGACCCCTTGCACGAAAGTCAAGCAGGTTACTGACCGGACTGGCTAGTACGTTGACAGTGATTTTCAAATAGCGGTTCTTGTACAAATGTCAACAATGACTGAAAATCAACATATTATAAAATTGCTAATCCCCCAAGGGGAATAGCGTAATTATACATATCCTATTAATAGAACAGCAGTTTAAGGAATATTTAAGGAAAATTTGACTAAATAATATCCAGTGGTTTAGCTTCCAACTATCAACAAACATCTAAAAACAACAAAATTCTAAATTGCTTATCTCCCAGGAAAAATAGCGTAATAATACATAGCATACTAACAGAAGCATATTATTAGGAATATTTGAGGAAAATTTGATCGACAACTTTACAGTAGTTTCGGAGCATAGTGTCCCAACATAGATCAAATCAAAAAAACATAAAAAATTTCGAAAAAAAATAAAAGTTGATCTGGCATCAGAATCGATCCCTTATCTCGAAAAAAATACAAAAAGAAAAAAATATTCAATGTACAGGAATGACATCTCTACGATTTTATTATATGTAAAGAAAAGGTTTAGCGATAGTTCAAGGTTAAGAAGAGAGTTCTATGATAGTTTACTAAATACAATAAAATTGGTCAAATTCTGGCGAGTGAGTTAAATTCTTGATTTATTACGACTGTTTTATTATTTTTTACATAAGCTTGATTTATTGCTGAAATTATAATTTATCATTTACACCGTTTTAATCCAAACAGGTGTGTATGTAATTTGTTCAACCGAAAAAATAATAAGTACGCGCCTGGCCCAGAATGTGTAAATACTTAAATCATGTAAAGCAAAGTTGTCAGCAACACCAATTCACATTTACGGCTTGTATATTAACTTAAACATTATGTAAAGTGGTCACCCTGATGGAACCGGCTTTGCAAACATTGAGCCTCACTTATTTGTAGTTGGCAATACCCATCTAAACCAATATGGCCGTCAAATATCGACTGGATAATTGACAAGTTCTCGACATTTTAAGCCCTTCGGACTATGGCGAACGATATGCGGTGGCATTAAAATATGTCAGAAGAAAATAAAATTGCTGTCCGTGTTGGCGGGACACAAAATCCGGATAACTGTCAAAGGAGAAATAAATGTTATGACTTAAGGCCATACAGTCCAATATTCAGATCTCTGAAATTGACGAATGTTTTTTCCAGAACATCTACTATTCTGCATACCGCCGTCAAAATTACTTTTATTTTCTGGAAAGGCCAAGTAAGTATGACAAATAGGTGTGTGCCATATTCAACGTCTTCACTCGACTAAGGTATCCAAATGTTTACTTACCTGTTCATACTTTCAGTACTTGCTAGTGACAGGTATTTTTCAATAGAGAGTTATGTTAAGACCCTCAAATAAGCCGAAAGCTTTATTATGTGTGTATATGTATCAGAGGTTTTAAGAAGCATATCTCCTGAACAAAAGTTTGGATAGAGAGAGACGAATGTTCGGTACAGCCAGTTACAGCTTTTTTGAGGAAAGAAAAATTCGATTGCGAGCGGGACTGGGCTAAGGCCGAGACACCACCAAAACTGACCAAAGCTGTGCGAGTCGAGACGTGTTTTGAACAACCAATAGAATTGCGTTATTGACACAGCTCCACTCTGCAACGCAATTCTATTGGTTGTTCAAAACACGTCTCGACTTGCACAGATTTAGTGGAGTCTCGGCCTAAACTCGGCCATCGTAGTCATACTCGGGATGTTCTAAAAGGGACGAATCATGTTTATAGGAGCAAGTTCTTTATCCATGTACCTAGGTTTTTCTTTACTATGTTGGGATTGTCTCCAGTCCAAGCTGAATGCCAATATTTTACAAGTTAATTGTCTTGCTGTGCTTGATTGAACTAATTAAACTTGCATGTTTCATAACTTACTGAAGTAAAAGGGTTGTTCTTTTGAAAAGAAAATAATATGACACTGTGTTAGCGTCTAGAATTTATAGACAAAAATTTTAGAGGTAATATTGTAACATCATTGTATGTGCCATGTTATTATTTAATAACTGTATCAAAACTAAGAATGAAAGCATTGTTTGTGCTTAAATAAAATGGCTCACTTTTAATCCTAATACAGATAACATCAAACAATGCTTAACCCAAATAAAAATAGGCGATTTTAGCGCAACAAAAAAGCGTAGACAACAATCGAATTTATTTTTAATGTCTGGGAACTCTTTTGTGTTACATGGAAAAAAAGTTGTTTGAAAAGTAAAACGACCAAAAAATCAGCACGCGTTCACTTTCAAACAATGGTTCGCGCAATATTTGAGATAGGATTAGTGTGTTTGTGTTTCTCATGCGATCCACTCGGTCAACCGATGTGTCCTAAGTCTTTAAACATTGAACATTGTTCGTAGTTACAAAAGGAGACAAAGAGAAAAAGTTTTTATTTTAGCATCAGATGAAGCGAAACAATTTTTAAATGACTTTTTACCGCAGTCAAACGGTTCTTCTAGAATGGAATTAATATTCGAATTTTAAAATGCTATCATGTTTTATTAGAACTGCACGAATTTCAACGGTTTTCAATTTATAGCAATGTGGATAGATTACATTTTTGCATGTTTTAGCATGACCTTTGTCATTAACTTAGTTTTTTCGCACTTGATTTATGACACTGACCTTCTGACCTACTAGTCAGATTGTTTGACACATTCCATTATAGTTATTCATTTTTTACATCTAAATTTTGGCGATTGAGCATAAAATGAACTAACGCCGCCATCTTGTTCTATCATAGACAACTTTAAAACTGTTTACCAAAAAGGTCCTCTTGAAAATGTTATTCAAACACCAATTTAAAAAATTCCGCACTGTTGGTACACACGGCTACACATCAAGCTATGTAAAACTAGTATAAGCTGACCGTTCAATGTGCGGAAAGATCATATTAAGCGAGTCCAAGACAAACTGGATTTGTACAGCTTTATGTGTAGCCGTGTGTACCTACTGCCATTTTCTTTATTTCTGTTCTGATATTGCAGTACAGTGGTCTTTATTCTTATCGTTATAAGATTTCATCATCTGCCTAGCCTTTTTCCAACTTTATTGGGGGCGGAATTAAATCGAACTAGATGCAGCTGAATATCTGTATTTTATATACAGCGACTGCCAATCGGACCTCCACAAACCAGTAACTGGGTAATACGATAAGACTCAGTTCAAAGAAATAGGCAGATAGAGCGCTCAGAACACGCGAGTGGTTCCAAAATCGAATACAAAGTCGCGACAGTACCAAGCTGCGCGTCGTTGTTGTTGTTACTTGCCAAAATATGCCGTCACGTGTCTTTAACCATTGTAAAAGTTGTTCTCAAAAACAAAGAAAACATTATGGAATCTGCATCTTTACGATTGCCAAGCGTTTCAATTCCCTCGTATCCCTTCATCAGATCCTCATTACAAGCTGCGAGCTTCACTCACGCGACGTCTTATTAATGGGCGACAACATTATCCTCAGCATCTTGCAGCGGTACTTGTTTGAAACGATCGGTATCTCCTGGCACCTGCATCTAGCTGGCACATTTGTATGTAGCACATCTGGACAAGTGGTGAAGGCTTGCTTAATTACTGCGCGTCTTTGGAATTCGTTTGTAGGTATACCAGTTTAGAATTTTATTGGAAATTGACGGAAATTCGTTATTATTTGACATTTGTAACCATAAAGACGGCCTCTTATACATAATCTCATTCCCAGACTCTTTTTATTTTTCTTAATTCCGTTCAGCTTGCAAAGGCGACGTCAACTGTGGAACTAGTGGCGCGTGGCGCTAGTATAGTTCGTTCCAAGCAACGTGATTGGTTGAAAATCTGTCAAAGTCATTTCCCTCACACTCCTCCACCTCGTCATTGGACAGATTTGGAGTCAGCTATGGTCACGTCATACGATCAGCTTCAACAGGCTTCCTTATATTCTTTTTTACAAACTTTTCCCCAGACTGGTGGGTATAATGCGGTAATCAACGCTTAAACTCACACAAACGCCCAGAGTCGAAACAACTACTATTATAGATCATCATACAAATAATTTGCTACGTGCGGGGATAGAATCAGCACGCAGCGCAGCTGTCCAATCGCTCAGCCACTGAGCCAACCCGTGTCGTCATATACGTGGCATGCCTTTTAAGTTTTGTCGTTTGAAGAAAAAAAAACAAATAGAACCTTATAATACCCTTCATTGCTTTTCAAAGTATTCAACACGTAGTTTTATACACTTTTCCATTCGCTCGAACCAGTTAATAAAGCATTTATTCCACTCCAAAGTAGGGGTGTTCACTACAGGTGATTTGAAAGCGTCGACTGCTTCTTCACCGGACTGGAACCTTTGACCACGAAGAGATTTTTTAAATGTAGGAAATGTAAAGATTTCGTTAGGGCTTAGGTCAGGACTGTGCGGAGGATGATCAAGAATTTCTACGTTTTCCTGAATCAAATACTCAATTGTTTGACGAGCGCTGTGTGAGCTTGCGTTGTCATGGTGTAGGATGATGCGACGCTTGGGGTTGGACTTTCAAAGTTCGGCGATGACTTAGGGTAAGCAAACTGTGGTATACCACTCTGCATTAATTGTTCTACGATCTTCAAGTGCAATCGTCGCAACATGAACGGTTTTTGCTACGAAAGTAGCCACCATCTTCTTTGAAGTGTTTCGAGAGCGAACAATTTTCGTCGGTTTAGGCTCGTCTTGAAAGACCCAGGTTTTAGATTGTTGTTTGGAATCAGGATCGTAAGCTTATATCCAAGATTCATCACCACTGATAATGTCGTAGACGTGATTTGACTCTCCTCGGTTGAACCTTTGAAGAGTTTTCTTACGCCAACTAACGCGGGTCGCCTTATGATCATCAGATAGCAAATGCGGAATCCAACGGGAAACTAGCTTTCTCACACCAAGAGCGTCATGCAAGATCTTCTGAATAGTTGTCCCTGAAATGCTTAATTCCGCCTCTATCTCCCGATATATCACATGACAATCTTCGAGTATTAGTTTTCTCACAGTAACGATGTTATCTTCAGTGAATGCGGATTTTGGACGTCCTTCACTAGATTTGTCATTAAAACTGGTATGTCCACGCTGAAATTTCAAATACCAGCGTTCGACTGTCTGCAGGCATGGGGCTTCGTCATAGAACACAGATTTTATCTCTTCGAAACATTGGAACCGCGTTAGGCCTCTTCGGAAGTTGTAGAAAATTATTGCGCGGACGTTTTCCTTAGTCAAATTCATTTTTATAGGTGACCTAGCAGGTTCAAAACAACGCTGTGACTAAACAATTGAATTTATTTTAATAAATTCAATTGATTTGATATTCTAAAATCCAATAATTTTGAATATTTAACAGTTCCAAATTCGAAATTCGCGGCAAACATTTAAACGACAGAACTTAAAAGGCAAGCTATCGTAAAAGAGTGTCAAGTTAAAATAACGAAATGTAGGTACCACATGTTGGCAATCATAATTTTGATGATGTTGCTTGTTACTCAAGTTTTTTCTTTTTATCATAAAATTATTATTGGTACATCGTTGTAATCATTATTTACTTCACCTGTTGAGTTCCCCGAATTTTTCTGTCAACACATTGTAATGATTGTCATCAAAATCAACGTTCAGCTGTCAAAGAGGCCATTTTAATATTCTGCACATTGCATGTCCACCGGTTCTTCTGAACACCCGATTTGTATCTGACACCTGCGTTTCCTCAATTTTGTTCAATTCGTTCTTGTTTTTACTGAAAGTTCGCTGTTTTATAATTAGCGGTGCTAATTATTTTTTGACACAGTTTCTCGAAAAGAGACTTTTATTACACCGCTTTTAGGTTACAATATTCATGTTCTTACAAGGAAAAAGTCGTGTAGACTTGAATGAAAGTGGTGGTTTTGTACATGTAAATATTTCATGTTTTGAGCGTGAAGACAAGACACGCAACGTATTTGGACTTTTGAGACCGATCTCAAAGTTCGAGGTACTTACAAATAATGTAAAATTTCTTTCTAGGGAATTCGAATTCTAACATTGAAATCGATCGTAAAATATAGTCATGTCATGTGTGTTGTTTTGATTCGGTAGCTCAACCGTACTTTTCAATTACGATCATATTTTGGATGAATCGCTCACTTTACCCGGAATTGCCTCTGTAATTTCATCTCTGTCTTTGAGAGACTATGCATACTCTGGTCTGTAAAAACAGAGGACCACACCGCAGAACATGTTTAATTCAGGGTATGCAAAATTAATTACACGGACTTGACTCAAATAACTCTCCCTGACTTTCTGTAGTTCATTGTTAGCGCTAAAAAGCTTATTTTCCGCTCGCTAGTCTTTATTCTGTTCAAGATATTTTAGTAGGAAGGGAAACAAAGCGTGGACTGCTAATGTCAGTATTATGTAGATGCCCCAGTGCGTACATTTATAAGACTTGCTGTAATATCTTGTTTTAAGTCAATAAAGCGCTTTCATATTTTTCGCGGTCATTACTGAACCGAGTTTAAAAAGTCTGTCGGTTTTTCTCGGAATCGAATAGAGGAATTATTTTCTCGTTTTGTGAGCAGCCGCCGTCGTATGCGCATAGCAACCCTTCGGTTCTCCGAAGAATCACGAGCTCGTGACAGTTGAGTGGACCGCTTCCTAAAATGGCAAGACGGCGTCTGCGCACGTCGATAGATCCGCTAGCGCTGCTTCAGGTCACAACTCTTCGCATTATTGAGTGACTACCTACACTTATCGATCCTTAGCCGATCAGTAAGAGCTTCTATCATTTTTTTGTATATTGCCCCACACTAGGAATTTCTCCTGTGTCGTAGGTGCGTACGTTTATTTAAAGTGTCATCAAACATCTCACATAATCATTGAGACCCGAAACAACTATACTTATAGATTTTCGACGCAGTTTCAATGGTTTAGCCACTGCCCCACCGTGGCATCGAAACTAGATAAAACGAAAACCGTCATTCGCCTCGTATACTGACCCCAACTGCGCCAAAAATGGTAAAAACCGATCGGCTCAAGCTGATTGACTTGTGTAAAGTATGGTCACTCCGCTAACGTTATTTTAGACCTTTTCGCATTACTTACAAACTTTTAATCTAATCTCAGGAAGTCTGTTAACGGTCTTGACATCTAACGATTGATCGCTCTTGGCCGACAACAACTTAATCCGAGTTCTTAACTTTCGATTTAGTTAAACGTTGTTAACGGAGTGAGACAGCGACGAAAATATTGTGACAAGTTCGGTACAGCCAGGCCTGGCTCACTCCGCAGTGTAGGTATAAAACTGCAAGCATTGGCGGGGACCACTTCGGAGTGGACATTTAGTCGGTTGCCGCGCGCCGCCCACTACTCACGCGCTTACTTATATAATATTTAAGTTTGGTGTTTGGTTGAATTTACGCATGAGTTAACCCCGGAAAAAAATATATATGATGAGGAAAAAAAAAATACTGCATAACGTTTGGTTGTTTAAATAATGACAGTGATAGGAGCCTCACGTTTCACACACTGCCGCGTGATTTCGAAAGGTAAGAAAAAAAGTGAATATTATCTATGTAGTACATATTTAATAATGATCAAAAAACTATCTACCTGCTTGTGGCGTGCTTATTAATGTCATTCAAGTACCGGCTAGTAATCATGATCAGTTAAGCATGATTTAATTACAAATTTGGCCTACAAGACGACCAAGATAAATAAAATGACGATTATCAAACCTGACATCACTCTCACTCACCTAAGCTGAATACGGGTAGGTCGAATTATGATCGGTAGAAAGTAGGAAGATGTTTACGTTATTGTTTAGACACGTCCAAACTCAGAAAATGGCTACACTACGCATAGCACTATCGGGTGCTGGTTAACAAGGTCAGCGATCGTAATTCTCTTCGCGACTTTTTTATGCGTCATAATAACGAATTAAAATTTTATTTTTAAATTTTGAAATCTCTTAAATACATATTTTATATTATAAACGTGTTTTAGTCATTGGATACATAAACTGGGCTGCCGTTTTAAGGCGACTAAAAAGTCACGGTGTATATATTATTCCTCACGTAAGGTACCGTAGGTACTTACTGTTAACATTCTGTGCTACCAATCGATATGAATATGAAGTAATCGATGACGAAACAGAAAAAGATATAGGCTGATGATAAAAACAAAATTCCTTGAGGGACTTAAGGAGGTAATGAGGAGTGATATATATTTATGTTAATATTAATTAATTACATATATTATAAATATATTTATGTTAATATTAATTAACATAAATATATATGTAATTAAACAATGCATAAAATACGTATTCCTACCTAACTGTGCCCAAACTCGCGAGTCGCAACCCTATTGAGCTTGACCGACAGTAACCTTTTAATGTCGTTGGCGTCAGATAAACTAAAATGAACTCTCGCGCGTCACTATTCAGTTCATTTTTGCTTGCGCACGGGAAGTTTAGTCTATTATAAAAGTAGGTGGGTGATGCGGGTGCAAGTAAAAATGGACTCTATTCTTTCGTGCATAGATTTTACATTTGTTTGTTTTCTTTTTGGGAGTAAGCCTTCTGTGCCTTTAGGTACTATTATATATTCTGTGGTACAGCGCGCAGTTTGAAATTTGAGTACAAAAAAATAGAACTAGTCTTGTTTGGGTCGTAAAATGTTAACTAACTGGAACATTATAACCCTGGACAAAAAATATCCTATAACCTAACCCAGGTCATGGTCCGAATTCATTCAAATTCGTTCAGCCGTTAAACGGTAACAGACAGACTGACAGATAGAGTTTCTTTTTCATTTTAGGTAATCTACGGTAAAAACTGAGGTCCTTGACTCTAATAATTTATCTTTAGTTTTGCATTTCAGCACGTTTCATAAACCTGAAAAGGGTAATCAACCAACATATTGCCAGTTATGTTTAAGAACCCTTGAAATGGCTATTGCCACCGACTGGGTACAATTCCTGACTTTGTGACTGCTACTGAAAAAACCTAATCAAAAACTCAAGAATACTTTGTCAGTCCTGGAAATCTAACCTAGGCAGTCAGGGCTTGCGACCAACGAAGCAGTAGTTACATCATTTTGATGAACCACTACTAACTTAAGGCATTTCTTTGCGTTTTCCCTAGTTAGTTCAACTCGACCCTGTGTATGTATGTCAAGTTACATTGTACACATCTGCGGTCATGACTTGTGCTTAGGAACCGGCGCGTGCGCCGTTTCCGTGTCAGTGTCGCATTAAAAAATATTGCCTAGCGGAAATTCTAGTTCAGGTCCGACCTAGTTTATTGTCGTACAATGTAGCACTATCGGGTGCTGGTTAACAAGGTCTTGAAAATGTTAAGTTAAAATGGTACAAATTGTTACACTTGTTTTTGATCTAGGCTAAGATTTAAGAAATTATTAGTCGTTGAATTTAACTTAAGGACATTGTAAGCTACCAGAGTTGCGGTTCCTACTTTTAAGGCACTGGGCCCTGTTTGGGAAGGGCAACTGAATGAATAGGGTGGTATTTAGTCAGTTAAGTCTGACAGTCCTTACCGTTTCACCCAGAGCGGGAGGACTAATTCAATGATTCTCTCATTGGGAAATGTTAATATGCTCAATAATTAGGACATTTTAAGCTGTAGATGTAACTATTATACATAATCCTGAATTTCAAAGGGTTTGAAAGATTTGGAGAACATCCACAATTCCATATTTCTCCTGTTCCATGTAAAGAGGGACTAATCCATGAAATGAATAAAAATTCGTGATGAAAAGACATTACCCTTCGTCCAACCAGGGAATCATACCCAGGCCAAAGATAACCAGGCCCCCAAGATTACCGTACATCAATAAGCCAGTCAAATAATTACATAAATAATTTTTATAGGGCAGTCTTTTGTTCAGCAGTAGACCTCCTACGGCTAATATGATGTTGATGATTCAAAACCATGAGTTGAATAATATCATAATAATATTTTGTTACTTAAGTTGGTCTAAAATAGCAATGTGTTTCAGTCCTCCTGTCCTAGTTCTAGCTTGTTATCACAGCAAGATAAGTTGGACAACATAATCCCTTCTGGCACGGAGCGCTATGAAAATAGAGATTTGGCTGTGTTTGACGATAGCGCTTTGAAGTTTAATGTGTGTATAGTTTGTTCGAAATGTATTAAATTTTAAAATACAGGGTTATTTGTTAAACATTTAAACACACAAACACCTTTCATAAGCTTAAATTACTTATGGTAATAAACAATTTCTACTAGAAACAACCCTGAAAGATCTAAAAGAAAATACAAAATGGGATATTTTCCCGTTGATAATGTATGAAACACCTAAGTTAAGAACCTTAAGTACTTTCAGCCCATGAAAAATTTAAAGTGTTTTACAATTAACCCTATATTATTATTAGGTAATACGTAAAGCGATAACTTTACAACTCTTTTCTTTTTTACCCATTTCCACTACAATTGAATAGTTACACTAGTTAATTTAATTTGATCCCGAGTATTTTTTAAATAGAATTACCATCCATAACCCATCTTCAATTTTGGCGGCATTCTCTTCGTTTCTTTTGACCAGTTCTGTTGCAAGATAATGAGAAAGCACCTGAGGATCTTGTATTCATGCAACCATTAAATTCATTGAATAACGTTAAACATTTATTTCGTAAGCATAATTATTTATGTCGATAATAACTTCTTTGTGCAGAGAAATTAATGGGTAATTTACTATAAAGTGATAATTTATACTTCATCGAATATAATGGTGGTTGTCAATGCCCCATTACGGTGCTACTTGTCATTGATTGATACTTGTGTGTACAGAATCTCATGGTGTTAATTTCCCTCAACCAACTGATTCTATTTCAAGAAACCCTTCTCTGCATTCAAATTCGAATTTTATATCATCTGATCAAAGTACAAAGTTGAATGTTGATCCACAGAACCTAGTTAACCCACGTAACGACGGAATTTTTCAAGTATTTTAAAAAGATTTTTCTTTAGTACTTAACGGTAAGTGGAATGTAGTGGGAACTTTAAGTGTTAATGCGTAAATTGTTATTGATATGGTTTCTCGAAACTTTATCTTAAAGTTAACGGTTCATGCTTGTTAACACTGTAATGATAATGTGCGAAGTATAATTAATTGATGATTTATTATACTGGAAATCAGCTACCACCTTTGTTGTTCCGCAGATAATAATTTACGACAAGAGAATCAACAGCCTGGTGACAAAATGTTTTTCTTATGGCAACACTAACAAGCACAACGAAACGTAACTGTCAAAGCGTAAAACGTTTAGCCACTAATGTGACTCTAATAAAAGCTAAAAACTGACCAAAGAAAGATGGAACTCGTTTTAAACCTGACCTAGTAAACCGCAAAGTAAATAAAACACGCCTAAATCCCTTCATGTCAGTCATATCACACGAATGATGTATAAAAAACAGATATTCCAAATTGTGCGTGTACTGTTTGTGCGAAAACAGTGTCTCGTTGGCAACTTCGTCACGCAATTTTCCCCCTTCTATGTAAAAATAACGGAGCATGGCAACACCAACACACGTGGGTTGCCATACTTTCCGTCGTTCACGTAACACGTCATCACTGTGACGTGTACCCGTTCATATAAAAATTTACGACTGTACCTCACAATGTTAATATATCTGCTGATGGCGTTTCCTCGTATAAAAGGGAAGGTATTTTGTGTATCGCTAACAACGACATACCATGGTACGCGTTATTGTATGTGTTCTGTGTTTTAGCAAGTTTTGTTTGGTTTGTAGACTGAAGAACTGAAGATTCCAGAGCCACAAGAATCTTTTGGCGTTTGAATGATATTGGACTCCATTTGCAAAATTGAATTGAAAAATAAAAGATTAATAAAATGGCGGGATCTTCGTATTTTTCCAACGCGCGGTTCTTGTTGGTTTTTCTACGTATTTGCATTCGAATTTCGAAAGTTAGTTTTGTGCCAGTAGATACTTATTTAAAATTGTACTTAATTAATTTTCTAATCATCAAGTAGAATCTTTCGAGATATTTGAAGCAGTGCTTGGTATTCGATCTCTATGGTTGTTCAAATTGGCGCCAAAAATGGCCTTTGGCAAGAAAACGCGCCTTGACATGATTGGAAAAAGGTTTGCGAATTTTTCGCTGACGACTTAGTTTTCCAGCCAAGTTGCAGGTTGCAGTAAATGGAAAGTTGGTTAAAGTTTAGAGAAAAGTCTATGCATTTAAAATCACGATATCGTCCCATTTCCTGATGCTGAGTATGTTTATAGCAGCCATGGATACGAATAGGCTATTGTTCCGAGAATATGTTGAGAATGTGTTTTATCTTTAGCTAAATTCATTTGCAGCATTTCTCAGTTTATTGACTAGCCTCTTCAAAGACTACGTTATAACCTCGCTCAAAATCTCCCATACCAACACAGAATCAACATGCGAGGTACAAATAAAATTGTGAGCGAAAAAGATGAATGAAAACATCAATCAAGAGCGTAGCTAGTTCAACAGAGGTGCACCACTATCGCCATTGAATGGGATTGGGACCGAACGACTTGTGAATTGAACGTGATTGAAACCAGATGAACCGAGATCATTACGTACTGTTGCTCTAGTGCTGTGTGCTGAAGCATTCATGCAGTTTGATTGGTCCCTCCTTTGTGATTCTCGCTGAGGTTGGATTCTGATATCGAGAACTGAATTACTGTTGAAATATCTGCCATTATCGTCACGTTTTATTTTGTATTGTCTGTTATATGTATAGACTGCTTTGCTAACAGTCGCTGTGTAAGGATATTTATTAGAGATGTTATTATTGATAATACTTCATTAGATTCTGTCAGAAGCTTTTGTTTCGTAAAGTCTTTCTTTACTTATGGTTTTGTCATAGTAGCACCACACTGACACCTCATTTGTAAAATTACCTGATTAAAATAAATGCGTTTGCCCTCTTTCGTCGGATTAAATTCAAATACACCTGCAACAGAATAAAACCTCGCTTTACCCATTACAAAGCTTTAGAATGCCTGTCACGTCGTCCTATGCTTCAAGTATAACAGTACTTCAACACAAGTTTCTACAATAAATAAGGCTTTTACGACTCTCAGGCACCTCAGAGGCGTCTGAACGGCGTCCGTATTCTGTATTCTCGTTTCCGCGTCTCGATTATCGAGAGCTTTACCAAAACGGTGTTAGCATTCTCGCAGCGGTGTTTTTGTGGTCGTCTGTACTTCTGTGGGTGCACTTATAATGTGCCATGCATTATGTATGTTTTGTCCGTTTGTTACTTGACACTGTGAGAATTGAACGCGATTATTGTGCGGAGATTGTCGCTAGTTAATATTATAGCTGGCGGGTTTTTTATTGTTTTTGTTTTAGATTTAAATTGGATGTTTGTTTTGGGATGAGCTTTTCATTACAATCATCATCATTATTGTTTTTGTTGATGAAAAACCAATTTATACTAAGTTGGGCTTCTAACGAGTAAAGAAAGTGTTAAAGATATTAAATGCTGCTCACAATATTTTGGCCACAATTTAGAATTTGCAACTAGCCAGCGCCCTCGCTACAGGTCTTTGAAGACGATAAGAGGTCCCTTCGACATTTTAACTTTGATTCTAAACCTAGTTCTCAAGATATTAATTCTGTAAACTGCCTGCAAACCGAGTTAATATTCAAAGTTTCTGTGACTAAGAACTAAAGTAAACTAGAACTATACATTTATAATCCTTTGAACAAGAAATAGAACTTGAACACTCGACCTTGTGAGTTAGGGCTTTGATTTGAGACCACTGACGAGGTTGTTGCGCGTTCACCTCTATGGTATACTTACTTGTTGTTACGCTAGACAAATCAAAATGAGCTCATTAGTTGATTACTTATGACTGGTTTCATGGAATGAAAATGTGGCCAATGAACTTCTGATTTTTCTTCTCTTTTTTCTATTTTGTTATGACTCTAATTATTTGCCATGCTTATGAAAGTCCCCTAAATAGATAAATAAATGTAGCTCATATTTTATATGGGCCATCAACCCGAACGAGCTCTTTGTAAAACAGTTTATTTTTTTGACTATAGACGCAAACACAAGTACCAATTTGATCTGATTTTATCTCCAACTTTGATTCTTTTGGTTATTACTGAAAGACTACCCTTTTTTATACACTGCAATTTTCATAATGTTCTCAAGTATAAAATATTGTATTTCGAATTTTCGAAGACGCAAAAAAAGTTGGCTGTCAAAGAAGAAAACTGAAACGTATTTTTCGGTTTGCCTGAAAACTTTTATCTAGGTCGTTCGCAGACTGTTACACAAATAGAATTTCTTCTATTTACTAACTTTCCACCCGTATAAGTTCTAGCCACGATTCGAAAGAATGTATGTGGGCCAAACTGGGTGGTATCGGTATAGCGTTTATTGTTGTAGCCGTGGCACAATTTCAGAGCCCGCATACATCAATTAACTTTCAATAAAATAGCGATATATGAGCTGTCGATGGTTCTCAAAGTTTGACATATCATATTCCTGATAAATAACTATGGTTTATAAGTTTTATGATAACTTACAAGGTAAGATTTAAACTTAAAATTGTGAACTGTGAATACTGCTGCACTATTACACGTTTATAATGTAAGTAAGTAGTGTCAAATGGTCAAATTGTGAACGGACAAATTATATTTCCCATTTATCGATAAATTTAATAAATCTGTCCGATTTACCAGCAACCGTAAAATTATGATCCGTCTCGGTTTGGTAGGTTTCGACTAGTACTGTTGGCAGTTTGACACAGGAGAATATTATAGCGTTTGATATAATTTGTCGATATACTCACAATCTATCCATGTATAATAAACTATTGTTTTTTTTTTAATAGCCTGCTCTATCCCCTGGGCAAAGGCCACCCACTTCTCGCGAGCCCGTGCGTCCTCCTTATTTATACATTTTATAAATTATCAATTTTCCCAATCGTAATTATAAATTTCTTTGACCATCATGCCTGAAGGAGTTCTATAGGAAATAGTTTACTTGTTTTCCATCACCATGTCACATTGTGTGTCGCTTGTGGATAGGGGACATGCATAATTTACTCTACGGATCGTTGGGTAGTCAAAAGGGCAAGTGACCCGAGTGTCTCCGGATTTGAATAACTTAAATCAGATTTTGTGTAGCCACTCTCAGCTTTACTCGGCTAGCTTAATATCATTATTTGGCGCTATACTAAGTTCTGATGAACTACACTATGTGTATATCTTTTGCTTATTAATTTCCAAACTATCTTAAAGGCGGGTTCAGTTCTAGAAGCTGACCCTAAGATCAGATTACGTGGCCTACCATAACGTCTTAAAGCGTGTCTGTGAGTCTTTAGGCTGTGGGAAAGAGATGACGCTAGACGACTTGTATAGCTCTGTCTCTTTCCCACAGCTAGACTCACGTTCCGTAAACCCAGTAACTGGGATACACTTTTGATATAGACTGCTTGTTGATTTTCGGGCTTCCGAAGATCGTAACAACTGTCAAAGATCCAGACTGAACGTGCTTTCATAGATACTGGTGTTTCAGTATGACCCATCAGAACGACCTTGAAGATCCATCCTATTATTATATTACAGAGCCTCTCCAACTAACAATCTATTAAATAAGTAAATAATAATTAATGTAGCTTCTCAATCGGCGTCTTGCGGCAAGCGAATCGGTTACACTAGCAGGCTGGTAGCTTCTCGTGTTTCCCATAAAGAACAGTTCTCTAGATAACTTCTATCGGGCTGATTTCAACCCGTTTCCTCTACTTGACGCTTACAACTTTCTCGGACGATTAACATCTAATACATACTGTTTTTCTTTAATTAATGGTTTGTGTAAGTGTCTGTCGCTGTTCCATAACGTGTTAGATTTTTATTTGTAACTACTAGCTACCTGAAGCCAGAGGCATCGTTCGCGTGAAACTCGTAAATTATGTATAGCTGTAATAACGTGAAAAACGGTTTCTTATGAGTTGTTCTAGAATATAACTGATCTCCAAGCCATCAATTTTCGTTTGGGAGTTTTAGAGTGATACTTTTGAACTCTGTTGCAGGGCGATAACCCATAGTTGTGACCAAGGCCCCTCCACACAGGCCTTATTCGACCCTGCCCAACACCACTACATTCTAAATCGATTTCTCCAAGTCGCAGACCTAAAATTTACTAACTAAAACGACGAGATGATCAAACGTCAATCTAGGTTTGTTTCTCTTTATTACTCGCGTTAATATTTTAATTAGCTTCCTAGAATCGTTGCCGTTTATTAGTTTTCGTCTTCATAGTGCATCAAGACACCATTATGGTTAGCAAAGATAGAAGATTTTGATTTCCCGTCTGCTGTCTTAAGATACGCGGTTTAATAGTTGGAAAACTAGGTTTAGTGCATCTTTTATGTCTCCAATGTAAGTATGATTGAATTCGTGATTACTTGTAATGTTCATGTTTAGGTACTGATGTAGAGACGGTTAGTTGCCAGGTTTTAATACCTCTAAATAAGACAAAATTATATGTCATAAATTTTGTCTTATTTAGATGTTTAAAACCTGGCAACTTCTTATGGAAACATCGTTTAACTTCCGAGGAATTAGATTTAGTTAACACTAAAGCAGGACAAAATAAAGTACGAGGCCTGAATAAAAACGGATTTCATTTTCTTTTTTCTTTTTCTTTTTTTTTCTGTTGGATTGCCTGAATCATTAGTTCATCGCCAAGAGGTATCGCGCTTCTTTCTTCTATGTTTTTGATTTATCTGATTAGATAGTGGTGTCTGGTGGTAGTTGGGGTTACGATAAGCCGTCCATGTAAACCACTAGGTCAGCTGTATCTGGTTAGACTGGAAACCTACTCCAACATAGTTGGGAAAAGACTAGATAGATGGCGAGATATCGCAAGCGCATGCAAAAACTGAGAGAAAAGGTTTTTTGAGATTCAAAACAAGAACGCGTTCCAATTTCAACTTTTTAAGAATAAAATAGAAACTGTTAAACGCCTACTGCTAAGATTATGGCTACCAACTTCGTAAGTATTATAAGTGCTCATAAATCTCAAGTACCTCTTGACTTCTCATTTGAGTACCTAAAGTCTTAAGCTGGAGTGGTATGTTGGTCAAGTAACGCTTTACATTATTTATTTATTTATTTAACAATTTATGTACACACAATACAAAATAAAGGAAATACTTAAAATTAATAGTAGGTACAAAGGCACTGCTTATTTCAAAAGAAATTTCTACCAGCAGACCTGCGACAGGAAGAGTGCTGCTTTTTTACGAAGCTAGCCATAATCTATTCATCTTACCGTTATTGGGTTTGCAAATATGGAGTACAGTCATCTGCTGTGTTCTCTGTGGGTGATGCGAAAAAGACTGTCAGGCTGATACTCACTAAAATTCACTCTGTTACTGCCTATAGGCGCCTTATTCAGAAAGCGCCGCCGTAATCCAAAATATATTGTCCATACGCCAAACACTATTCGGTAATGTGGTCATGTCAATACAACACTTAAGTTCTAAAATTAGTACCATCAGGAGACGGGCAGAAAATCTTCTAATTCTTCTCGATGGGTTACATTATCTGAGGTGTGCTAGCGGCAGTGCCAGCGCAGCCTCAGATTCTATGTTTAAGGAAAAAAAGATTATCGCATTAGAGAATAGCATAATAGGTGGCCTACCATGAGTCCATGACGTCTTAAAGTGAGAGTAGTTCTACTGTAAGAACGAGATGGGGCTAAACGACTTGTATAGCTCTGTCTCTTTCCAACAGTGGACGCCAAGCAATTTAATTTGGAACAAGATATTACACTCACGAATCAAACAAATTTGCAGAAGCACCTCGCAAGATTTATTGGCTATTTTACGACTGACGTAGAAACTTTGAGCGTCGCTGCCTTATCGAGTGTTCGATCGGAATGATTGATCAACTCACGCGCAGCCACTGGTGTGGTCCTACCGTGACGCAATACTTCACAAAGATGGGAATGTTGCCAGTTGATGCTGCTTCGGTTCTAATGATCTGTTGTGATTTTTATGACGGCGTTTAATGTGCGAATCACGATTTTGGTTTTGGAGTGGTGATTTTTTGCGACTGGCAATAAAAATGAGGTGGCACTTGAATTAAAAAGCTTTGAATTGTGTTTTAAGGTTATTAACCTCAAAACACTATTTAGAGTTGAAAATTGTACCATCATCTTTGTTACTAATACTTCCCATGATTTTTCTTTCAAAATATTTTAAGAATAACCCACTTGAGACACTCAATATACTCCAAAACTCTTTATTTCTTTCCTCTTGTCTTCATAAAAACTTTGTATCATAAACGCTCGATAACTTTTTCTTTTCCTTCAATAAACTGCTGCGTCAATTGAGTTACGAGGCATTTTAGCTACGGAATAACCTGGGAATAACTTTAGAACTATAATTGTCGAAAAGTCTTTTCTATAGTTCTTTGCAACTTATGGCATATAGTACTTGATGTCATCATTTTCTTCTGAAATTACTACTACTTTTAACTGCAATATCAAGGGGTTCTAAACTTTAGGAGGTCTAAGGATAAATTCACGTCAGCAGTCTTCTATCACAATTCTTTTTATGATTCTGAATTTCTGATAAATCGGTCTTGTACACCCACAGACATTGACATGACATTTTAACAAAAATTCACCGTTGGCTTTGACTTTTAAGAGGCATCCGTTTAATTTTTATCACGGTGTTAGTGAACACATTAGTCCATTTTCTCGTCACTAATGTGTTTTTTTTAAAGCTTTAATTTTTATTTCAGTAATGTGGACGTCATGTTTCCATTTATATGTATACGCAAATGGCCCTAGTAAGAAACTATTTGCATGTGAGCTCTGTCAAGGGGTCCAAAATTCCCCAACTGTTAGTTATGCTGAACCCCAACTAACCGCAAGTGTTATTAACTTCATAAGTTGAACGCTTATTTGATGTCATTATGTATGTTTACTTTTGAGAGATTGAAAAGGGGAAGGGATTAAATCGATTTTGAGTTTCAAGTGCGGTGGGATTGAGTTTCCTTTATGGATGGCATATTTTTATAGCCTAAAGTAGCAGATTTCGAATCTAATATCTGCGACAACTAGCAAAATGAGCTCGTTCGAGATTCGAAATCGAATGAACGATAGTATTAGCACATGGCATAGTTCTATCACAGTTCGTATGAGTCTGACCAAAGTGACCAATCCAATAACAACTTAATTGTAATAAGAGTAAAGATCATTGTTATTGAGGAAGTTCTCAGTGACAACAACTGAACATTAATTCATTTTGACAGTATTTTTCCTCTCCAATAAGAAGTAAATTACCATTATAAGAATAAGAAAATACTTGTGTTTGTGTAACACGAATGAATACGTATTCATATTAAAACGTAATGAAAATTCGAACAATTCCAAAATTCAACTTCGACGTACAAAAGCAGTCACAAACTACTATGATAACTTTGCATATTTTTGGCCACAAAAGGATTAAAAAACAAACAATTTTAAAGTTTTCGTTCAAAAAAGCGCGCCTACCAAAATTAATAGCCAACACGACTTTTTACACAAAAAAGAACAATGTCACTGCGCGCCGATTCAATTTCGGTGAAAAGATTGCACTACAAAATGTTTTTGTGTGAAAATTGTAAAATTCAATGCATTCAGGAGTCACGTTACTGGGTTGTGATCCTGGCAAAAAATGTGCAGTTGAAGCGAACCATGTTGTTGCCAGATTTACTGGCTGCCACGCTTTCGATGCCAGTGCCAGTGTTGCCAGGATTAGTGCAACGGTCGTCTGTCGTCGCACGATTGAAATTGCTCTCGAGTTTGTAGTATTAATTTATCTCTTTCAGTGTACGGTTTGTGTCCTTTCCAGTTTTAGCTGAATTAGTTTCGTATTTTGTTTTTTCATTTTCCAAATATTTTTTTACCTATTTCAATGATTTGTTTTCAAAAGAACTTTCTTATTGAAGCAAAATTATTTTCTACTATTTATCCCACCCACATTGCAAATGTTTAAAGCTTTATTGTAAAAGTACTGAAAATAATGAAAAAGTAAGTACCTACTGTTATTTTAAATGATAGCAATTTCATATTTATTTTACCCAAACACATTGTGCCCCAAAACAATTAGGCTTCAAAGTCAAAATACAACAAAGCTCTCAAATATTCTGAAAACAAAAAGATTGTCGCGGTCCCTTTTAATATTAAAGTTCGTTACAAAAGAGGAGCTCGAGGCGAATTTGAATTTATTATTCCATCGTAATTTATCCCAGTCTTCGTCTAGACTAGCTAATGCGTGTGTATTCAGGGCACAAAGAGCACTGGGGTCTCAGGTACCCTGCCAGTTAATAAGGAACCTGTTACCCGTAGCGTGACCTACACACAAAGGGAACTCCGTTGTACATGACGTCATAGGTACGGTCTCTACGCTCATTGTTGCCAGTGTAAAAAATATATCCCCAGTAAACAGAGCGGAAAATATCATTATGGTTTTTTTTTCCCATGGTATGGGGACTGTCCGTTGTGGAATCTTTTCCCGCCTAATTCTTTTTTCTTCTATTAAATTTTATTAGGCAAGTAATTTTGTTGATATCTTCGTGCAGTATTCATGTTTTTTTTCCTCTTTGAGAAATATTGTGGCCAGTACATATTATTTTTTATCGTTGCGTTATACGTTATGCTTACATATTAGACGTAACATTAAGCTTGATAATATTATTTTTATATTAAATATGTTGGGGCTATGAATTACGTCCTTCGTCAGATATAATATTCATAATATGAGCAGCTAGGCTACGGAATAAATATCCGGACCAAATATCCTGAATGTAATAATGTTGTTTGATTATTTTGGTAATACATTACATACATTGATAAAATACCTAATACAAAATAAGCATAGTCTGATGTTAATATATATTTTTATACACAGTGGATATTACTAAACACATAATGTTAGTTATTTAGATAAATCTAAAACAAGCACTTTTTTTAAATTAAATATTAGTTAAAGTGTTAAGATTTAAAAAATAATTTGTCATATTTTTAAGTACCGATATCTGTTTAATATTACATAAATGTATAAAGTAGTTATTACCGTGTCGTCGAATCGTACAAAGGTGCCCGTTCATCGGGAGCATAAGCGTGTAATGTAATAACTCGAATGTTCTTCTCGTCGTGATGTAATGTTCGATTACATCACGACCAATTTTTATTATGGGACCAAATCACAGAAATCGCAAATAGTGACATGTTCCTAAAACATTTTACCTTTATGTAAATCGTTGATTAATGTAAAAGATTAATTAGTTAGTGAGATGCTAACATTACTGGAGTATTGTGTGTAAAACCCACTGCTCTGTCCCCTCAGTCCTTCAAGCCAAATTTTCGGCAACGTAACAAACTAACAAGTGTTTTGTACTCGATACTGATTTGTTTGAAAGACGAATGAACCTCTTGAATTATTTCTAAGTCGATCTTGAAAATTACTGACGTCGGTGAAGAAAAACATCGTAAGGAAACCTGGTCTTATAAAACCAATTTTTAGTTTAAATCCACGTTAGAATGGGTTGCCCAGAAATGGCAATGCAAGAGGTAGACCAAATTCTCACACAAAAATAAAGAATGTAATTATTCAAGTCGAATTTCAATTTTTTACATTACACGCTCCTGGTCAGTACATACCTTTATACATGCTTCGGTTTGTCATTATATCCCACACTCAAGTTACATTCAAGTGTGGTCTGAGGTTTTACACCGATATTTATTTTTGATTACGTAGTTATAATATGGACTTTGAAATCGATATGTCTTGTGTGTTTAGCTTTTTAATGTGATGGGGTTGGCTTACTCGATGTACAAATTAGGGGTCCTCAAAGCGGGTAGTGGAGATTAAAACGCTTTTTTAACTAGGTTTTGAATATTTTTAAACACACCTAGATTTGAATTTTCTCATGGATGTAGTCTATTTCTGCTACGATCCTTGTTTTACTCTTTGTTTTTGTCCTTGGTTAGAAATATGCGTTTTTTTTAATACTACGCTCAAAATGGCCGCTTGATTTAAAACGCATTTCTTATTCAGCTTCACTCCAACCTCATTAAGAGGTAATATTCGGCATCGATCTTTTCGATCTTATTCAATTTATTCAATCACTCAATTCAGGACTCATGATCACGACAGACACTAAATTAGGTTTATTTTTTCATAATTTTATTTGCATATCTGCACAGCCCAGAAGGCGATAAATCAAATTTTTTACTCACCAAAAAGGTTTGCAATCACGAATTTATCGCCATCTTTCTTTTTTTTTTTTTTAATTTTACACCGGCTATCCCTGTATTCTGCCACCAAACTATGGCGTGTCAGCGTCCAATTATCGCCTAAATATCGATATTTTGTTACGTAATAAATATTTTAACATAATATTAATACCAGTTATCATCCAATTTGTCATCTTGGATAATAAAAAGGTGTTTATTACCTCTGTGGGTTGTTAATCTAAAATTACGACGACATACAAATGCAGTGTGGTCCATTTTCAATATTAGATATCAATTCCATTTGGTTTTACAGCATTCATATTAAAATAAGGTATTTATTTTGCCACCTTACTGCTTTTAAATTCTGATAAGACGTGGTTTTCTATTTTCTATTGTCTCACAGTGCGAATAGAAACTAGCAATAATCATAAAGTTAATAGGAGACAAATAATTGAATAGTAAAGACAGAACGTTTGAAAAGCTTCTTTATTACTTAAGCAGTAAATTTTTAATTAATTTAACTGGACGTTTCTGTAATGACTGAGTGAAGTATTGGCTGTAAAATCATGAAAGTGCCATTTATAAGTAATCTTTTTGCTGTCAATATGTTGAAACTTTGGGCAGAAGGTCGACAATGTCGTAAATATGAAGCTGTAAAATATCAAGACGTTGCGAACTTCCTTTTTGTGGAAAATCATCTATTGAGTCGTCCAGAAGGTTTACCACGAGCTCTTACGCGTTCCAGTTTAGGCTGTGGAAAAGAGACAGAGCAATACAAGTCATCTAGCGCCATCTCTGTCCCACAGCCTAAAGAGTCACGCTTTAAGAGTTCATGTTAGGCTTACTGTTTAGGGTGGAGTTGAAAGGACTGTCAGATTTGACTCTTTAAATCCTACCCTGTTCACTCAATTGCACTTTGCGTTCGAAGTGCCGCCACATATTAGTGCCGGTGCCGTTGTTGCAGCAACGGCACTTCGATCGCAAAGTGCCGTAGTGTTGGGTCGTGAAAATGTCTCAAAATGCATTTTAAGACATTTTCGTGACCCAACACTACGGCAATATAATTCAAAGCTGTTGAAAACTAGTGACTGGGATACCTACCTAGCTATAAAGCGGTGTTGCCCATCCCACTACAAATTATAATAGAAAACAGCGGGGGAGCCACTTGATACACCCAGATCAAATACCACAAGTTTCCACCTTTAACTAACTAGATATCTAGAAGTTGCAATAAAACACGGGCCATATCTCTTGTTCTAAAAAAAATATTTACATCAAAAGCGAAGGGAAAATGCTTACTTCATATTATAAATGCGGAACTGAGTCGTCCCTGAAAGCAGTGGTGGCCCAGTGTCCAGTATCGGTCCCGACTTACGGGTTGTAGGTCGTGGGTACAAACCCCGCTAGGCGGCAATACTTTGTGTAATTTATTTCATCACCACTGCTCCAAAACGATGAAAGAAAACATCGTGAGGAAACCGGCATGTCCTAACCGCACTGTGCCCGCATGGTGGATTATGGCCCACTCCCTCTTACAGAGAGGAGGCCTGTGTCCCAGCAGTGGGACCATTATAGGCTGATGATGAGTCTTCCCGTCCTGAGTGAGTTAAAACCACATTGTTCTTTCTCATCCCCCGTGTGTAAAAGGGCTGCGGTGCTCTTATACGACAATCCCGCGACCACTTTTCCCGTCGAAATTGACTGCTGCTGAAAAGATTTCTATGAATTTTGGAAAAGAGATACATACTAACTATTACTTGAACGGGGTGAAATAAGATGGTGGAGCCGCGGGCAACTAGCTAGTTTACAATAAAACACAGTCCATTTGCCTCGATCGCATTTAAATATTATTACAACAGTATCGCAGGGAAAATACTGAATAATTTTCTAATCTGTGGTGCAGGACCAGATATACTGGCTTCCTAACCCATTTTGTGATAATCGTGAATTTATTTGCATCTTTTAAACCATCTTAGTAAGTTCCGGTTAGATTAATTTGCTGTGTGGATGGTGATAATGGATTTTCTCCCGGAGTTTGTGGTGTGTTGTCTGAGAGAGCATTAGGCGATGATTGATACTTACAAGAGTTAGTTGAGTCGCTTTGAAAGTTGGTGTTAAGTTTATGGAAGCCGATTTTAGATGTGAATTACGTAGAATTATTAATGTGTACGCTAAGAATAGTTTTTTACAAATAAAGGTTTGTATGAAGCTTGTAGACTTGTCCAGACGTCAGCACATCAACGTCCAACCAATAAATATGATAAATAAAGATACGCCATGTTCATACTGAATGGCGTTCAGATATCGTTGCGTTGTCATTAAAGTAATTTAAAACTACGACAGCGATAGATAATGCGGAACGTATTAAGATAGAAAGAGATAGCAGCTAGCAAAGAGCAACAATTGTCTTACTTTGTCCTCAACAATTTGTGCGTGCTACTGCGATATCTACAACCTCAATCTGCCAAACTTCTTTAATAAATGTTTAACCTTACCACAATAGTGGAAGGCTTTGTGCTTTGTTCGATTGGTTTTTAACAGATTTGGATAGTTTTACCTACCGGTTTTTTGTACTTTTCATTTTGATTCGATAATGGGGTTTATTCGGTTCATCCAAAGACATTAAACTTTATACGAGCAGTAGACGGGACATCACGAAGAAAATAGTGATCCAAAATTTTTTACCAATAGGTAAAAAGTCCCTCAGTCTAGTAGTCGCATTGCTATGCAACGCTTAGATAGCGCTACTGACGCACGGCATCAACAATTTTGTATGACAATTTTCCCAATGCCCGCTCTATAGGTTCCTTTAAATCTCTTTGGGTTCATCGACGGGACTGTAAACTCGCTGGACGTGTGTTGGAGGACATCTCCTCTGTTATAGTAGACCGCGGCGAGGGTGATGTGATGATCAACTATGATATTCCTTATAAGATACTTTCTAGGCTGTAGACGACGACGACCGCATCTTCGAGATGTAAAACTTGTATTATGTAGATGTTTTGAAGCTTATACATACCAAATTGTAGATTTGCATTCACAAAAAAACTAAATGCCCTAATTTTGGAAACAAAAATGCTGTAACTGTGTTTCCAGCAAATATTACCAAACAAACCTAATTTTTTCGCATCTTGTTTCAGGTCAGTATATTGCGAAAACTAACGAAAATGGTTTCAAATAAAAATCGAAGAAGAGATATTTTGCTTCATCATCAGTAAGTATACTTAGTTGCTAAAGATCTTATTTTTTATCAATATTACCTTTTTATTTAGTGGACCGTATCGCTGGTCGTCAGTAGACATTTTTTATGAAGTTTTTAAACCAATTGGAATACAAAGAAATTGTCGGAACACTTTGAACGATTAACAAAAACCTATGTCATTGTACGATGTGGTGGCAATCGTTTTTATGCCTGTTTCGTGTCCGGTATAAGTTTCTATACCTAGGCTATTTGGCCTAAGTCTGAATTGCATTCGATTTCTAAATTTAAAAAACATTTTTTTTTTCTTTTACAAACTTTTTCGTAGTGTTCGTCGGTATTGTCAAACAGCTTCCTTATTTGTGCAGACTCTTTGTTGAAAGACAATTTATTTGGCATAAAAACTACATTATTTGACGCTGAATTTCGAGAAAAGGAACATACTGAGGAGACTGTTGATTTGATGTGTAAATTGCTTTTTTATTGGAAACACTTTTAAAGGTATGCGTTATATTTTTATAAAACTAAATTTTGTTGGCTTTGGTGTAATAGAATCTCATATAATTACTGTGTAGTGTGCGCGTTCAATCATAAAATAACTCATTTATAAGATTCAGGTAATAAACAATTATGTGATTTGGAATACTCCCGTCCTATTAATATCCACTATCAAAAGAATGGAACCAGAAATTATTAACAGGTTGTTATAATATTAAAATACCATGTTTCTCCAAAATTGTCACATAACCATGAATCAATATTAAAAATACGAGCTGAATTAAAATAATTAAACACACGACATATTTCACGGATGACCCGGTCAACCTCATCAGAGGTGTTTAATTTAAATAATTTACATTAAATTAACATAATTAATTATCAATAAATCATTAATCAACAGTTAAAACATCATCACCTCAATCAATATTTTACTTTCGACAATGAATAAAATAGTGACATATAACTGCGCTGACACGGGTTATCATTTGAAGAAATGGCAATACCTATTTCTTTCTATCAATATCTCTACACTAACATAATTTTCATGTCGCGGGACTGATAAATCAGGTATCCGTGACCCTAGAACGTAACGGGCTATTGAAGGACACCATGGATTTTAGTCAGTACTAGTCGAACATTCTCTCCCGTCCCGGTCTGGATAGGAAGGGATTCATTTGATGATTTTATCACGATAAAAAAAACATCATTTCCCTAGTAGTTGTGTCATTAGGATCATTGTCATGTTTGCCGCTGTGTTGCAGCTGTTAGTATCTCCACACCTGAACAAACTATTTAAATAATTAGGGAGTAGTGACACAGCATATGGAGCGCAAGATTGATTTACGCCTTTGAAATTTGCTCGTGTATTTAAAGCCTGGTATTTGAATGTCTTTTGTCAACCCAAAAGGGGTTTAGGTAGTGGCGGATTTGCCCTAAGGCCCAGTAGGTCCGGGCCAGATATTAGGGGCGGCTGGATATTAGAAGCTGTCTAAAAAATCACTGAGGGTAACAATATACAAAGAAATAACTCAACTGCAAAAACCTTTTGTAATTTTCGTCCAATCATCATCATCTGCCAAACATTTACTACCTTTGTTTTGGTGGACTTCCAGTCTATATAATAACAGTGTAACATGAACCACAGACTTCTACAATTGGCTTTAAATACACGAACACAATAAACAATATAGATAGTGCTAACTATGTATTTGCTATCGATAGTTAAGCCGCCTAGTTGACTAGTAACGTAACTGGGCTCGTCTTGGGACAGTTCTCAGTTTGACTAATGTGTCAATTGCCGGCTCCGGATGTTGGGTCAGGCGCTGTCGGACAAATCGCGGGTGTCAGCCCTGACGGACGCTCGTTTGTGACCGTGAAGGGATATCGTTTGTACTAGAATTTGTAACAGGGCTGCCACACTAAGAAAGAAGTTGGTAGAGAGCTCAATATTGCTTAAAAACGTTGTTCAACACTTGGGATAGTTCTTATATCGTTGAGAGAATTATAAAGTTTTAAACAGACATGCATACACAAACAGCGAAAACCGTGACAGTGCCACGGAATTACTATCAAATCACTGCAATTCACACCTGATGGAAAGTGCTCGAGGCAATGAAGTTTAATCTACAGATAACATGTAAAAAACTGAAGGTACCTTCAATCGAAGTAATTCGTGAAATGTGTATTTCTTAGGATTAGAACACACTGCAATTTTGACACGTAACCCCAAATAATAAAATTGTTCTTTGTTCTTAGTTTTTTTTGGCACGTGGAAGAAATCAAAGCAAACGACCGACGCTATTTTGAATTCTATACAATTTCAGAAATGTTTACCAACAGCGCCTCCCTGTCAATGTCATAAATGCCTCAAAAGATGTTTGTCTAACTTTGTACGCTTTTGAAGTAAAATCCTGGTTAAACTACTAACATTAATGACTAACACTTAAAGAATCTAAGCTAGTTTCCAATCTCATTATCAATGCAAAGTGGTAGACGTCTCAGTCAGAACACTCAGGAACACAAAATAACAAGGAAAATGTTTCTTTCTTAGAATGACAGCGAAACTCTCGAGTGGTAGGTAGGTATAATGAAATCGTTTGCTCATTGCTGTCACTTTGGTCATGCAGTCATGCGCAAGGTATTCGGGACATTACTGGACAATGACATTCTTCAATTTAATGTCAATTGTTCCTTATGACATCGGACTAGTAATTTGTTTTATGCTCATATTTTTTGACAGTAAACGTATCCGGGGGCACGGCAGTGCCCCAGCCAAGTCTCGAGCTTCTCCTTTCTTAGAGCACTTACGGTTAGAAGTCAGTCGTTTGTTCATGACAATTTAATGTAGTAAAGTCCCATTTTTCGTGCTGAACTGAGAGTTTATAAATTTTCTAGTTTTAGAGTCACCAGATCTTTCTGTTTTCGTGCTGCAGGAACTGGTGGATGCTATAGCAGCTAGTTCTGGGATAAATCAAATTTAAATTGCTTTCTACGCCAAGCAGAAAAAGAAGCGCTTTGACAGAAATTTTTAAGTATGGCACTTCGGCTAAGCGATACGTATTGTGAATGCTTATCAAAAGTTTGTACAAGTTAAAGCTATCATTAAATTTATTTCAAGATTGATTTTTTTTCATAATTTTATTGATTCAATCCCTTTTTTAACCGACGAAAAAAAGGAGGAGGTTCTCAATTCGACATGTATATATATATATTTTTTTTATTGACACCTAATTCTGACAGTTCAGTTAAGAGAGACGAACGTAGAGGGCGTACCACGAAAGAAAGCCTGCGGTTAATTTGTGGTACTACATATTATTTTAATGCAAATAGATGTAATGACATAGACTAGTGCCGCGTCAAAAGGACAGTCGTGACGCGAGTAGTAAATTTCAGTATTTACTACTTGCGCCGGTGCAATTTTATTGTGATGGCATTACTCTCAATTAATTCCCAAATATAAAAGTAAATGTAGGCAACCCTAGAATTTCCATCATCAGGGCTGTCAGGGTGTTTACGGCCGGTTTATTACGAGACGGATGTGTCAAATGGAGGGCACTCAGTTCACACGATTATGAAGACCCGGCCGATGGACAGTGTATAAACGATTTCTATGTAACTCACGAATTTGTCACCCCTACGGAACGAATTGATATTAATTACGACTTGTTAGTGATTTGTGATTAGGAATAAGGATGTTATTGCTGTTGTAGATAATGTAGTTGTAGTTGGGGAGCCCAGGAAGGGATTTTTGCTGTTACTCCAGCGCGTCAGATTATTATAAGGGAGAATCCTTGCACCCTTTAATGTACCTGTACCAAATATCAACCCTTTATCTGGTGGGGTTTGTCTGGGAGAACCCGTCAGATTAGTAAAAAAAAATCGATCCGCAGAAATACTCGAGCGCGTCAGATTAAGAAAAGGTAGATTCATTACGGCGTGTATATTTCAATAATCTGACAATTTGAGCGTGGCATTAGGAAATGAGCGAGTACTGAAGTTGTAAAAAAAAAAACGTTATTTTGAAATACTCGAGCGCGTTTCATTTTTTTTTTTTATTGAAGGTTACACTGTAAAAATCATACTCACTAATAATCTGACGTTTTCCATGGGGCGAAGTCGGTAGAATCGTGAAGAAAAGGTGAAGTACCAGTTAGTTCGCTACTATCGGTCGTTTTAGGCAGATAAAGCTTGGTTCATGCTCTGATACGAGATACGAGAATATTTATTCTTGACATTATAGGTAAGCGTTTAAATTTTATATTATAGTTCAAAATGACAGCGTCCAAATGATGATCTACCAGATTACTTTACTACAAAAATTGTATTTATTATTTCAATGAAAACCGTATCCAAACAAGCGTCCTTATCTATCTTAGTTTATACCCACCGTCCAGTGCTGTGGTCCAGTGTGTCTTGACACTTCAGGGTGGCGCTATTTGTCAAGACGAAATGTTAAATTCAGTACGCCTGACTTTAGTTCTCTTTTCTTTCGCATCTCAAAATAAGCTGGTTTTGTAAAATAAACTCGTGTTACACATAAGAACAGTGTTGTTCATAATTGATTACTAACACTTGAAAACACTCCAATCAATTTCGGACTGAGTTTTCAAAGACATAAAGATTAGAATAGCATGTCAGGGTCCGGGTTTTTCGAGAATCAATAATTTACTGAAATAAAATAACTATCGAAATTCTATGGTACCCTAGTACCTTATACTTTAATGTTCTAGTAAATTAAGAACGTTTTTCCCTTTTTCTCGTATGAGGAATGTATGGGATACTTAGAAAAGTTTCCTAAAAGCTTTTTAGGTTGGACACGCAGCTTGAACATAGGCAATTGATATACTTTTTATGATCCACTTAAGTATTTGGTTGTTTATGGTTATTATTATGACTGTGTTAGCTGAAAAGAAGTTATAAGTGGCTGTTTTTGGTAACATACCGAAACCTCATGATTTTCATACCTTAGACAGATTCAGAATGTTTTCCATAGTTTTAATGAACAAAACAGTAACGGAAAAACATACTATAAGCCATCAAAACAACATTATTTTTTATTCTCCCAATAATTCGATAAATTGACAAGGTGTACAAGATATTATGGTGGTTAATATGACATGAGAAGCCATGTAACTTATTCAATAAACTCCCGTTATGATAGCTCAATGTCATAATATCATCAATATTCTCATTAGAAGAAGTAGGTATGTTTTACGGCTTCTGTTTTGCCAAAAGTAACATCATGTCGGTTTTTGTAAACGATTTTGCGGAGGATACGACAAATTCACCTAATTTTTTCCATTTATTTCTACATTATAACTGTGGCATGCTTATAAACCATGAAGGAATCCAGGATTTAGTCTGCAATCACCAAAAATAGTAGATAATAGAAAGCCCTATATCGCTTAAACCCGTGAATTTATATTTAACCTTATTCCTTCTCAACTTATGCTTAGCTGTGCTATCTTTTAAAGGAAAAAAATCCTCCGGTTTTTGTCACTTTTAATCGATACTTTAACATTCAAAGCACACATCCGCAATATCGATAAATATTTGCAAATAACAATAGGCTATTACAGCCTTTGTAAAATAAAGTCTCCGGTGTTTAGGTTATAAACCTGTCAATATTATCGAATAATTATCTTATTCACAATATATCATTAATATCATATTTTATTGCCTCTTTTATATGTGCAGGCACATACTACTTTGAGGGCCAAAATATCTATATATTACTGTAGGCCTACAGTTTTGACCCTCAAAGAAAGTTATTAGGAATATGAGGCACTTTTGGACAACAATTTTTGAAATTATCCTGTAAAATGTATTGGAAAGACAAGATTACAGGATGACGGCGGTGTTACATCCGTTTTTGGCCACGCGCCTTTAAACAATTACATAATTGTGTGAAGTGTTTTGTGAATGCAAACAACTTTACTAAACATGCCTTTTTTACAACTGAAATGAAGACTAAATTCTTAACTTTTTTACTCAATCATAATGTTTCTCTTAACCAACTGGCAATGAGTTTTTCCCTATAATTCTAGTATTAGGTTCGACTCTACTTACTCAAAAATTACACGAGGGAATTGAAAAGTAAGTTCCAAATATTTCTGCTCTTTATTTCAAAAAATCATATTTGTATGACTTGATGTCATGGCAAGCTCAATTTAGCGGGGGCATGGCTGTCCCTCCGCCAAGTCTCATACTCAAAATTCATAAAACAAAATCTCAAATTCCTCACACAATCCTTCCATCAATATTAATCCCACAGAAATACTGTAAAATGATCATCATTAACTTAAATACTCACATTAATTAATTTATTATGAAAATGTGACTCCATCCCTCCATTCTTCTTGCATTTTGCAAATGCGAGCTCGTTTTAATACATTGTTTATTAACATTGTATTTAATACAATGTATGTTGTTTATCCTTCAGATAATGGACATTTGCATATAACATTAAAACAGTAATATTGCAAGAAGGTTTTACAAAGAATATGTCTTTGGAATAAAATAAGAAAGAGGGTTTACTCTGTCTTCTAGTACGGAATGTACGGATAACGAAGTAAAACACGATATTTATTATTTAACATTTATGTAGTAAATTATTTACCGTGTGTTTACATTTATAATCTTAGTGAAGTACATAATGATTTTAGGTTATTTGTTTTCCAATCCTGGTAAAAAAATTTACCTAAAATTACCCTGGAAATACAGAGTGTGATATTTTTTCCAAATTCAGCTGGTTAGGGTTATCGAATTTTCTAAAATCCAATGATGCAGTTTTAGTTTTCGTTAAAATCGGCCTCGAGACTTCTTTCAACGTTTTTTGATATCCCTCATTATTACGGATATAGCTATCTACGCCCAGTTGAAAAAGTCATGCGGTATAGTTAAATTGTATAAGAAACTTGTATTTTTCGTAGCCACTCTAGACTACCGTGGTCTTCCTGTGACCTGCGTGAAGGCTGAGCCTTCCTCCCACTGATGAGATGGGATAACTCGTAGGCCTAACTAGGGCTAAAAAGCTTTTCCTAAGTTCCTTTGGTGCCCAGAAGTCACCATCGACTCCCAAAAAAACCCTTGACAAATAAAAATAGACACACTAGTTTCAACAACATTGTACTAACTCGATCTTCAATTTACAAAAATAGTCCTTTTGAATTTCACCACCAAACCTATAACATCATCAAATCAGTGCTAACACTACAAAAATAATTCATACTGCTACAATATAAGAATTATACCAGTGTCAAATAATTTCCACTGTTGCACCTTTACTTTATCCCATATTATGCAAACGACTAAGAGAAAAGTTAAGACCGTGAGAGTTCATCAAGTTTCGCATTTTAAAGTTAAATATAACTTTTATGGCACGTTAATTGTTGATGATAATGAGCTTAATTGTAATATCCATAAAGCTCACATTAACTATGTGACCAGTAAAACCGTGTTATCTGCTGTCAATCAGACTTTATGGTGTTGCCAATAAATCATGTTTTATCTCTCGTTCCATTAACATTTTTATGGATGTTGTTAGAAACGCTATGGCAAGTTTTTTTTTTTTAATTTTCCTTTAAGACAGACCATCTCTGGAGACCAGGCTTACTTTATTCAGTAAGATTCTGACCGTCCCTTCCGTTCTAATCATTTGATGATTTACCAACCCAAAAAGAGCTGCTTGGAGCTCTCCCTCACCTTTCCGCCTTTCATCATTTCACATTGTTTTCTAATTAATGAGAGTAAACACTACTTTATCTGCAACTACAGTAACATTCACAAGTAATACAGCTGGGATACTCTCGCTTAACGCCCGGTATCCGCCAAAGCGTAGAGGAGAGGAGATATGTTTGAATAACCAATCAGATGTCCACTCTCCTCTCCGCTTATTGACAGACGCTCATTGCAGACATCTGATTGGTTGTTCAAACACATCTCCTCTCCTCTCCGCTTTGGTAGATACCGGGCCTAAAACATTCCCTAGCTTTCAATCGTCGTTTGTTTGGTGTTAGAATGTTCACAAATCTGCGCTTGCGCTGAGCACTCGCCTTTACACGTACGTTCCAGCAAAATTTTTCACCATAATACCAAGGCTAGACAAAATCCAATTGGTAATCCAAGAAACAAGAATTCAAACGTCACTACAGATCTTTAAAACGGACTTAAAAACTTATACAAAGTTCATACCGCGGACGTGCTCGCTCGCAGACCTCCACAAAAGGACGCTGACAGACTTCCTAGTCCGCAATACATATTTATCATCTTTCTCCCTCTAGTATACTATAAACTTAAGTGTGTGAAAGGGATGGCAGGCACAGGTAGGTATGTTACTTACTACTTGTAATGCAAGTGTCGTTAGTTGCAAGTTTGTGTTTCTTTGTTGGCGACAATTACCTTTGTAAGTAAGATACTGGTCGGTTTTTAATATGAGTAAAAAGAGTTTTATTGGCGAGGATGTCGGCAATTATCCCACGGGAATTTATCGGATTAAAATTATCCTATGTTCTAAACGATGCCATGGTTTACCAATAAATCAAGAATTATCAACATCCGTTCCGTCCTTAAGGCGTAAAATACACAAATAACTTTTGCATTTTCAAAGTGGGTTTGAAGATTTGTGTAGCCGTATTTCGTTTGGCCTATACAACGTGTAACGTTAATAGCGCAAAACTTCTCGTGGGGTAACTCAGCCCATGTTACTGATCAATGTTTGTTCCAAAACTTTTGGAAAAAAAATAAAAACAAAATATTTTTCATACAAAATGAGAACCTTGATCGAGCCTAGATCAGTATGAAAAATCATTTTTTTTTCCCAAATGTTAGGACAATCATTGATCAGTAACATGGGCTGAGTTACCCAACGAGGGGTTTTGCGCTATTAACGTTACACGTTGTAGATATAATAAAGTATCTTTCATGTCAGCAGCTGAAAGATATAATAGATATAGTTCGAATTAGTAGTTTCTTTCAAATGAAGGCAAGCGTTTATAATTTTCGATCAAAGTGGTCAAAGTTCCGATCTAATCCAATGAACATTCAACCAGTCCATTCTATCGCGAGATTAATTGGAGTGGACCAAGTGGGCGTGTATTCCTCAAATCTGTGACCTTTGTGAACAAAAGATTTAGTCGTGTATCAAATCCAAATGCCAGAACCTTAGAAATAGGTCAAAGTGAAAACTATGATGGTAAAACTCTTTGACAAAACGCTATTGTGAATCGTGGCAAGGACTTAATGCTCAATATACCTAATAGAAGTTTGATAGAACCACCACCATTAAAAATTAAAAAATATTCCAAAAATTTTGTGACGATTCTCTAACACAAATGACAATTTAGAGTACGCATTTCGCTAGAAAACGTATGCTGCATTTGTAGCTTGATAAACAACGCAACTTGGCAGATGCGCGAGAAGTTGATATGCAGTCGATATGACTGTCAAATAAAAAATGTTTTATCTCTTGTTTATAGAGACGACGAAGAAAACTTCAACAGAAGCAACAGGCAAAAAAAAAAATTGTAAAATGTCTTCTTATTAGAGTCGTCACCACAGCTATTACACAATGTCGCGAACAACACTACGTATAGGTAGGGTATTACCTACGTACCTACTAGGTACACACAGCTACCCATCAAGCTATTCAAAACCAGTATAAGCTGATCGTCATATTAGCGAAAAGATCATGTAAAGCGAGGCCAAACTAAACTGGCTTTGTATTGCTTGATCTGTAGCCGTGTGTACCTACTGCACAGTGGATCACGAAAGTGTTAACTGTAACATGCTTGGAAGTCGTCTGTGTGTCAGTGAAACGCATGTCGTGACCTCACGAGCTGTCATTCACACTCGCTGCTTCGAGATACTGCAACGATATGATTCTTTAGTTCTGGTTCTAGTTTAAGACAAGAGCGATGAATTAGCGAGTTTGAGCCTTGGCTACATTAGGCAGCGATTTGCGGTGCGATCGGAAGAGCGAAACGAAGTTACATTTGGTATCGCTGATGTACGGTATAGTCATACATAGAGCACTAATTCATTTATTATAATCGCTCATGAGTCGCAAATTCTATCTAGTTTCTAGCCTGATGGTATGAAATAAAATGGTAGAAGGTGAAGCGCGAAAGTTATTCTTAACTTGGGATTATAGTCTTTTTCTTCTAGAATCATTCTTCTTTTAAACTCTGAGAAGTTCGGAATCATTTTGTGAATTATTATACTTTCCATGGATAAATTACTGATGCTATGTACAAGAACAAATTGTGCACATTTTTATTTCAGTCATCAGCTAACTTAAAACTTTCACTGTCCGCGCAGCAGACACAATACCTAAACAATAGTCGTGGATCACATGTGATTCATTGGACAGGGAAGTGGTTAAGAACATCATAATAATAATAATAAGCCATTTATTCCGAACCAAGGTTTACATTACAATAGTGTTAATCTATAATTACAATACAATATATCCCTGATCTCGGCGTGCCTGTTGGCATAGACCTCCTCGAGCGTCTTCCATTGCATCCTGTCTCGTGCGTCCCTACACGTTTGGAGGCTGCTGTGAACATCCAACAAAAGAACATCAAACAAATGATGCTTCCTGCCACGATTCCTAGTTTTGAAAGTATCTCAGTTCAAGCTACTTCCCCATGAATTCAAAAGTGCTCTACATTTTCCATAACTGTCTCCGTTCCGTCTCTTCAATTGCACCACAATTCACGACAGACGGGAGTAGCAAGGATAATTTGCGATTTGCGTCGCGCACCTCTTGCCACTTTCACGTAGAAACCGTGATACAATTCTATAACACGATACGAGTCAAAAATGTATTATTCATGGATTCAAATATTATGATAGTAAGCCTGTGTGTCCGTTTGTTACATTTTCTCTCTAACAGCTGACCTCTCTAACGGTTCTGCTGAAAATAAGTAATAAATACTATAGTGCCCTTTTATCTTTTTTTTACTTTAATGTTTAGTATGTCACTTACAGGATATCTTCCGTGATTGTTTGTTCACGGAGTTGCAACAGTGTCGAAATATAGGGAACTCAAAAGAATAAACAATCACGGAAGATATCCCGTAAGTGACATTTTAAATTGTGAAAAAAATCGTGATAGCCTAAAACAGTGTTTACTTTAATATTAATTAATTTCTTACGGAGAATACGTTCATAGTTCAGCAACCTAGTCGATATGATAAAAATAGAAAAAAAAAAATAACTTACATTTTCATTTTTAGTTCAGGCGCTTGAACAAGTTTTCACAAAATGAAAAGGGTAACTCCGTGCTTCATTGTTACATGGATAGATCATGGTCTAAAGACCTAACCCAAGGGTTGGGTAAAGAAAATAATGGAAGCCGTAACAGTTAGGCCTTAAAACTTCAGGGCGAAAGCCTCTCCCAATTCCTTCTTGTTTATCCAGAGCGTGGAGTTCTCGTGGAATAAATTACGACCTACATGCTGGCAAAGTCGCGGGCATAAGCTATAGCATTCCATAATATTAAATGGGCCACCTGTAAGTCGTGTAACAAAGGTACACGTACGTGTCCCTTCTCTCTTTTATATAGGAATTCTTCAAACTATATGAGAAGTAGGATGTTGGCTTCGCATCCGCGCGCACATTGTTCCGTTTTTAGATCAAGGCGGCTAGGTTTCTATTGCTTTTGTGTTGCCAGTAATGAAAAAGTGATGTAGAGCAAAAAATAAATGGCAACTTTGAAATTATTTTCCATGAAATCGAAATTATTGCGATGAAAATACTTACAAGTTTGCTGAGACGTTTATTCAAAATTACTTTTGTTCTGACTTTTAGACAAGTGGCAATCTCTTTTAGAAGCATTTTTTTTTCTAAAATGATTGTAACGCTTTTCGGCGGCATATAATTATTACAACAGTTTTTCTCTAGTTCATAATTTGCATAGTTACGATATACAGCATAACCACTAATCAGCTAGTCCCCACAGCTGGGACACAGGCCTCCTCTCTGAGAGAGGTAGTGTAATCCACCATAACACCACACAATGTCCGGGTTGCCACAAACCTATGCAACCAGATAATACTTTAAACAGTAGTCATCTGAGAAGATTGTAAACGTATGTAACAAAGAGTCCTCTCCTCCTGATAGAAATAAACTACATAGCGACTACTACCTCCTAAATCTGTAGGTAATTAGCTATAAACTAAACTGCTAATATACTAAACTAATTAAGGAAGAGATACTATTCTTGTTTTGAGGTATTATCATTAATATTTTTATTAATCATTTTGAGCTACCTCGTTTGTTTAGCTAGTGGTCAAGGCTCCTGGTTTGTATTATCAGGAGGCCTTACCACGAGCGCCGTTTAATGACAGAGCTATACAAGTTATCTAGGCCATCCCATTCGCACAGCCCAGACTGGATCGCGTTGAGTTCATGGTAGGCTACCAGGCAGGGAAAAGTGTAATGCAGTTTTTTCAATCAGAAATTTACCAATAACAAGCATGGAGTTTGGATTAAAACTGGTCGAAATGGTAATATGTACTTTTCATGAGAAACTGGCGAAATGCATCATCATAGCCTATAATGTATAAGACTGGTGGGCGCACAGGTATAACGGGGACATACACTGTTTATGCAGAACTGGGTCATAAACAACACCACGCGGGCGCAGTGAGCGCCATGCTAGGATGTCACATTTTCGAATTTTTGGCTATCTACCACATGGCGGTTTCCTATTGATGTTTTCCTTCACCGTTAGAATTTTGTAAAGCAGTAAGTGATGAAATAAATCACACAAAATAATTCGCGTGGCGGGTCTCATACACTGTTCCCTTACTACTACAATTTCACGAGTTATTCAAATGAATATGTTTAAATCAGACACCGTATGTTATGAAGATTTTGACTATAGCATCTACAGCTACGTACTCAAATGTTGTGTTGAAAGATAAGCCAGGCTTACAATGACGTGACAAGAAGACTCATTCCGAACCAACCATAGTAAGAATCGAGTTTTCGTGCAATTTCAAAATACACTCCAATTTTTGATACATCTCGTATGGAGAAACATGGAATAGTTTCATGTAGTTTAGGATTTACGTTTTTCCAGATGACAGTGCAACAGTTTATACATTTTGAGAAGGCCTACCTTTATCAGCGAAAGATATAGGTAACCGATGATGAGAAAATCAAAATATACGGAACTGGCATAAATTACCGAACACCCTTTGAAAATGATTGTAGTTTAACAAAAAAAAACCATCATCAGCAAAAAGCTATTTAGCAATCCACACCCAAAGAAAATACCCGATCTATATCCGTTCGTAATCAGAACACAGCATAAATAAAATATATTAATATTCGATGCAAAATACATGTCCATAGCAGCGTAAAACTAGGTAGCCCAGTGACTTTCCCCCGACGAGCCGTGTCCGCACAATTGGTCTCGCTCCTGAACCAACTAGCTTTCCGATTAGTGATGCGTGTTTCGGATCTGACACTTTACAGTATCGATACATTACGATATGATACTTCTGATATTTAAAGTCGATACATTACGATTTCGGTCAATATGTGCTTGGACTGGCACAAAAGTGAAGTTATCAACACAAAAGTGAAGGTATCGAATTGAATGGTTTGATTTCTGCCTTGAAAAAAAATAGAATCGGAAAATTTAAAAGGACACGAAACGGCATACAAAAAGGTCTCTGTTATTAGCTGCAAGGGGATTACTTAGAATTTGTGTATTGTATCGATCCAATGATAAAACCGAGTCATGCTTTTCGGAGAGCGATACGATTCGATACTGTAAAAAATAATCAAAGGTATTCGACACGATCTTAGAATCCAATCGCTTAGTTTAATTCCAAAGTATCGATATCAATGCAAGTATCGTGCATCCCTATAACCGATCTACCGTAAACTATGGCGAAATAACATAAGTACGTCATAAAATGTAACTACGGTATTTATTTTCATTTAAATGAAGTGAACTTTCTAGTTAAACAGGATAATAATGAAAAATCTAGTTCATCGGCTGGTTGTCAACACAAGAATTGTGAAAGTCAAGGAATTAGGATTAGTGTCAACTCGATGTCGATTATTTTTGAGAGATTTATATATTCAAGTTTTATTGCAGAGGAATAAATATCTTTTTAGGGTTCCGAACCCAAAGGGTAAAACGGGAACCCATTACTAAGACTTCTTTGTCCGTCTGTCTGTCTATCTGTGACCAGGCTGTATCACATGAATAAATTACAAACAATGAATTTCTGCTTGCCACTATAACATCAATTTTTTTAAACAGCTAGTGTTAGTAAAACATATTACTTATTATATTTTATTTTATTCAATTACAGCTATAATTACAAATAAAACAAATTAAATAAAATCGACATAAAATTGAACTAAAGTTTGACATAAAATCAAAACTTTTACACCACCATAAATGGTGTCTGTTTTCACGAAGAATAGTAACGGAAATGCTATATTTGTAAATGAAAGAAATTATGATTGAATACAGCTTTCAATAGTTATTTTGTTTACAAATTCATTCTATAGTATTTACGTTCAATTCAAAGGAATGGGATTTCCTTTGAAAATCAATACTAAAAGAATATTAATACAAAGCAGAATCAACGACTGTGCAGTTTCTTTTCAAGTGAATGCTGAAATTGTTATTTCTTCAAATAACATAAACTTCTTTGATTTCCGTATTTTATGTACAATGTACAGACGCTGCAAATCAACCAACCTCAATCTGCCTTTTTTCAATAATATATAATTATTTTGAACCTTATCACAATAATGGAAGGTTAATTTTTTTTTATTCGCGTTTGACCACTATCTCGCCTGATGGTAAGCGAAGTAAGTAAAATAAGTAAAATTTGCCAGATCCGGGTAGGTTGACGTGCTGTCGTCTGTACTTTAACTAGTTGCTAGTTTATTGAATGGAGGATTTAAAAAGCGCCTCTAGTGTACGAAACAGGTTCTTTTTTTCCATGAAAACGTCGTAAGTTCCCGTTTACGTCACAAATACGTAAAAAGTCATGCTAGGGCTTCTGGATTGAAACCAGCTTTACGATAGCTACTGTCAATCTTACTTTAAGACTTTACCATTAACATTGACAGAAACTCACTTCGCTCAGGCTCTCAGATTTCTCTACAGATTTTACAACTGAAATTAATCTTTGCATTAAATCCATTAACAGAAGCATTATCCATTATCCAAGGGTTACCTTGATGGATTACTGCGATTAATACCCAGCCCACAATGAGATTCAACGAGCATAAATCACTAATGTGCTTAATGTATTCAATAAACGCAGTGGTACCGTGTAAACCACTAGGTTTAGTAACTCGGTAAGTTGGGCTTGCGAACGGTGCGGTCTTGCTAAGCCGAATTCATTTTATAAATGTTTATTTTTATTTTAGAAGAGCCAAACTGAGCTTTGACAGTTACTTCATTACAATATCTGTCAAAGTTCGCAGTCTACTGGCCGATTCATTATCCAATACAACATTTGACTGCACATTTAAAACCTTGTGCAAACGAGAGTCTTTCGTCAGGACTAAAATCACTGTCAAAAAGTGGGAGTGCTAAATGAAAAGACACTCATCATCATCATCAGTTTATAAATGTTCCCACTGCTGGGACACACGCCTCCTCTCTGTCAGAGGGAGTGGGCCATAATCCATCTCTCGGGCCCGGTGCGGGTTGGTCACGAAAAGACTGCCTAATTCTTAAAAAGAATACAATTGACATTTAGTGATACTCAAGATTATAAATCAATTGCAAAATGGAATTAGAACACGAACCTCTCATTATCCCAGTTATTACAGTAAATGTTCGATTAATCCTCATTAACAAAGTCAATATTATAAACCATTAAAATTACAATTTAAGTTTTGTCTCACGACGTAATCCAATAACCTGTTAATTTAACAATTTAATAGTGTATTGCGTACTTTAAAGTTACTTTGTTGTAGAAATATTGAGCGGTAATCTGATACTATCACTATTAAGACATATTTATGTTGTGTTAAAAAGCTTAACAAAACCGTATTGCGTTTAGATTATCTACGACTTACATAAACATGAAAGTTTATTTCTAACTTCAAGTATTGAAATCTGCTCTTATTATGTAAAGACGGGAAATGAAACGTAAAGGAACCTAGGTGTCCCTCAACAGTGTGTTTTCCTTAGCATAATAATTATTCGTTATAATTCTGGAAATTGCTGGATGCAGGTCGCATCCAACAGGTATATGTGGAGATCGAAGGGGGAGGCCTATGTCCAGCAGTGGACGTCATACGGCTGAGATGATGATGATGATGATGATGAATTCTGGAAAACAGGCTGTATCCCTATGGATGGAGTGGAGATTTTCAAATGTCTCAAATCATTTAGTTCTCTTAGTCTATTACATGACAGTTTAGTCATTATTCTCTTTCACCGCTTTAAGAGCAGTGGTGCTGAAATTAACAAAACAAAGATAAGAGCCAAGAAGTCGATTAAAAAGGTGCATATTTTGGTACGTAACCTACGACCAATAACATTGTAAGTCAGGACCGTTAGCACTGAAGCACCAATGTTCCTTCCAAGGGACATAATATGAAACATATACCAACACATACTAACAAGGCCGGAATTACATAGAAACGCGAGCATGCAGCTGAGTATGTACCTGATTTGCTATCCGCATTGTAGACAGGAAGGAACCAATGAATATGTATCGATAATAAAACGGTTCCGTTATTAAATGATTTCCAATTTCGACGTGATTTTATTTGTGCTACATTATTCTAATGCAGGATGATCAATAATCCTCATCTTATGAACAATGTCCAAAAGTTCGCCATTCAACTCTATTTTGGCGAACTTTCATCTAACTACTGATTAACTATTGTCATTTTGGAAAGATGAGCGTCTAGCATGAGCATATTTGTGGAACCGCAAAATAATTAAAACTGGAATGACTAGTGAATGTGTGTTACCAACGAAGAGTGCAACTCTTTAGATAGATGTGGTCTAGTAACAGAATTACGAACTTAATTGCGAGCATCATTCCAGGCAATTACCATATACCCTTGAATAATTTGTTTTACGATATGAATATACCTAATAGGCGGACATCATATAAGGAATTGCTAACATAAACTCCATAATAAACCACTTATATAGATACCATAAACAAATCTTTAACTACCTCCACGTAACGAGCATTCGTCAATCACAGTCCGCACCGTTATCAGAGCACAGGTCAACTAATTAGCAATCTTATGGGCCTGTAATTAAGTTATTATTTCCTTGCTGAGCTTTCCTACTGTTATGAAGTAATGATATATTGTTCCTGAATGTTGGTTATAAAATTAATAATAATGTTGCGCGTAGTTGCTCGGTCGCCGCCGGTCGCTGACTGTGTGACCTTGCCCTTTGCGTAATTTATGGAAATGGAAAAGGCGGAGATCGCTGTGAGTTTTCTTTTTATTGTTTACGTTGTGTTTGTGATTGTATGTGTGTCTTATTTGTTGAGGATTCTTCTTTTAATGATGTTTAGTGAATTGGATTCGAACTTGCGTCCTTCTCTATAAGTATCGAGAAACTTTAAAAATCAGGCTATCACAGTCTCGCCTGGGGTAGAATTTTTCATTCCATTGTTAAACGTCTTTCTATGATAGCCTACTCACGGTAATAAGCCTAGTTGTGGTAAAGCGTCTGGAAGAATGCAGGTTCGAGTTGAATTTTTCTTTCCACAAAAAAGGTTCCCAAAATACATTTTGATAAAGACAAGAGAATGATAAATAAGCTAAACATATTGAAAATATTGAAATACAATTAATTTCAAATAGAATTGTTTTAATAAAGTACCGCCTAACTGGGTCCAATTAATTAATTCATTACCTAGCCATAACGAGAATTATTTTATTGACATTACTACAATAATTATTAATAGTTTAACTTTAATCGATAAATGCCTTGTTAGGAATGTTAGGGAAATTGCCCTCATAAAGAACCTGTGCCTTTGTGACGTCACTGTCGTGTCAACCGGAAACCAATATTATCATTATAATTGTTTTGTGATAAGTAAGTAAGGGAACAGTGTATTAGATGGGGACGCGGTGTATGATAGGAAATCACACACTTCAGGCAAACTTAACACAGTACTAACGTAGCGCAAGCGCCAACAGGACGTCCTGATGGCGCTTGCGCTACGTTAGTATTGTATTAAGGCTGCGCTACAAGCGAAATCTTCAATTTTGGATTGGATTTTTAGAGTACTAAATCGTGTTTAATTCGGAACAAAAGTATATGTTGGGAAACTTCATTACGTTTGCGAGGGCAGAGTCAAACAGAAAACATAAAAAGGCATTTTTTTCTCGATAGAAAATGATCACAAAGTTGCCTCTAATTTTCAGGTTTTTTTGATTTCATTCTATTTTGGTTCGTCCTACAGAAATATAAATTAGAGCAATATGAACACAATTACGTAGCCGAGGGCAGTGTCTGGCACTTTTTTGAAATATTGTTTATAATAAAAGTTATCATTATTCTTAGCATTCGGCGCTTACGACGTTTTTAAACCGTGTAGAATGCTATTTTCCATTTCGCGGCACACTAGAATCTGCGTCACGAGTGAAGGTCTGCGGAAAATTCGTGGTACTACATTTTTTTAATACAATTTGATGTAATGACATAGACACTACCGCCGCGTCAAAACGACTTTTGTCGCGGCGCGGGTTCTAGCTTCAAGCCTCCTGCAGACAGACGCGATTAACCGCGCGTGGCGATTGTTGGAAAAACCTACTTAGTCCATTTTCTATGAAAACACCCATATCTGTTCACACTGAAGCGGCGCGGCGTATCGCGTTTCTAATATTATTATTGCGACGGCTTGCGACAAGATTGACGCGCGACAAGTGCGTCGGTGCCGCGTTGTCGCGCGCTGGCGCTGGTTGCCAATGTAATTTCCACTCTAAATGTACTACGATTGGGTTCACTTCTCTTTGCAGGGCATAGCTCCGCGGTGCCGCGCCGCGCGCCGCGCGGCGCGCGCATCTTGTCGCGCGGCGCGTCTGTTTTGCCGTGCCGCGTCGTGTGCTTAATGTAATACATTTTGAGTTTATATTTCTGTGGCAATTTGTCGCAGCGGGAGACGCCGCGTTCCGCGCGCGCTGTCGCTAGTTGCCAATGTAATTTCCACTCTAAATGTACTAAGATTGGGTTCACTTCTCTTTGCAGGGCGTGGCTCTGCGGTGCCGCGCGGCGCTCGCCTTGTCGCGCGGCGCGCGCGCCTTGCCGCGTCGCGTCGTCGTGTCCTTACCGTAGTGAATTTAGAGTTTATATTTCTGTGGCAATTTGTCGCAGCGGGAGACGCCGCGTTCCGCGCGCGCTGGCGCTGGTTGCCAATGTAATTTAAACTCTAAATGTGTTATGATTCGGTTCATTTCTCTTCGCAGTGCTTGACTCTGCAGTGCCGCGCCGCGTCATGTTATAATCGTGTCCCGTCCTGTCGCCGCGTAGCGCGCTCTTAATGTGAACAACAATGCGGCAAGGAAACGCGCGCGGTATCGGTGATGTCGCCACGCGCGGTTAATCGCGTCTGTCTGCAGGAGGCTTCAGGCATCATTTTGTTTCACCTGCCAGTCGGCGCCGCTCTATTGAGACGGGAGGACTATGACAGTTTGCACCGCGCCCGGCGGCTATTAAAATAATAATATTTTTGTTGATGTAATCAGAGAAACAACACATAATACAACAAAAATACGAGAGCTAAAATATTTTAAGACTGAAATAATTTCAAATAGCCGAAGACCATTTTTTTGAAATTTCTTTTGCCACATGCGCGCTAAATGAACAGTATGTCAATTGTTCTGCTGGTCGAGTATTTTTTATTACTGTATAATGAGGTCGGCTTAAAATAAATGCTGATTTGTTTTTGTATAGATTTATTCATGTTACATACTTGTAAATACAAACACATTTATTTCATACATCGCCATGCTAAGTCTAGTACGACACAAATATTTTAACGTTATAATATTATTATGGTTTAGGAGCAGAATGCTCATCATCAGCCGGAAGACGTCCACTGCTGAACATAGGCCTCCCCCTTAGACCGCCACGCCGAACGACAATTCGCCACTTGCATACATCGACTGCCCGCGACCCTCACGATGTCGTTGCCTACGCTGCGTCTTCCGGTCCGTGGTCGCTACTCGAGACCTTTTCTTCCCCATCGGTTATCAGTTCTACGAGCAATGTGGCCTGCCCATTGTCACTTCAATTTGCAAATTTTATGAGCTACGTCGGTGACTCTGGTTCTTCGCCGAATGTCCATGTTTCGGATTTTATACCGCAAAGAAACTCCAAGCAAAGCTCTTTCCATTGCTCGTTGAGTGACTCTTAGTCTCTCTTAAAGGCCAGCAGTCAAAGACCAGAATGCTCAATTCCCATAAAATGGCAACAAGGCCGCGCAAATATAGTGGTAAGATGGCAAGTTCTTATGTTGGTAGATTCTCGTATAAGCCTAATTCTCAAAATAGCAAATTCTCTCAAAATAGCGATACAACTAAAAGCGGGGTTTCCATTAGGTTGCCCGACAACAACGTGGGAGTCGCGGGCAACCAATGCATGCAAGTGGCGGTTGTCTTTCAGCGTGGCGGTATAGTGGGGAGGCTTTTGTTCAGCTATGGATACGTCTTTCTGATGTAATTCTAAACGATCATAAACAATCTAAGCCCAATGTTCCATGAACGTGATACATTGAATGGAATGTTTATTATACATATTTATTGAACACTTCTACACCATTCGCAACTTGAAATTGAAAATAATGTAATACATATTTACAATACAAAAACAACCACAAAAAAGGGTAAAATAACCTACAAAACTTTTCTTTCGGAAGTTGGTGACTTTTTTTAAAATTAATTTTATAGTCTTTTTTGCCACCGACTTCCGAAAGAAAAGTTTTGTAGGATATTTTACCCTTTTATGTGATTGTTTTTGAAGGCGGTGTTTTAAAGTTTTTATTTTACATTTTTTTGTTTAAATATTCAACTACAATTCTTGTAAAATAAATAATAATATAATACATTACATATATAATAATACCTTGACCGCAACCCGCGCCAGGGATAGCGGAGCTGCCGGGGACTGGGGGCCTGGTTTCTGTGGTTTTCATAAAGGGGGTTTTTTGCCTTAATCGCCACGCTTGGCAGGCGGGTTGGCGATCGCAGTGAGGATGTGCAGTACACGGAGGACGCTGCTGCCCGACCTCCGGTTTGTCCCTTAATCGCCTCTTACGACACCCACGGGATGATTTGGGGGAGCGCAATTCTAAGCCGGCGCCCCACGGCTTCATGATTCACGGCTAGATGATGATTATCATACGCAAATACCTAAATTACTTCATAAAATTTGCGGAAAACGATGTGTAGGCCTACAAAATTTGAGGGTTGCCATCGATTTCTCCAGTATCCAATCATCATATCCTGACATGGTGACAATGGGACCACTTCAGAAGTATCTCCTTTCGAACAAAAAAAGAATTTTGAAAATCGATCCACAATATTGGCGGAGTAATCGCGTAACAAACACACAAAAAAGTATATCGTCGAATTGATAACCTACTTCTTTTTGAAGTCAGTTAAAAAACTAGAAATAATTTCCACTAAATTAAAATACTGTAAGCAGGCAGCCCTACCGCGTCCGTGTGTACCCCGCCTGTGAAGCCGAGTCGTACCTACTGTCATAATGTTAGACTGTGGCACTGTAGTTGTTTTGTTTTTTCAAAGAAGTTTTGCAGAGCGCGTCGTCACAGCGCCCGTGGTTGTTATTGGTACTAGAGCAGAGGCATGTGAGACGCGAGGGTGAAATCTGATTTTTTCCTGGCATAATACCCACTCTTAAGTTTGACTTAAGTGTATATGTCCAAATTATACATTGACCCCCCCCCCTAAAATGCCGGTTTTGTTGAGGTCTGCCCAGAAAGAAGAAGTGAGATGGATTTATTCCAATTTGAGCAATGATTTTAGAGCACCAATGTTAAAAAGGGTCTGACAAGATAATTAAAATAGACATCCACTTGCCGGGGTCGCGGGACTGCCTAGGGAAGTTATCGTGACCCTGCAACGCAAAGGCAATTGAAGGAACACTTAAAAAATAGATATGCAGAAATGAATGGGTAACCTACCTACAACAGCTCTACATTGATCATAATATAGCATTTTTGGTTTTTTACGTTCAATTAGCTTTGACTCTTCCTGGCCATTGGAAATTCTAAATGGAAAGACTCACTTTCCCAGGAGGTCATGTTTAAAAGTAGCATTTGTGATCATTAAATTAACAAGGCAACCCGAAATAGCCGGAACAAAAGTAATCGGTTAAACTTCTTATCAAAATATTCGACGTAAAGGAATGCATTATCTTGACCAAATCTACGTTATCAAGTTATCATTCATACTCGGCTATATCAAGGAGTGCCGTTGTTTTCTTGATCTAAGAAACATTGCTTGTATGTTTCGGGTCATATACGTGATAGATCTCACGTACGCAAATCTGTCTGGGCTTTGCTACTAGTCGTATACGTTCCTGGTGAATATGAGGTCCTGGTATCGATCCCTAGCACGCGTGGCATGGCCCATTCTATGTCTATTCTACCAATATAATAGACAAAGTCATATAAGAAAAAAAATCGGCCCCACCATACAAAATTATAAACTTGATTGGACAGTTTGTATGCAGAGGCCGATTTTTGTTTTTTAATTCCTGAAAAAATAAATTTGGAAGATTGTTCAGTTTCGTCTACTGAGCAAGCCCTGAAAGTTTGTGGAGGGCTGTCCTTTACACCTAGTATGTAATTCCAAGATTTTCTTAGGAAAGGAAAAATTCGATCCGCGGGCAGGATTCGAACCCACGACCTTCGGATTCAGTACATCCGACGCTCATTTCCAACCGAGCCACCGAGGATATTATCTGCCGCGGCGAATTCTTCCTTCCATTTCTAACGTCTCATGGTGACGTTGACTAGTATGTAATTAACTGAAGAATAATAACAATTGCACAAATATTTTAGAAATCTTTCTACATTCTGTCATATTGTCTAATTTTCCGTGGTCAAAACTGTTTTTTACGATGGTGGAGAGAAGTGTTTTTGGGTTATTGCGATCAGGAATGTCTCGGAGAAAAGTCAAGATATCTGTGTTTTTTTATGACAATAGGATCAGGGTTCCTACATCCTAATTCTGACTAAATTATTATAAATGCGAAAGTCAGTTTGTTTATTTGTTATGTTTGTTACAGCAGCGCAGCGTGGTTATAGGCTTCAGAAGGGGAGGAGGGCCGATAAACCCGCAGGCAATAGATCTATATATATAAAATTCAAAACTGACTGACTGATCTGACAACGCACAGCCCAAACCGCTGGGCCTAGAAACTTGAAATTTTGCATAAGCCCTCCTTATACCATGTAGGTGAGCACTAAGAACGGATTTTGCGAAATTCGGCCCCTAAGGGGTTATTTTTGGGGTTGATAGTTTGTATGAAACTTCGTAACTACAAGTGTTAGGAAAGTTAAATTTTGAATACGGGGTCTTTTGAGGACGTGAGACTTACCTATGACAGGATTTTGCGAAATTCGACCCCTGAGGGGTTTGTTTTTGGGGTTGACAGTTTGTATGAAACTTTTTTATTAGAAGCGCTAGGCGTCTCAAATGTTGCATGGCGGTTCTTTTTAAGACGTTAACTCTCACCAAGGCGGAAATTTTGTGAAATTCTACCCCTAAGGGGTTGTTTTTGGGGTTGAAAGTTTTGAGACTCAAATCTTATATACGGGTTCTTTTTTGGACGTAAGTAATACCTAAGACGGGATTTTGCGAAATTTGATCCCTAAGAGGTTATTTTTGGGGTAGAAAGTTGGTATGAAACTCTGTTACTAAAAGTGCGAGGAGCCTCAAATTTTGCACCGGGTTCCTTTATAGGACTTCGATGCACACCATGGCGGGATTTTGCGAAATTAAACCCCTAAGGGGTTTGTTTGTGTGTTTGATAGTTTGTATGAAACTTTGTTACTACAAGTGCCAGGCGTCTCGAATTTTGCGAGGGGTTCTTTTTAAGACCTAAATGTTCACTAAGACGGTTTTGCGGAATTCGACCCCTAAGAGGCTTTTTCGTAGTTGATAGCTTGAAGACTCAAATTTTGCATAGAGATCCTTTTTTGGACATCGTTACGGGTGTTTTGTGGAAATAGACTCCAAGGGGTTGATATTTTGTATGGATTATTTTTAGGACCTAAGTGTTAGGTACCTAAAACGGAATGTTGCGGGTTGATAGAATTTTTGTTGAATATTGATTTAGTTTTTCCAACAGTATCCCATATAGAGGGTGGCTGGCACTAGAAATTCACAAAGGCAAAGTTCGAAAATCACGCGGACGAAGTCGCGGGCGTAGTGCTAGTAATATCATAAATATCACTTTTAAAATATTTGCTGTACTGGGGGTACAGTTTTGCCTTTCTTCACGAGGTTTTGCGTTACGCTATATTATCTCACGTACGCCGGAAATATTTGGGACAAGACGTCATGGAGCCGATGCTGACGTCATGTGTCAGACGTTTAGACATCTAAATAAAGTGCTAACCTTGTAAGACTAAACTAGGCGATAAAGTCATATTTTTGCCTAGAAATATGATACTTATTGAATTATGAAATGTGGGTATTCAATTAAAAAATAACCGGCCAACTGCGAGTCAAACTTGTCATTATGTAAAAATGGCAACAATATTGCACATGTCTGTTTTATGAAAGCCGTCTCAATCATGTATTTATTTTATTCTATTTTTATAGCTTTTGTTCTCATAGCGGCAACAGAAATACATTAATTATCTTTGAAAATGTCAACTGTTTATCTGTCACGTTCATGAGGTTCAGCCTGGTAACAAAGACAAACAGACAGACAGATGTAAGGCCATCCGCGTCTTACTACTGGTTATGTCCTTTTTTACCTTTTGGGTACTGAATCCTAAAATACGTTTATATTCATGACATACTGACAGAGACTACTACAAACCATACATCATATCATACATATACATATACGATCTTTGCAAACTGATCACTGCACGGGTGTCAAATTAGAAGTACCCATGTTCAGAATGTTCCAGACTTTTAGGAGTACGTGATAAAGAAACAAAGGGTAATTAATGATTCTCGTAACGATCAGTTACTTGCACGTACGCAAACATGAGGTTGATGTTGATGGCATATCCATAAGGTCAAACAACAGGCGTATGCGATCCTTTATGTATGGAATTATTTCAATCCAGTCACATAGAAAAGCGAAAGCGATCCGATAGTCTATGTGACTGGCTTCAAACAATTCTATACATAGGCTTTAGGGTATACTCTGCTTAAGAGGAGAGATGGGGACTTGGGCAGTGTTCTTGACAATAATCAGTGGCGGATTTGCAGTCCCAGCCGCTCTAGGTCCCACACCATCAGCCGTAGAAAATATTAATAATGAATATACTTTGTTGAACATTTTTTTTTCCAGAACATTGGTTTGACTTTAACTGAAAGCTGCTAGTTTATAAAATTTTCCGAGGATTTAGGGAATTATTTGACATAATATATAAGAAAACATTTAAAACGACTTTAGGTTTAATTTAAGTTTACCAATTAAACTAAACGTACGAACTATTTTATATATATACGCAATAGGCCACTGACGATTTCAGAAAAAAAACAGTTTTTTTTAAATTATATGGTTCGATGTTTTAAACAAGTGTTTTTTATGTTTTTTTTTAGTGTAGTGCATTATTTCAAATTAATTCGACTATGGTTCTATTCTAGACCAGATCTTTATAAACTCGCCATAATAAATAAAATATTTACAAAAAAAGGAACAATAGATACTCATTTATTTGTATGTTGCGTAATCAAACGGAATGTTCTAAAGTTGATTTTATATTCAAACTTTCCTAGCGGGTAGGCGGCGCGCCTCCTATTCGTAGAAATAGTTCATTGTTCATGAGGTAAGAATCACCTTATGAACAAGAACCACCGAGAAACACCGAAAAAAGAATAACCAATAATCCTTTCTATCGTCAGCCACATTAGGGATCGAAGTTTACGTTTCCATATGTAGTTTATTAATTAAAATTGTTACAATTTTAATTGTTTTGAAATTATTATGAATTATGATAATGAATCAAAAACAGGAGCTATAAATACTTATTTGTTTGATTGAATGAAATACACAACTGACGGGGCTGGGGTTTTTAGTGAGGGGAGTTTTATTTAAAAAAAAAATTGTTAATTTTCCAATGAAAGTTCATAAAAAAACAAAAAACTCAATTGGTTTATGTTGAACTATCAGACTCAAATATTATTTTATTTTCATTTTATATTCAGTTAAGCGCCATGAAAAGTAGTTTTAATACATGTTTTTTTTCATATTGTTTTATACAATGTAAACTTGTTTTAATCTTTGTTTTTAAACATGTAATAAAAAACACTGTTTAATTTCAAACTGTTTTAAACATTGTTTTAAACATGTGTTTTAAAACAACTTGTTTTAATCATGCCAACCCTGATAATGATTCTGATGGTCTCGATATACCTATTCAAATTTTTATATTGTTCGTTGTTGGTTGTTCAAAGCACCAGGGTGACAGAAATAATCAGAAAATTTCACTATGGCGTTTGCAAAATAATTCACAGTAGCACCAATAAAAAAACAATAGTTGGCGGGACTGTATTAATAGGTGACCGTTGGAACGTAAAGGGCCATTGAAGGACCCCATGGATTTTAGTCAGTATATTGGTCTGACAGTCCCTTTCCTTCTACGTTGGGTAGTCTCATTTGATTATTTTAACACTATTAAAAAAAAAGTAGGTAGCGCCGCTATAAATTGTTTTCTATCCCACAAAGCTAAATTATTTTATTCGGAACCAGTCGAATATGCACATACTTGTTTATTCATCCGATGACTAATACGCAAATAGGTACGTAACAATAATATCAAACATTGCACTCATATCCGCTAATTAATTAATTAAGGTCGTATCTTTTGAGCCAATTGATAAAATTGCAATCATTTGTAATTTATTTTGGTTGCAATGCATTTTATCGTGTTCATAAAAATACGAGTATTTACAGATAATGTTTCATTATGTAAATAGTTGCCTACTCAACAGAACATGAATCTATTGTTACCATAAATAAATATTATTTTAGTAATTTATATTTGATCGATGTTTAATTCGTTGCGGAATCAGTAGTTAAAGATGTTATGCTTTTATGGTCAGCTGAGTTTCTTTTCATTCAATGCCGCTTCCAAAAGCAACCGTTTGCTAACAAATCGTGGAAAGGGAATGATCTCACACACCTATCGACGCAGAACCGACTTAAGGCCACGTAATCAGGAATCGACCTATTTTTGATTCAACAATAAACAATCAAATATTCTTTTTTTCGATCCGAAAAAAATATATGTTGTAGGTAGTTCAATAAACTATAGAGATTTTTTTAACGTTTTTTCGGTGGTACTTGAAGTAGACCATGCTTATGGACCTAAAAAATATATCAATAGATAGGTAATGATGTTTGTCAGAACAATTTCCGATTACTTTTTTTCTAAATATTTCTGTTTTTTTTTTACCCTTTACTATATAACGACGTGCCCTACACGCATTGCTTCAGTCGCCCGCGAGGCGTGTCCGAGGTAGGACCTGTATCGCTTTTGCTGGCTCGCGCCATTCCCCCCGCTAGTGATCGATATAATATACGTAATATCCATTTATTTCTGAGTTTTAACTATTTAGTGCAATTTTGTAGCCACGTTAACAGGAAAGCATAAAACGCAACGGTTAGATTACAGACACAGTGCAGGCGGCATCGAAGTATATTTCTGTCACTGTCGTGTGACAGAGACACCATGATATCTTCGATGTTTCTCTCTTATGGTATCTTTGTCTCTATCTAATCTGCCACATAAACTATACAACACTGCTCTAACAAGTCAAACACGAAGTTTTTGGTACTAGGCTATCATAGATATGAAAGAGTTTCGATTCGAGATTTTCACGAAGTTCCTTCAATCATTTTTAAGGGCAGTTTCTGACGATCTTACCAGGCAAACATATTACGAAAGATATCATCACGGCGGTGTTTCAAACTATTTTAGACTTTCAAAACATAAGGGGCAATTTACACTGTCCTAAATTCAGGCTCCGATATTCAGGACGTCCAGAATTATTCAGGAAAGTGTAATTGCATTTAGGACGAGTAGCATCCTAATTAGGACACGATTTAGTACATGCTTTGGCGACTAAGTTTCTTACTCTTAATCATATTCTGAATATCTGATCCTGAATTCAGGACAATGTTATGGTCTGGTGCGGTTGCTTCCACCAAAGCTGTGCGATGAAAATGTGCCTATGAAGATGTGTAGCGTAGCTGTGAAATGTGGCGACGAGGGTGCGGTGTAGTGGGAATGAAGACACAACACACACTCCTCACAACATATCACACTTACACATCCCTCGCACATATCTCTCGTACACATCCTTCGCAACACATCCCTCTCACACATCCCTCGTACAAATACCTCGAACAAATCCCTTGTTTGTTTTGTATGGGCAAAAATCTAGCTCCACTGATCCGTTTTCACCAGAGCTGTACTGACCGAAGCGAGGTAAATGAAGCGATTTTATTGGTTCTTTGCAAACACATCCCTCGCTACGGATCCTCGCACATCTCTGGTGGAAACGCAGCCTTATAGTTTGATAGGAGAGTCGTAAAATGTGCTTGCATTTGTCCCGATAGTACCAGGATTACATAAAATGTGAAAGATAAAGCTTCGTCGTCTGTTGTTTTTTTATCAGAACTAATGAAAAATCATGACATAATTTATGAACAGCTATTTTAAATGTCTACTCAGCGGACTGCGTAGCCGAACGTAAGAACGCTGGGACTGGTAAGCTACGAGGTTCGGGTTCGATCCTTGCTTGATATGATGATACTCTTTTTGCATTATTTAAAGATTTCAAATAATATGGTACTCTTACTTTTACAAGTAACTTGTGCTTTAACTTGGATACCATATTTTTTATTAAATAAATTGAAGATAGATGAATTTTAAACATGTTTAAAAGAATTTCTCGAAATAAAAATGCATGAACGTATGCAATAATATGCCCGTGTCGATATCTCATAGAGACGCTTTGTACTGCGCATTTTTCAAAAGTAAAAAGTTGTTATATTCCAGGTAGGCTTAAAAACTGTTAGAATCTCACTAACCAGCAAAAGTACTAGGCTAGTATAAGATCAAGGTGGTACGTTTTGCGCTTTGGCGCCACGTGACATGCAGCGCGGGGGTAACGCTAAATGGCCTGTCAAAGTACTAGGCTAGAATAAGCTCAAGGTGGTACGTTTTTTAACGGAGTCAGCCAAGTTCATTTGAAAAGCGCTGTGATGCCACGTGACAGGAGGGGGGGAAATCGCTCTAAATGCCTGCTGCGCTCTAAGATATGGGCCCCTTAAGGTGATTGCGTCGATGTAACCCGCGAAATTCAAATTTTTTAACGTTTTTTGCAATTTGCAGGCCAGTGACATGTTGTAACTTTATCAAAATATGAATTGCGGTAATAACATGTATAATTTTAAATATAAAAATTATCAAAAAATTCGCTCCATCAGCTCTCACATAGAAAAGGTGCATCGTAGTTAGATTTCGGAGATTTTAAAATGATGCACCTTTTCTATGTGAGAGCTGATGGAGCGCCGCAATTCATATTTTGATAAAGTTACAACATGTCACTGGCCTGCAAAAAGCAAAAACGAAAGAAAATTTGAATTTCGCGGGCTGGTTGGAGCATCCTCCTTAAGCAGAGTGGAAAGACAAAGAGTAAGTGAGTAAGAGAAACTGTACTTCATGTTTCTCCAACTTTTAGGTTAAAACGATTAAAATCTACAACGCGTCGAATTAAACGGTACTTCGATCATAAGAGATACCTTGTCGTATAGTTACACGAAACATTACTTAACTCAAAACGTACATATGACGACACCCTCTAAAACAACTAGTCTGTTGTACTACATCATCGCAAAACGTCTAGAATAAATAGTAACATTTATGTACGCTATTACAAAGTTAAGTCGCGTTGCCAAAGTCCCCCGGAGCGAGGCAATTTGCTCAAAAAGCTAAGTTTCTTACATTGCCACACCAGTTGACTGTGATCCATGAGATGTACTTGCAGATCATGCTTTGTCCTATAGCTTAGTTAGTAATTTTCGTGCACTTAATGCGAAGAGTGGAAGTAGCTTGAATAGAACAGTGAAAATTTTAGATGTTTGACAAAATTACATTCAATTAGTTGTGTGCGAAAGTGATGTAGTCGTAAAAATGAGAAAACTTATAAAAAAGGTCACGCAGAATAAGCATTCTTTGTTGCACTGAATTCACAATTATATGTATACGAAAACAGTAATTAACAACAATAAATAAAAAAAGAAAAACATAATAATGATTGGAGAAATCCAAAACCAGATAAGTATCGGTAAACATTTTGGCGCGCAACCCAAATCTGAACATCGCCATCTTGTTTTACAAAAATTATTGTTAACGTCAACATTAACGTCATTCCATCGCCAAAAGATTCACTAAGCAGTCTAGCTATGTGTGGTCTTGTCTATGCCCAAACCATAGACCACCCATCACTTCCAGTTACAGTCGTAAGTGATGGCACTATACCAGGAAGGCAGAGTGTAGTAGGAGCTTCACCTGCGTTGTGCGTACTAATCAGATGTTAGTGCGGGCGCAAATCCGCTTGCCAACCCGTGATTATGGCACGGCTTGGGATATACGTCGTCCACTTTAATGGTTATCTCTCCATCTATGGGGAGTCCCATGCTTTGGACGTTTATGGCCTGATTTGCAAGGGGTGAATGACTTGCTTTTATAGCGTAATCTTGAAGGTTACAAGTGAACAGTCTAAGCTCTGAAGATCTGATATTGGATTCTGTGACACCTGTTGAAGTTAGCGTAAGTAAACTAGTAATATGTTATCGAGCATGATGAAGTAAAGAATTATTTTTTGGGGTGTAAGTCATCATATCGGTAACAGGTACAGTAGAAATGATGCATGATATATTCTGGTTTCTCTGTTCTTAAAATAACTCATAATTATCCTTAATTTGGACCAAATTAGTCTTCAAGAATAGCTTCAGTTTCAAGTTTTAAGATTGACTGCATTGCTTATTTAAATCTTATACCGCCTAGAGTGAATCTATTTGTAGTTGTCACACTTAAATCTCGATTTTAATCGCCTCGTACTGGCCATAAATTATTGTAATAGTTCATTTTCTTAAATGTTTTAAATTAGTAGCATTCTATAAAAAATGTAATTTTATGATTGGCTGACTTGGACATGTCATTAAGGCACATCGATTAAATCATATAGATGTTAAAAGTCTGGGCAGATGTAGATTTGTGCTTTGGCCGCATGGCATGCGTCCACCATCCTGCCATGCCGGTGGCAGCGGCAAACAGTTTTGCTGTGTTCCGTGCGAACGCAAAAGCTTTAGAAGCTTTTGGATGAACTCGCTCCTTTTTAAACCTTATCTCCTCTGAACTAGATCAAATACAAAAAAACAGCCGGATCGAGATTTGAAACTTTTTACTCAAGATCTAAAATATTCATATTGCACTTGTCTTACTAATATTCTACTCGACCCCAATAGTGACACACCCTTTCAAATTAATAAAACATACCGCGGACCAATCTTGTCTGGCGGTAGATTTGTCCATGGCGGACAAATCGCCCCCTAATGACCGCGTCGTGATAGTTCATCGTTACGTCACGCCAATACACTGATAATGCAGGCGAGTTATCGATTCATTTGCAACATAATCGAGTATAAACGTTTGTCGATTGAACACTAATTTTGTTATCGTTGGCGGGATGTTGTGACATCTCTCAAATCGGTTGCAATGTTCACGTTTATTTCAATTACTTACTTCTCGATTTATGTAAAGGGGTATGTACTTGTTGCATTGCTAGCAATCGATTTTTAATCTGTGTGACCTCGTTGTTTGCCTTAAAAAACTTTGATGCGGTTTCACCAACAATTAAACAGTTTATTCCGGAAGGTTTTTTAAGTTGTCGACAAGTAAAAACTAGTGATTTAGTGTTTATCAAAATTATAATATAATTATTCTTATCAAGCAAAATCTAACTCTAACATTTACAATATACTTGTCTTGTAATAGGTACTCAGATACTGTTAAACACAATCAGCATTGCCAAAACAAAAACTTTAAGACCATCGCCGAAGTAAATCTAATTCATATTCAAATCGCGTCTACACGGCAAATAAATCCAGAGTCCCCAAACAAATCTGTAACAATAAAACGTTCGAAATAAATTATTCGCTACATTAGATCAATTATAAACAGAAGTTAAATCGCACCTGAGACAAACCGAGATTAAAGGTATAAGAAAGTACCCCAACTCTGTTTCTATTCTCTCGGGACATGGCGTCTATGGCACCCGAAGCATTACCACGCGTCCCGCAGTACGCGGTGATCAAAGCCAACAAAATTTATAACCAAGACGATATATAAACCAAATGTACGGAAGAGCTGCCCAGACTAAAACAGTGAAATTCAGAACGAGTTAAAATTGGGCTTCGAATGAAACGCTTTGAAATTTGTAGACATGGCTATAAAATTATTTGTTGAACGTTCGTCTGGTGGGATGTTACAATTTGTTGGTTTCCGATGTTTTGTGTGAGATTTACGATCGTGTCACTGGTGCTAAGGTTGGCTGGGAAATATTTTGATATTATAAGTATTTGCTTAGCGTTAAAATTGGTCTATATTCTGGTTAGTTCATCAAAGTTGTGCACTCAATAGCTCTGTTAGCAGCAAGATCCTTTATTAATGTAAAGTTATAATTACATGTTGTGTACCTATAGCGGAAGATCCACAATTTGGGAATTTCATCTTTAACCTCTTAACAAAAATTTCCTTAGTTTATTAAAATTATAAATTAATGCTCTTAAGTATTTTGCGTATTCCCTGTAATTTTAACCAAAGGCAAAGATTATGGTATGTGCATATTCTTTTTGCGCCGCTCAATTCAAAAGCATTCTTTATGAGTGTCCCCTTCGTTTATATCACAAGTGCCTCATTCTCAAGCATTTTTATTGAAAATTCCACGAAAGTTTCAACGGAAGAAATTCTGATAGAACACAAGAAATTGTTTTAGATATACATGGAATTAAAACTCGTCTTTACTTTATAATAATTTACCAAAGTTATGTCATTATGAACAGAAGTGTAATAGAACGTACCCACGAAGACGCAATAAATAATTTGCGAGGCGACGCCGACGCCACAATCCCCATAATATTTATTAAACTATGGCCAAGTTCGAGTGGAGTCGATGAAAGGAGGTTTAAAACAAAACCCCTTGTGAAAGGAAACTTATGCTGAGATCCCAATATACCCTTCCCGAGCTTCTATTATGTTTTCAAGAGCGTTTTTCCACCGCCTTTGTTATAGATTTTGTGGGTCAGAATTTTTATGTCCATTGGCATTTTGAGATTTTTGCTCAAAAAGCATTTGCTAGAGATACTAGGTCTGAGAAAATAACCATTTCTAGTCCCTTTCAATCGATTTGGCTTAGGCGTTCGAGAAGTCTAATCAAACACGAATAAATTAGTAACATACTCGAACTACATTCGATTTATTCAATTCTATCGATTGTACAAAATCAAAGCCCACTATAATGTTTTCAAAACATCGAGTGGCGCTTGAAACAAGATTACCATAACAGTAAGCACTCGGAAGCAGAGTTTTGAATTCAAGTTATTAACAATCATAACTTAATTTGTTGGTCATGTCAACTGCAATGTCGGTGCATAATTAGCAATTGTAATTCAGCAGATATAGTAACATGATTGATTCATGTCGCGACTTGTATAGAGATTCACATTCCCTTAGCTATAACTGTACCTTGGGAATCCGACGTAATGAATTACCATCATCTTATACAGTTCATACACATCAGAATGTCTTCATCATATTTTTTTAAATACGAAGATTTCTTACACCGACTTTTTTGCTCAGACGTTTGTGTTTCTTTTTCTAAAATTTCAGTTTAGCAAGCAGATTGTTTCCAAATAGAAGAAATAAACTTCATAGCATTGTCGGAAAATGTGTGACACCCGAGGGAAATCAGAATAACCGCGTAACAACGACTGGCTATCGGTCTGTCGTAAATCACGAAACCTAAATGTAGATTTGAAATGGAGTCCGAAAATATTCGGGTCGTCATGACTGAAACTAGAAAGGATGATAGAGAACAATAAATAGCAAACATGGTGCATATCAAAACCGTTTAGCACGTAATATGTAGAGCAGAACCCCCTGATCGCTGACGCATCGGAAAAGGTGTTTGGAACAATCAATAACACGACCACTTTAGCAGACCCCTCCTTGAAACTCCGCTTTTAATAATAAATTCAACACTTGACGGGATCGTGAGGAGTATCGGAGACCTTCTTGGCCTGGTCCTCAGCCAGTTCTCGCACGTCACTCGCTATAATCCGGTCAATAACATAAATTTCTTGGAGGCACGCTTCTTTATTGGATTTGTCGTTGGCGGCGAGCCGTTGAACCCCGCTCATAACCTATTCGTGTAAGGAACTATCGAAAATAAAATTTGTGGAAAGCAGGGAAATCTGTAGGCGAAATTGGGGAGACTTATTGGGGCTTTGGAAGGTGAAAACGTACGGTAGGTTCAGTAACATTTTCATTTTGTAGACCATACTTGCGTTTCTTGAGGCCCATTATATTCTATCTATCCTTCCAGTGTTATTTCATGACCAACATAGTTATTGTTAATAGATCAATATTCGCCTCTCAATTGTCGTCACATTAGTTACGCAAATCTTTCACGTGGACGAAGCATGTGATCGTTAATAGAACCGATGTGTCTAGTTTGTGTTTATGTGCCGTTGTTGTTGTTGTTATGTGTGGGCCATCGATTTATTGAACGATTGTTTCGTAATTACTATTGATATTGATTTAAATAATTATATGGTTGGACATTGGGAACTGTAAGATTTATAATTGTACAGGTTCTTTGAAACCTGTTCAGATGTAAATTGTTTCAAAGATGCAAGATACACCGATATTTATCAAGAAAAGTTGAAGCACATTTGTCAGTTCCTCCAAGTTTCCACATTAGGGGTTTTGACAAATAGTATGCACTGGAGAAATGTACAAGGAACATTTCAACACATGTCTCGGGAACTCATGCAGAGCACCTCACTCGCTGTGAGCGTTTTGTCTAGACGAATGTTCAACATAAATGTTAGATATTTTGCTCCTTTCCCAAGCGAAGTTCCCGGCTCTTGCCGGAGTCTTGCCTTTCAGTACAAAACTTCGCAGACCGCCATGACAAATTTCCAATTAAATGTTTCTTTGTAGATATCTGAAGAGGTTTTAAGAGAAGTTTATCTCTCAAGTTCCCATTCCCCGAAGCAATATCTGTTTCTTTCAGTCGTACATGCGAATTGTTATAGCTTCCTTGACATCGGCCGTTAACGGCACATGTGTGGCTTAATTACGTTCATATATCAATACGCATATTTAGTAAGACAGTGTACGAGATCGGCGTCCCATCCGACGCCCGGTTGCCATAAAAGGATCGTCAACATTTTTCTTCGGCGAGAGAAAGTTTTTGTATGCGCGCCGGCGACTCGGTCATCCCTGGCCTTTTAAAATATTTGCATTTCTTTTGCATACACCGTGTAGATACGTTTTTAAGATTCTTTATCCAGGTGGGTATAGTTTGCGCTTTGTCTAGCATACTAATATGAAGATCGATATTAACAGAGCTTTTTTTATTTCGATGAGAATTCTTGGAGAAAATTTCTTTGGAAAAAGCGCTTTGGATGCCAGCCAAGGATCATAGTCGGATTAATGGACAGACGAGACATAGGCCACACTGTTTTTACAAGGTATAGTTTTTATTTTTCTTCTTTATTGCCTTTCAAGAGTTTATTCTTTCAATATTTTGCTTCAAACTTTTTATTCGATACCTACTAGACGTAAAAAAAACGTAAGCGTTATAAAAGCCTGAACAAACAAATCGAGCTCAAACAATTTTTTTGAATACCTATATCTCGCCTTTGGGCAAAATATGTCTCAACCGTTTTTTGAAGAACGAAAGTCTCAAGTGCTTATTCAAAAGAATTGGACATGAAATAAATTCTGTATTTGTTTAGCTGAAATCAATAACTCAAAAGAAAATTCGTCATCCCATAGTTTGAATCATCATCAGATAGATTCAGTAATTACCATTACCTTCATTAACAACGATATGGACTTGATCCGAAATCAATGTTCAATTAATTATTAGAGCATTCAAACCGATATAAAAAGCATAAAAATCTTCAAACTAAAAGAAAATCAGATTTTTGTTCCCTCCACACGGTATACCTTTGTTGAGTAACCAGCTTTTTGGCTTACGGGGACAGTATTATAATATTATGTATCACAGTTTGCAAAGATAACATGCATGCTACCCGCTACCCGTTACCCGCTTACCCGTGTCACATCACTACCTGCGACGGCACAATTAAAATTCAGCCATTGTGGTCCGACACGTATTGTCTCCTCCCTTTACCCGTGACGTCATAACCCTAAACTCACTATACCCGGGTATAATTTAACCCTCTTTAATAATACCGTCGCTACGTCGCCGTTGATTGGATTTTAAGGTGTTAAGGAAAACGCGATTGAAATTGAATGAGCGTCCTAGAAAATGTAGGCCTTGAAAGATAAGGATTTTCTGGATAATTAATTCGGGGTCCTTGTTTAGTGGATCGGGAATTAATTTAATGAAGTACTTACCCAATTTTTTCTTTTCTTTTTTGGTCTAAGCCTCTTCTATAGTAATTTAATCTCTTTATACTCGTGTCTAGTGTTTTAATTCTTATTTCAAATACTTATGACTGTAATTTTTCAGTTTTCTCGTCCTGTCGACATTGATAATTTTACTCAAATATACGTCGGATGGCCTGTGTCTGTACCTAATTTACTACAAGCAGTTCAAATGCAATCTCATGACTGTTTATACCGTTCCTCCTTCCTCATAGAAATAACAATAACTCCACACCTATCAACTACCCACGATAACAGTTAAACTGAACAATTCAATAAACACCAGATAACTGACAAAGTCAATGTCCTTCGTAAAAGCAAGTTTTATGGCTGTTCCCGTGATCGTGGAGTAAAAGTGGGCTGTCAGTAATTATACTGGCGTGCTTATCATGCAATGTAGTTCTGTACAGTCACGAGCAAAAGTATGTAAACACTAAGCATAAGCAGTATTCAAACCGAAATTTCGGTCGGTCACTACTAAGCAGTATTCAAAAGCGATGTTCTCTACCATATTGATTAAACTTCTGTTTTTTTCATTAGACATCTATTCTGTAAGCCATACTATAACGAAATAGGTGTTATTTCAAAGTGGAGACCAGCATTTTACGAGTAAATTGCGTTTAAATTTTGTTAAGTGTTTACATGTTATTGCTCGTGACTGTACAGTTCTGCCATAATTTCTTTGCTTCCGCTGATGCATCACTATCAAAGTCAATGATCTTTATTCTGGTAGTTATAAGGTTGTGGTTAAGTTGCTATCACTGACAAGTTTGTCAAAATGTTTGTGTTAAGTTGCACTTCCCAAAAAGTCGGGCCATGAATGGCGGACCTTTCATAACATACCGTAGCCTGAGAGTCTGACAGCCAGTCTTATCTAAGCGGTTTGCTGACGTCGAATATGCAGAAGCTCAATGTCTTTTGCATCCAGTAAGACTGGAGGCCAAGAAGAAGCTACATAATTGAGAAAAGGCTAAGCAAACGCACTTTATGATCCGAGAATCCCGATTTATGAATATGTTATCTTTCCTGATTTGGGTTCTGAGTTCTGAGATCTCTTTAGAAGTTTAGATATTTGCAACGCGTGCCCAGCTGAACGTTTCTGATATGGCTCAATGAAAAAGTCACACAATGGCTCACCTTCCATCTTGACATCTGCGCAAACGACACTTAATGGCAGCATCAGTAAGCGAAGTCTGCAAGCTAAATTTTGGTTGAGCAAATGTGGACTTTATTGCCATCGACAGGCTATAAAGAGCATGCAATAAAACTGTGAAACGACTGTAAGTACTACATAGATAATTGCTCTATACTCGTATGTAGGTCGTTTGTTGTTGACAAGTCAATTGCATCGACCCGTTTCATCAGAAAGGACTGAATGAGAGGTTCCGTTGATTGCATTCTGTTAATGGTCATAGTTTTATGGTTCACTAGCTTATGCCACGTGAAGTTCGATAAACGGGAACGGGAAATAAAGCCGTACCGGAATAAAAAGTGCCTGATGTTTATCGCCTTGTTAAAATAAATCTAAAATTCGTAAATGACTTGACCTGAGGGCTGGCTCTTTCTTTGGCTAAAGAATAGGCGTTACTATTCAACGTGGTAATTTGCAAAATTCAACACATTTTTTTTTACTTTCATGGACAAAATTAGTTCCTCGTTCGTATACCTAACCTACCAGAGGCGTTTATTATGTCGAAATACTTCAAGAACGCTATACTAGTATGCCCCAATATGTAGAATTCATAATGGGTGCTCTGATATTTTTATCCCACGTAAGTGTACTACTAGAACAAAAGACATCCTATGACATAAAAGCTTCTTCAATATTTCATAACAACCAGTTCCATAGTCATGAATGGACAGGTTACAAGCAGATAATAATTTATTATCACGTGCATCCATATTATGACGAACGTTTCAACTGCAAAAGCTCAGTTAACTTCTACTCTACACTTCAGTTTGTTTCACAGTCTATTTTTAAAAAGACACATTTAATATTTATGAACCGATAATGTTTATTACAATGTTACTACACCAATAAATGATAGAAACAGCTGGAATTACCACCTAATAAATTCCAAATGATACATTAGTACCGCGCCAGATTCATTGAATATCCCTGAGGCAACACCGATAAATTTCAATAAGTTCAACGACTGCAGTAGAATTCTGAGACACATTAGATTGAGTTAGTTTTAAAACACACTGCTGCACTAATTGACGGTGTAGTGAGTTATCACAGAGCATATAATTGTCCAGAGGTTGTAGTAAGCATGACATTCGTGACGCTTGATGTGCATTGAGCGCACAACTCAAGGATACACTGCTCTCAAAACGTTGAAGGAAAACATCGTGAGGAAACCGGCATGTCCTAGAATCAAAAATTCGAAGACATGTGACATCTACCAACCCGCACCGGGCCCGCGTGGTGGATTATGGCCCACTTCCTCTCACATAGAGGAGGCCTGTGTCCCAGCAGTGGGAACATTATAGGCTGATGATGATGATAAATTTGTAGTTTTAGTGCAAGTAAATTATTTATTTGTGTGGTTGGAGGTGGTGTTGAGGGCTGGTGGAGTGTAGACGAGATGTCGTCTTTAAAAGTAGCCGTCAAGTCGCCTGCGTGCTTTTTTTTCGAATCGATGGTGGGAGGTCCCCGGTACCGCCCACTAATGATCAGCCGCTAATAGGGTCCAACGTGGTTGGTTTAGTGAAGCTCGAATTCTTTACCCTCAAAGACTGGGCGACTTCTGATGGTATCTCCTTGATAAAAAGGGCTCAGTAGGTGATCATGCACGTCATAAATATATGTAGCCAGTAGCAGAGCGTTTTCATATCCTTTTAATTACAAACACAATCTGGGCGGCCCAAGAGAGAACAACTAGTTGAACTAGTTATCGTGCATGTTACTCGCGACCTCAACGTAGGCGAAACAAAAGGATAAATCAAGTATTGTAGAGGATCATATTCTGCAATTTTTAAAAGGCCTGATTTTATTTATGTTTGTCATAAGTGCAAATGGACGTACACTTTGGTCACTCCAGTAATTAGATTCTCCGTGTTCTATGCGAGGTATAGTGAGTGATTGGCCACTCGTCGCCGGGAGGGACTATCCCTTATTCCCTGGCGATTTACTGCTTCCTCGAGTAAAATGTCTGTATGTGGTTCTGAAGGTGTTAGCTACGGAATTAGTGTTTGTGTTGTTTGTAACTGCAGGAGATTATGAGCTTTGAGATCCAGATTTTCAGTATACGTATTATTATGATGAACCAACCAGTAGTAATTGCATTCAATGCTTTTCGTTTTTCTGTTACTATGGGAGGCTTTCATGCAAATGTTCCTATAATCAATTAAGATCACATCAAATCATCATCAGCCTATTTTCAATGGACTATCTATCCGACGTAAGACTGGCTATCAGAATTTCAGGCGCATAAAAAATGCCAGTGATTTCTAAATTGTAAATAGATCCTACGTTACTTTAAAGCATAAAACATATATTGCAAAGTCAAAACAGCCAGCTAGCTATTTCCAGTACCCACAAACAGTTACGAAAGCAGACGATGCAAAACAAAGCAACACAAACAAGATTGTTAACATATTCCGTATCATTATACACGAACAATATCCCTAAACTGTAAGCCAACATTGTTTGAAAACTGTAGCGTTCAGAAATTAGGCAGACGCCTCGTGTGCGGCTAAAAACCGCAACTCTCAATACGGAAGCGTACGGTTAAATGATGGAGGTGTCTCGGCGGGGTCGTCGATCTCATACGTCATATCTTAGGCCTCGTACACACGCTCGAGTATAGTAACCTCACGACTTTTTCTACACAGTTCCTGGTATCACATAAAAATATTGTCGGCACAGCAAAAGTGAAGCCAGCCCCAGAGACCAGATGGATGACGGAAATACGGAACCAAGAACTATAGCAGAAGAAAAGAGAGATGAGAAGAGAGTACCTGTACCAGTGTATGATTTTGGAATGAAATGGTGACGGTAATTTTGATGCTAGTTTTCTACTTTGTGATTGTGATGATTGATCTAAAATTTTAGCCACAAAATATCGTGCAAGATAGCGCTGTGTGAACAATCGCGAAGGTTCATGTAGATCACCTTAGCTGCCTTCCACACAGCGTAGCACAGGGGTGACGTGCGTTCAAACTCGCGCGTTAATGCGTTTATCGCGGTTGATAAGACGCGATATGTTTCTGATGCGGACGTTAAAGATGAGGTGGAATATCAGATAGTAAATGTTACGGGTAGGAGATTTAGGGACCTATCAAGAGTATTACCGAGAAAAATGTTGTTGTAATAATTAAAGCTGTTAGATATTTCACTTGTAACTAAATCCGAATAAAAAAACGTTGATATATGATAGTGGAATCGTGGGTGAACATCGAGAAACGTTTTCGTAATGAATAAATCTGTAAGTTTGGAGTTTGAGATTTCGCATTAGTTTCATATTATCTTGTCTGGGATGCGGGAAAACTAACTTGTATAAAGTTTTCTAGACTCGGACGAATTTTGGGGTGACTTTCATTGAAACAAGTGACACACTCTATCACTTCCAGCATAAGTTCATCGGAGCTTTATAGTGAAACTTTCAATTTATCCCAACAGAAATAAAACACTATATTTTCACAAACCACCCTGAACTACAAGCGTTTTTTAACGCTTGTCGCTCAATGTGTTAGCTCCCTAATACACACACGGTGGGTGCAAGATGATAAATAGAACCCGAGTGTATCCATACCCACGTGTTCACTGCATATTGATAGCTCCTGAATAATTAGGCGGCAGACTAATTAACGCGGCTATACTAAATTATGCATGCTTATGAATTAATTACTAGCCTTTATTACATAACGAGAAGTTGTTATAAGGGCGTGAGATCTGAAATTAGATACTTACTCGTAAATGTGTGGTATAATAATGCCACTTCTGTGACAATAAGCGACATCTAAATTATTTTATTGTTGGAATTTCAACTGTCGGTACTGATTCGAGTGCCTATAATCCGACAGAGAAGTTTCATTTAGACAATGGTTATGTAAGTGTTAGTGAAAATGGGGCATAAGTACTTCTTGATAAAAATAATTTTACGGGGAACTAATTATGACAGTCAGTAAATTATGTTTGGAAGTGTCTTTTACTTGTCTTTTACTTTTTGTAATTACTGTCATAATTAGGCACAGATGTTCATGTGACACTCGCAGTCCATATTATTTAAACTGTGAGATAAAAACTCCATTTTCCTTCGAAGTTCAAAGTTATCTCGACTTTATAAACATCGAGACGTCTGCCAACTTCAGAAAAAATAATATTAATGTTTCGCTATCTCAACTTCTGCCACACAATGAATAAGTATTCAATTCTCTATTCAAACTATTCCTTAGCCAAGCTCAATAAATCATAGACAAGAAAACATTTTTTTCTGATCAACCAGTCGCATTTGTAAGTAGAATTTGTTCGTCCTGCGTCAAAGTACCATCGATTTTCTCCTTCCTGGCTTTACTCCAATCTCTTTCCTTTGCCTAATATATTTGTGAATAAAACTGCGGGGTATTGCGTAACAAGATGGGCACGATCTATGGGAAGTGCCAGCCTTGAGTTTTTTGACTAAATTAATGTAATGTTTTAGGGAAATAGTGATTGATGATCTGAAATGTAGGTCGCTTTATCGGAAGTAATTTTTCACGATTTCAATTTTGTTAGTGAAAAATTTATTAGGAGCTTATTGAGAGCGTATTTTACCCCGAAAACTGAACACGATAAACGCATCTACATGGTGTTCAAGGGCTATAGTCAGTGTTGATTTTATATAATATCTATTATGCCAATGTTTGGCTTTTTTGAACGTGATCTAGATTACTGATCACGTTGAAGAGCAGTCGTTTCATACATGTAATTCACACTAAGCCAAAATTTCTATAATAATCTAAAGAAATTTCTCAAAAGCGTCAACAAGCTTTTAAAAGAACACACAACACGCTTGTCCTACAAAATGGAACACATTATCAACCGGGTTTTTTGTCGTTTCACACGCACTAAAAAACTAGATAGATGAAGGTGCTAATAAAAACGTAGGATTTATTCCATACAACGTGAGGAGTAAGAAACAAAGCGGAAAGTTTTGGAGACTGCGGTCAAATCATAGCCCTCTTGAGACAACAGTTTCCTGAAAGTTTTCGATCGCATCGAACTCACCTTGTGATTAGGTCTGGATGGAAGCGAACAGCGGAATAAAGAAAGTTAGAAAATTGAAAATTCTACGTTTTTCATTCATAACCTTTTAAAATACCTAGTTCAGAATACCACAAATATAAAACACGATGATTTTTGACATTTTATTCATCAGCATCTTCCTGTATTTAACTCATTCAACTAGAAGTCGACGCAACATGGTTTCTTCTTCGATACTGACTGTCAAACGCCACGGCATCACTTATTCATTTTTTGACATGGATTCTTATTGACCCGGGTTTTTACACTATGTTTGTATTTGTAGCACACATATTGCAATTTTGGTAAAACTCATGGACGAGATTAATTCCATAGATCACCCAAGGATTCGATTTAGAAAGTCTGCCTTTTTAGACATTTCGAAAAGGAGCTACCTAAACATACACTTTTTGGTTAGCTGGTTACCAGAAAGTCTGTCTTTTTTAGGGCATTTCGAAAAGGAGCTAAATAAACTTGGTGAGCTGGTTAGATCGTATTCTTCACATAAATGATGTAAATGAGACGATAAAATGATATCCCAAACATTTATTCCTAGTTAGAATTGAATACAAGTTTATGTTTTTCATTTCCGCTATCGCCTCCGCTTTTCGTTTCACCGAAGGCCTAGATCGGCGATTCGATACGACTCTGATGTAGCATCGCAATAAAAGTCTGAAATAAGTTGGAGCAAGTCCGGCCCGGCCACGATACACATTTATTTTGCTTGAATATTTCACCGCCACTGCCTGTTTAAATTTATTTAGTCTGGCTACTTCATTTGCTAAATTAAAAAGGTTGTAATTTCGCTTCTCGTTTAAATTTTGGTTTGTAAGAATTGTATTTCAAGTTGTAAACGCATTTCCACAATTTGTGTTTTTAAACATCTAGGTAAAAAGAAACATTAATTAACAAGTGGAAAAAGTGAATAAAAAACAGCAAAAAAAAAACTTTTAGCTGAAACAACAGTTGAAACATTTTCTATGGGTATTGTAGACCACACGTCACTAGTAACAAAACTATAAACTGACCTTTGAAAAGTACACTAGGTCAACTGTAGTCCTAACTATTCTCAACACTTGCAATTTCATTGAAACTTACATAAAAACAGTTGAAAATCTCAAAAATAAAAAAAGAAACCCTTGAAGCCGACGCCTTGAAAAATCTTTTTCGGAGCAAGATCCCCAAATGCTTGTAATCATCTCCAACATAACTTACATATCAGCATACCATTACTCGACGGTCCCTCAGGACTCGAGGGCTGTTGGTTTTTAATTTTCAAGTCCCCCATCTTGAACTGAAGGAGGTACCTTGGGAATAAACTCGTCGACTTTGCCAGGAGACGCTCAAAGGAAGATTTTGGAGGTATAAAATATTGATAACCTAGAGGTACATCGGAATATTTTGCAAATGAGAAGATGTTAAAAGCAATGTTTAAGAAGTAAAATATACAGGATTCGCCAGTTGTTAGGCTGTTAAATTGCCGGGGTCGCGGGTCTCATCAGGCAACCATGACCCTGGAACGTAAAGTGCTATTGAAGGATCACCGTGGATTTTCTGTCAGTATAAGTCTGACAATCCCTCTCATCCCGCCCTGGGTTGAGGACTCTGTTGATGATTTTACCAAGATAAAAAAGGCTATTAAATTGATGAACAAGTTACTGATTTTTTTTTCTTTCAGGACCCATTTGCATCGGACGTAATATTTTTTATGGAATGTCTAAACTTATTGCTGACGGAATTAATAAATAGTCCAAAATTAATAAGTATCAATCTGATTTCAGACTACGCTATACTATTGTGCTATAAAGTATAGCAAATGACCCAATGCTAGCAAGCCAATAATATATATAGTACAATGTGAACGTGTCCAGAACTATGTATGGAGCGCGATATTGTTGTGTTATGAGGCATACTATATGCTATTATGTTATAGCGTAGTCTGAAATCAGCATTACTTTCCCTGGGAGGAGCTGTGTATTGTGGTAGAATTCTATTTTCCTTTTTTTATATTTTCTTGTCATAAGACTATCTCAAAGAGATAACGTGCTGCATAATTTTTTGTGGCCATATGCAACTGCCAATAAAAAAATACTACGACGACAAAAAACGTACGTTGTTATGCAACCATCTGAACACAGCCTTATGCAGAACAATGGAAACATATTCTTTTCCTTTTAAGTGTTGCCACATAAATTAATTTTCCATTATAATTTTTTAATTAAACAATATTTTTTTACAGGTAATTTACACTTTCATTACTTGGCGAGTGAACTTGGTAAGCAAGAACTAATTGATAAAATATACAACCGGAAAATTTATTTTGTCAAAATTCGTAAAAAATATCACAAGGTCTTGGATGGAATCAGCTTTATGGTTGTATAATATGGTTGTTCAAATAGCAACGACATATGTTTACAAAGCGCAAATGGATTAACCAAGCTCCGTGGGAATTCAAATGACCGTGTCTCACAAATAGGTTATTTTAGAACACAGGAAATTTTATAAATTGGATTTAATCACTTGCGATACGTGTGTTCTATTAGATGTTTGATGCTGTATCGCCAATGCGTGATAGTAAGTATTCACTAATGTATTTTTCTTCTAACAGGATATTTTGGAGTCTATACTTTAATTTTTATAAATGTATTCTTGAATATGTTTTCATATTCTTTTCGGAAGTAATGCATAATATCTATATCTTTTTAAAATGTACTTTTTTAAATCAATATTTTCTTCATGTTAGATAACTTAACAGTTTATTATCAGAACTGCAGGGGGCTTCGAACTAAACTCAATATCTTATACATGAATATTTTAAGTAACTGTTATGATATAATTATTCTTACGGAGACCTGGCTCACTCCACATATATTTGATAATGAATATGTTGATGAACGCTACGTGGTTTTCAGATGCGACCGCAATCGCACTGCTACAAATAAAAAAGAAGGTGGTGGAGTTCTCGTGGCTGTCATAAAAACGCTGAATGCTGTATGCGTACCGTATTCTACAGATCCTCGTATTGAGCATATACTTCTCCAAATTCCTGGTTCCGGTCACGTGAAATATCATATTAGTGCGACATATATTCCTCCAAGTTCCTCTGAAGAAACCTATTTTGTTCACTTCGAAAATCTTCACAACATACTAGAGAAATTAGATTCCAGAAAATTTTATTTATTTGGCGATTATAATTTGCCTAATATTGAGTGGCAATCTATTGAAAGCGAAATATCTGAAGCTCTGTATTGTAATGGCAACTCATCTATTTGCAGACATTTGGATAATTTTATGTCAGTACTCAATGCTTACCAATTTAATCATCTAAAAAATGCTAAAGGACGTATTCTAGATTTAATAATTAGTAATAATGATTGCCATGTTCACCCACCTTCTTCCATCTTACTACCGATAGATAATCATCATCCCCCTTTTTGCTGTACATTTCGTTATAAATTTGAATTAAGTACCATTCGCGCAAAAGTGTCGAAATATAATTTTTACAAAGCCGACTACAAATTAATCAATCAGAACTTGAGCAAAATAGACTGGGTCAGTGATTTGAATCACATCTCAGCCGATGACACTGTTAATGCTTTCTACGATATTATTTACCGAACCATAAAAGATCATACACCTAAAGCATCCACACGCTCGTCCAAATTTCCCATTTGGTTCTCCGGGTCTTTAATACGTATTTTCAGGAATAAGAATAGAGCTTGGATAAAATGGAAATCTTACGGGAACATCTCAGACTACGAACAATTTTCTGTTTTAAGGCAAAGATTTCAAGTAGAATGTAGAATATGTTATAATAAATATATTGATTCAGTCGAAGAAAATATTAATAAAAATGTTAAACACTTGTGGACATTCATCTCTAATCGAAAAGCAGATACTAGCATACCTTCGTCAATGTCTTTTAAAAACCGTAGCTCCAGTAATTCCACTGAAATTTGTAATTTATTCTCCGAATTCTTCCATTCAGTTTACGAACATTCCACCTTTGATGTTAATAACTGGTTGCCTCCGCAAAAGTTTAATGAAAATAGTATTTTAATCAACAGTGTTACTTTTAGTCTTGAAAAAATTCTTAAAGTATTAAAAGCACTAGACACTACTAAGGGCCCGGGGCCAGACGGTATTCCACCACACTTCTTTAAAAAAACTGCAGATATCATATGCACGCCGCTGCATATCATTTACAACAAATGTATTTCCGAGGGTACATTTCCTGAGATATGGAAGAGAGCTAACATAACGCCCGTTCATAAAGCAGGTTCAAAACAAGATATCGAGAACTACCGTCCCATCTCTATTTTGTCCACCTTGTCGAAGCTTTTTGAAAGACTGGTTCATGACGAGCTTTATCCTATATTACATAACTCAATAATTAAACAGCAGCATGGTTTTGTTAAAAAAAGATCCACAGTTACAAATCTACTGGTTTTCACAGATTTTCTGTTCAATAACATGGATCGTCAATTGCAAGTAGACGCTGTTTATACAGATTTCCAGAAAGCTTTCGACAAGGTGGATCACGAACTGCTTCTGACGAAAATAGCTTTTAACGGTATACGAGGTAACTTATTACGCTGGTTTGCATCATACGTAACTAATAGAACTCAAAAAGTTGTTATAAAAGGCTTTGAATCCACATCCATACATGTTACATCCGGGGTACCCCAAGGTTCAATTTTAGGCCCTCTCTTGTTTATTCTCTTTATAAATGATCTGAATCAATGTTTCAGACATTCAAAATTTCTCTTATATGCCGATGACCTCAAAATTTTTAGAATAATACAAAACAGAACTGATTGTTATTTATTCCAAGAGGATCTGGATAGATTCTCATCATATTGTATTAGAAATAAGTTAAAATTAAACATACTAAAGTGTTCACATATAACCTTCACCAAAAATAAAAATATTATAACCCACTCATACAAGCTAAATGATACATCATTGCATAAAGTTACTGTAATCAGGGACCTTGGGGTACTTCTGGACAGTAAACTTCATCTTGATCAACATGTTAATAAAATTATAAGTAATGCGTTCCGCATGTATGGATTTGTGATGAGATGCATGACCGATTTTAAACGTACTCGTACATACATTCATTTATATAAATCTCTGATAAGATCACAGTTAGAGTATGCCGTAATGGTATGGAACCCCTTGTACAAAAAATATATAGATAATCTTGAAATTGTTCAACATAAATTCCTTAAAACCACTCATTATCGTTGCTTCCGAAAAAAAACATCTCACGTTAATTTATTAAAACATTATAAACTAACTACTTTAAGTAATAGACGCATTTTTTTAGAAACTAAGTTTCTATATGATCTGTGTAATAACAAATATGATTGTTCAGAGCTAACAAACAAACTGTGCTACATAGTGCCTAGAACTGTTACGCGGCGTGAGGTGCGCGGTCGGCCGCTATTTGCAGTGTCATCCTGTCGCACCAATGCGGGAGTCCGCGCACCTCTACGACGTTTAGCTAAAAATTATAACGCCCTTTTTTCAGAACTAGATTTATTTTCCCTATCAGCAAACAAAATCCGCAGTGATCTACATAGAACAATAAATCAAATAGAAAAAACAGATGCTTGATTGACCGTAGTAGGTACTTTCATATATAATTATGTATAAACCTTAGTTTTATGAGGATAAGATTAATTGATTTGTTAGATTAATTAGTATTGTTGTACTCGTACTTTTCAAACTTTCAATCCGAATATGTAATCTGTGGATAACGTAGTTGGTTACGCACTGATATTATCTAGTTTATAAGCTATTGTTAATCATGTATAGTGTGTAATTGTTGGTTTTCCTTAATCTTTACATATAATAAAATCGTAGAGATGTCATTCCTGTACATTGAATATTTTTTTCTTTTTGTATTTTTTTCGAGATAAGAGATCGATTCTGATGCCAGATCAACTTTTATTTTTTTTCGAAATTTTTTATGTTTTTTTGATTTGATCTATCTCCGAAACTACTGTAAAGTTGTCGATCAAATTTTCCTGAAATATTCCTAATAATATGCTTCTGTTAATATGCTATGTATTATTACACTATTTTTCCTGGGAGATAAGCAATTTTGAATTTTGCTATTTGTAGATGTTTGTTTTTAGTTGGAAGCTAAACCACTGGATATTATTTAGTCAATTTTTCCTCAAATATTCCTTAAACTGTTCTTCTATTAATAGGATATGTCTAATTACGCTATTCCCTTTGGGGGATTAGCAATTTTATAATATGTTGATTTTCAGTCATTGTTGACATTTGTATAAGAACCGCTATTTGAAACTCACTGTCAGCGTCCTAGCCAGTCTGATTGGTAACCCGCTTGACTTTGGTGCAAGGGGTCTCTGGATCAAATCTCGCAGTTTTCTTTTACACTTTTTTTTTGTTGTTATTTTGTCCTGAGAGTTTCAAATAATTTTAAAAAAATGTGCATACTTTTATTTCAATATTATTCGCAATTTTAAATTATTACTATTTTTTTCAATAGTTCTCTAGGATATAAATCTACACTGATTTAAATTGTAGGTAGTAAGTTGGATATTTTTTTAAATTGTAATTGTTTCGAGGTGTAGGAATTTTAAAGATTAGAAAAAACCTGGGTTTCTATAATTTGTGTTTATTTATGTTTTGAATTGGTACTCAAACCAGTGCATAGATTCTGTTTTAAACGACGACAAGTTGTACTCATCGAGTCAGATAGATAATTAGTTATTTTTTAGGTATCACGCGGTATGCTAAAGGGAGAAGAGCAATACTATCGTACGTTCAATTTGCAGCGATACTTATATCGACCAAAAAATGATAGTCTAATGTTTAAAATATACACGGTTCTTTGCGCTCAAATAAGGACGTTTCCTTTGCAAACTATGTACCTAGATATAACATTATTGATCTAAACTAATAATAAAAATGCAAGTATGTTTGTTTTTTACCTTTTCACGCATTACTACCTACTGAATCGATCGTCCCAAGAAGCATATACGTTGTCAGGAGTATAGACACGGATATAAGGTATCTTACATCCCGAATACCAGAAGAGAGCTGTTTCCGAGAAAACAATTACGTTCATATTCCAGATGGCGCCACACGATCCGTATTGTTTCTCAAATTCTAAAATAACGCAAGCGAAGCCGCGGGCAAACACTAGTAAACAAAATAAAAAATAAAATACCCATTCTAAAGAAGCCAAAAGCCTAGGGGTCTAATCTCTAAGCACGAAACCCGTGGTTTCGACCTGTTACAGACGTTTTCTATACGCCCCGTGACATCGAACCCGAACTAAGAATTAATGATATTTCGATTTGACTGATAGCTGCTTAGAGTCCGCGACGCTAGTCATAACTTGCGGTCCTTCATTTTTAATCATGATCATCATCAGCCTATAATGTTCCCACTGCTGGGACGCAGGCCTCCTCTATGCGCGAGAGATTGAGCCATAATCTACCACGCGGGCCCAGTGCGTGTTGGTAGATGTCACATCTCATCATCATCATCTCATCTAAGTGTCTTCGAATTTTTGGTTCTAAGACATGCCGGTTTCCTCACGATGTTTCCGTCATTTTTAGGGTTCCGTAGTCAACAAGGAACCCTTATAGTTTCGCCATATCCGTCCGTCCGTCCGTCTGTCCGCAGTTTAGCTCAGAGACGCACAGTACTAGAGAGCTGTAATTTGGTGTAAATATACGGATTTGTTGTGCCGAAAAAGTGGTAAAATAAAATCTCGTTAAATATTTTTTTAGGGTACCTCCTGTACTTACACGTAAAGTGAGGTTTTTTTTTTCTCGCGTACCCCTTAGTGTCCCATCATTAAATATGGCCTTTAAAAAATAATGATAGTTTCCATTAACAGTTTTTTGATAAAAAAAATCGTTTTTGAAATATTCAGCTTTAAAGTGCTAAATTTTGCTCGATTCGAGTGTCCCCCCCCTCTATCAGCTAAACGGTTATGTTTGGGGGTGTGAAAAAATTCACAATCGTAGTATATATAACGAAGTTTAAAAGAAAATTATCATGACTAAGTAGGCTTTACAACTTTACGAGTAATAGTCGACCAACTTATAAAATGTACTTGGATAATATGTTTTCTTAAACAAAATGTATCGGAGAACATGCTCTTCAACTGCAAATGTAAGTTGGTCAACTTTATTTTTACAGCTTTAATAGGTATGTTTTTTGGGGATAGGTAGGTTTTTATCGTCAACTATTTTTAACTAACTTCAAAAAAAGGAGGAGGTTTTAAATTCGTCATAATCTTTTTTCTTATGTATTTTCCCTGATTTCTCAAAGGCTCCTGGACCGATTTTGAAAATTCTTCTTTTTAAAATTAAATTCAGCGAATCAGTTTAGTTAGTTCGCATAAGTATTTTGATGGGCAACTACGGAACCCTACACTGTGCGTGGCCCGACACGCACTTGGCCGGTTTTTTTTAAATGCAATTTTTGATATAACACTAGAGCCGCGTATAATAATATAATAATATAATATATTCCACAACTATCACACAACGCCATCTAGTCCCAAGCTAAGCAGAGCTTGTGTTATGGGTACTAGACAACTGATAAACATACTTATATACACACATCAAAAGTGTCTAGGGATCAACATATATTTTTGCAATAACTTTTCTCCTGATTGATATTAATTAAAATGTTCTTTAAGGATTCATCAAATAAAGTGTTATCGTTTGTCACAGTAACGATAAACCAAGTCACCTTTGCATTCATAAAGAAATTTGCCATTTTCCTAATAAAGGGATTTTTGACATTTGAACCACTAACATTAAAGTTCGAAAAAAAGACTGAAATAACAGTTTTCTTTAAAATTTTATTGGGTAACTTAAACAATTAATAATCCGTGTTTCTACCGCGAACACTAACAACACAAGAACATCGGTTTGGCATACTCAAAATGAGTTCATCCAAATCACGCTATGGAATGGCCGCCCATGTTCGTTGCAACAACAAAAAAAGGTCTTCTTGCGACTGGATACCCTCCATATTCGGCAGAGCTCTTCTCTGTAGCATATCCCATGCATGCTCAATCGGGTTCAAGTCTGGCGACTGAGCAGGCCAGGGCAGGACATTGATGTTAGCTGCGGCGAGAGTCTGTCTTACAACTCTTGCGGTGTGCGGTCGTGCATTATCATGCATTAACTGAAATAAGGGACCGATTTGCACTTGTAGAGGAACGATGACGTCTGATACAATCGTCTCAGCATAAATTTGAGCGTTGAGGTTGCCTCTGATCCAAATCAACTCAGTTCTTCCGCCGATCCAAATACCCGCCCATACCATGATGGTTCCACCACTATAAGGATGGACTTCCTGGCAGGATTTTAATCGCTGTTGGCGTCCAGGGGTTCTCCAGTGTCGTATACGTCTTGTATCCGGTCTCATACCAAAACGAGACTCATCAGAAAAGCACACGAAACGCCATTGTTCTTCTGCCCAATTTCTGTGTTCAAGAGCCCATTGATATCGAATCCTACGATTGTGCATTGCTATAGGTGGTACCCGTAGCGGTCTTCGGGAATGAAGGTTCACTTCATGCAAGCGGTTTCTGACTGTTTGGTCGCTAATTAAGTTCCCTGAAGAGTGATGAAGCCTCACGGCTAACATCATGGCGGTTATTGTTGGAGCTCTTCGAGTTAAGATTTGAATGTATCGGTCTTGTCTCCGTGTGGTGCAGCGATACCGTCCTCCATGGCGCGCAGCCACGGTACCAGTGCTTCGGTAACGTGTCCAAAGTCGACTGATAACACTCTGACTTGTATTCAGAGCTAAAGCCACAGTACGTTGCCGGGAACCAGCTTCTATCATTCCCACGGCTCTGAGCATTTCTTCCCTGCTTAAATGACGTCGCCGCTCCATAATAACGTTGGTTTTAATCAGTAGTAGGGAAACAGTAGCACTAATAATGTCTTCAATGCGTTGTATGTTTTTATAGGGAAAATATTGACAGCTGATTTTCATCTTTTACTCGAATTTGATTTACAGTTCCTGATTCAAATTATGAAATGCACCAAAAAGGATCCATATAAATTTATAAAATCATAAATTTATTACAAAGCCACATCTCAATCTCAAGAAATCCGCATAAAAATGCTTGATCCCTAGACACTTTTGATGTGTGTATTTCTAAATACATACATATTATAGATAAATTACACCCAGACACAGAACAAATGATCGTGCTCATCACACAAACATTTGTCCTGGGTGGGAATCGAACCCACGACCTCCGGCATAGCAGTCAGGGTCACTAACCACTAGACCAACAGGCCAGTCCGTAAAAAGGTCGTTGCGGTACTATCTGTCCGTAATTTGATTTTTGATATTAGTTACGTTCGTCCGTATCTGTAGCCGTATCTTCGTTCACGGTCTTAGAGAGTAGACTTCCAACCCCAGTCGGTGAAAACAAAAATAATAGCATTTTATTTTATCAGCTACAAAGATGATAGAAAAATTCGAAATTTAGACTACAGAAAATGACATCGTATAGCATCGTTTAAAAAATATTTGTTGAGGCTGTTGCATAAAATACACTTTGTAACCGATTGTCTTTTGTCTTGCCCTCAAGACCACTTCGTCTCATCATCGTAATCTTTGTCATTAGTGCCAGGCTGCCATACTGCCAACCTAACCGTGCTAATCCGGGGTGACAACCTTTCGTAAAGTTTACCGTAACAACATTAGCAATAGCTAACTGTTTCAGTTAACTCGTTAGAGCCTTGGCATATTGATTTTATCTTAAAATACGAGCTTGTGATGTCTTGAAGGCTTGAACGACTTTCATTGAGTTGTCTTGAGACGCGGACTTGACAATAAACTGAGATGAGGGGTTGAAGAGATTCGCTGAGTATGAAAGAAAATGAGTTGTAATGTTTGGTGAATAGAATTACTTTTTGCTTGCATCTAATTTGAAAAAGCTTCAGTTTTGAGTACTAGAAGTCTATATTAATTCTTATTTCTACTTCTTACGAGCTCATAATTAAAAAATAACAAGAGTAAAGTCTATTTCTGTTCGCCCATATATTTAACATCTGCCTAGCGTTTTCTCAACAATTGCAATGTTGAGGACGGCTCCCAGTCAAATCGGATGCAGCTGAATATCTGATAGTCAACCATTCACAGACAGACCTCAGCAATCACAGCTTAACCTTAAAGAACTGTGTTGATCTTTTACCACCTAAAATAATAATAATAATAATCCACAACTATCACACAACGCCATCTAGTCCCAAGCTAAGCAGAGCTTGTGTTATGGGTACTAGACAACTGATAAACATACTTATATATTTCTAAATACATACATATTATAGATAAATTACACCCAGACACAGAACAAATGATCATGCTCATCACACAAACATTTGTCCTGGGTGGGAATCGAACCCACGACCTCCGGCATAGCAGTCAGGGTCACTAGCCACTAGACCAACAGGCCAGTCTAAAAGGTCTTCGACATAACCAAATATGGATAAAATATAGGTAGATAAGTATACACCTCTACTTCTTCTGCTTAAAACTTTGGGGAAAGGAAACCAGCGTGAAATCCGGTCCTAAAACTGCAAAAAAAAACCTTGCCTTTCTTCATGAAGATTTATAGAAATGTAAATCAAAATCACAAACACAAGTGACAATCTTAAGACGTACGACAGACAGACAACAAGTATATGACATTGACACAGTTGACAATAATACACCGTGCCCCTGTGCCTCATGTGCCATTGTCTATGACTGTTACAGATGTTACAGCTATGTTTACAAGTTTACAGTTACTTTTACAGCTGACACGTGTAAAAAACATGATACTAATTGACCCAAAGATGTGCAATTGTACCCGGTAGACATTCAGTGTCTTCCATTAAATTCACCGTGGAATTCATCGGACAATGCGCCCCAATGGCACAATTTTGTGCCACCAAACCCCGACCGATTTTAAACAGTATTTTTGGAAAAATATGTTTTAAAATCGGTCAGGGTTTGGTGGCAAAATTTTTTTCTCGGGGCTCGAGAGTCATCGTCATACATTACCTACCATACTGTGGCTGCCTGTCTTATCTAGGGAGATTCATCAACTCGAGATGAATTAATATAGAGTAAAATGGACTGTCTGAAAAAATAACTTAGAGTATAGTTTTCTTTAACTTGACTCTTCCCATCAAGAACCATAAAAATGTTTACCCACATCTTGGCGGTAAAATCACGATGATGGGGTGTTACGAGTATGTAGGTACCTAAATAGAATAAAAAAATCTTGCACTAGTTATACTGTACAAACGATACGAGTATTTAGAAATGTTCCTTTGAAACTCCCGTAAGATAATCAAATGAGTCAACCTTGGGTGGAGAGAAAGTAACAGTCAGACTCCAACCAACCAACCCTGTTCATTCGATTGTCCTTGAAGTTCAATGGCCAAGGTATCCAGTATCCTGCTAAGAAAGTCTCACGTCCCCAATTGTGTGACACCAACCTTATTTTCACCAGTACCCTTAGCACGAGTTTTCAGTATTTGAGACGCAAAGTAAACTGGAACTTTGACAATTTCAAATTGACAATTTTCGAGGAGAACATTAGTTCCTTCCTCGCACACCAGAGGCGCTGTTCCATTTTTTCATACAAGAAACGCTGTAAATACTGGAAAGACGCTGTAAAGTAAAAGAGTGAAAACTTGTGCTAAGGGTACATGTTAATAGTTTTAAACAGAAAAGTCAATCCCTATCCATAAAAGATAAACCTAAGTGAAACTCTAGTCTCATACTCCCAATTTATCTCCAAGATATAGCCTATCTGAAATCTAGAATAGACCGTACATAAATCTAAAGTGCCCTTACATATAAGTAGCCCTTTTTATTCGGGTCCAACGCCATTTTAGGCAGACTTTCTTTTTATGATGTGCTCTCTCAACGCATGTTATGGGCAGATGAGATTCGCTGACTATTTTGATAAGAGTTTTATTTTTTTCGTGTCTTTTAAGTTGGTCTAGCTGTTGGCTGACTGTTCTTTTCCTTGTAAAAAAGTATCTAGTCATTTGTAAGTACTTAAAACTTATAAGGGTAGAAAAGCCCTGCCTGAAGATATAGATACTTCCTGCCCCCGGGTTGCGGGACATACGTATACCGCGACTCCGGCAAACACTACACAAAGGGCTACCGAAGGACACCGTGGATTTTAGTCAGTACAAGTCTGACAGTCCCTCCCGCCCTGCCCGGGGTGGGAGGACTCATTTGATGATTTCACCAAGAAAAAAAAAGATACTGTTACTCAAAAATCTTTTAGCCATTTAAATGGTGATTGATTTTCAAATACTTCAGAAACTTGATCTTTTGAACAAAATAAAATGGAATAAAACAATAACAATAATCTCAGTTCAAAAAACTTATATCTTCACAAACTGTTACAAAGTTAAGAGATCAACAAGCGTCAGGAATTACGAAGCATCAGGTTTTAGATTTTCTTCTAGCAAAGACCTCAGCGCTAAAAGTCCTTGTTATAGCATCCACGATAAAAGTCCCCGGTAAGTGGCTGTTTGTGCATGTGGGACTTTTGTTTGTAAGCGTACCTGGGAGGTGGCGATAAAGGAAAAACCTGTGTCGAGCGGTTTGATTTTCATATGAAAATGCCAAATACTTACTTAAATGAAATTTAAAACTGCCAGAGACGAATGCGTAGGAATGCCTACCTAAAATATTTCTGAAACAGGAATAAAATTACATGACGTGGAATCTGCAGGATCATGAAAATCGACAATATTTTCAAATACTAATAACACTTTAAGCATACAATTAATCATAGTTCGTTGTGACTAATTCAATACATTGCGAAACGGACGAGTCAAAATATTTTTTTAATTGTGGCCGACTTCTAAATAATCAAACAAAATGTAACTTTTTTGTTATTTAATTGAGGCGTGGTATAGTCCGGTCACGTCAATCGCAGAGCGGATAGCATTCATCAAGTCATCTTAATGTAGGTGTAGGTGGTGGTTGCTCCAGCAAGTTGGCCACGCCAAGCTGGCCACACCGATGGATGCCATATTCATGGCACCATATACAAATTCTTGGTTTATTTCGTCTCTAGCTTCATCAATAGTTCGTCTCTTAAGCAAGAATTTCACTTAGAAGTCTATATTTGTTTCTGTAACTTGAAATAAACGTTAATCATTTATTTTGAACTTTACAAATCACATTAGAGAGAATTCGTCATGACTTCCAAACAATTGAAGTCATTAGTGAACGGATTTCAAAGTTGAAATCTTATTACTAACTTTGGTTGAAACTTGAATTACTCACAGAAGCTGATATTGGGAAATCAGAAGCTGAGAGTTCATTTTTCGAGACTGCTACCTTCATCACTAATTTTGCAATTTCACGATCAGCTTAATAATTTTCGTATGAAAATATGCAAAATTTGCAAGGACTGCAAAAGTTAATCGATGTTTACCAAGCAATAACAGAATATTGCAATTTGCAATTTATTTTCTGCAATGGCATTATGATAATTGTTTTTAATACATTCTCTAAACGGTCAATCAGGTTAGAAAATGACGGTACGGTTGGCGTAGTGACTGTGTGATCGACCTGTGATTCGTGTCGTTGCTTCTATTCTAGTACGGAACAAATATTTTTATGGATTACAGTTTGTCTTAGGCTGTTTATGTATGAGAGTTTATTCACAGTTTTTGTGAAAGAAAAAATCAATAGTGAGCAAGACTTGAACTTGCAACCTTCTGATTCAGAACACCAAAGGCCTTGCATGCTACCCCTTGTTCTCACGGACCGCCGTGTCCTCACGGCGGCGATAGGCGGAGACCTCCCGCGCCCCGCATTGGTCGCGGCCATGCTGCGGGGCGAGACGGAGTGGGAAGCGGTCGCCTCCTTCTGCGAAGCAGTCACGCTCGCGAAGGAGGACGCGGGCCGCGAGAGAGAGAGGATACCGTCCTCCCTCCGCCACAGACGCAGTGGTAGACGCCCACGGCGATGGACGTCGCGGGACTATCTCCGGCCACCGTAGGCGCGGGCATGCGGGCGGCGAGTAAAGGGCAACTCGCTGTCCGACCATGGACCATGCCCGGGTCGACGGCGCGTTCTGTTCCACTCGTGCCTCAAGGAGCGTCAGCATAATGACGGGCCACAGTCCTGCCGGGGTTGCGGGACATACGTATACCGCGACTCCGGTACACAAAGGGCTACCGAAGGACACCGTGGATTTTAGTCAATAAGTCTGACAGTCTCTCCCGCCCTGCCTGAGGACTCATTTGATGATTTTACCACGAAAAAAAGGCCTCGCCTGCCTACAAAGTTAGTGGGTTTACGCACTAACGATACACGAGTTTTAATCTCTTGTGACCCAATGAAAACTAACCTTGAGTCTATCATAACTAAACCCTAAAATAACTCTTTGAAACACAGTAACCCGTATAAAACAAGCTGCTATAATTTAATTTTCCGCAAATTCAGCATCCCTCGTAAAGGCGGCTGTAAACCTTGAACAGTTTTATAGCAACCTGGACGAGAATTAGTGCTTACAAATTATCGTAAAAAAGTTATTTAACGAGCTTAGACTCGGTTGAGTTCCACTTATTACAGGAAAACGTAACAAGTCTATGAGACTTGTTTTGTCTTCGCTTTAGTTCTAAAAATACGAGCAACTCTACTTACAAACGTGTGAAAAACTATGCAATAAATATAAAAACTATGTAAGTAATACTAGTAAGTAACATATATCCATCTATCACAAATACGAATGTAAATATCAAAAAGAAAAGAATAAAAAAGTAAAACGTTTATTTTTTCTACATTTTTTTGTAAGGACTTGTCAAATTTCGAAATGGTTCACCCTACTAAAGGGGCGTAAGCTCGCTTACATCAGTAAGGACATAGCCTCAAAAGTTAACCTAGCATTTAGAATTAAGACATTTCCGTTGTCGTACATAAGCACAGTCACAACCAGGCACACACCTCACCAGCTTAGCAGATATACAGGTTGAGTGCACTGACATTTATTTATTTATTTATTTAAACTTTATGCACAAGTTATAAAAACATGTACAAAGGCGGACTTAATGCCTTGGGCATTATCTCCCAGTCTACCTTAGGGTGATGCAGAGATAAAGACAAAGTAGGTGCAACATAAAAGACAATTAATGACAGTTTGTTAGCCATAGACAACTCTATATTCTACAGTAACGTCAATGATCCGTCAAGTTCCTATGTCATGAAAATGTATAGTATTGGCATTTTAAATCAACGTGGCTTTATATTACTAACTTGAATGTGCTTGTGCGGTCACTGAAGACAATGCCCTTAGCAACATAGTCTTTCACTTACACGTTTTTGCCAGCTTTATGGTTGCATGGTTGCATAAACTGATTTTGCTGCATATTTCTAAACAACACTAGCTCTTGCTGATGACTTTGACAATTGAAAAGTGTTTGTAACTGACCTATTTGGAATAAATTATTTTGATTTTAAAACCTACAATTTACTTCTTTATTAGGTACCATATTAGTATTTTGACTGGCTTGTTGGTCTAGTGGTTTGTGACCCTGACTGCTATGCCGGAGGTCGTGGGTTCGATTCCCACCCAGGACAAATGTTTATGTGATGAGCACAATCATTTGTTCTGTGTCTGGGTGTAATTTATCTATAATATGTATGTATTTAGAAATATATAAGTATGTTTATCAGTTGTCTAGTACCCATAACACAAGCTCTGCTTAGCTTGGGACTAGATGGCGTTGTGTGATAGTTGTGGAATATATTATATTATATTATTATATATATTATATTATACTATATTATAGTATAGATTTAGATTGCTGAGTTAGTTTGACGTACTGATTATTTAACTGAACTCTTTTGTTACTAGAAGCCCGTCTCGGCATCCCACGGGTGGACAATTGGATATGATATAGCCTATTTTAGGGCGGCCACATACATCAGTTTTCCTGATCAACAAACCTGATCCATTTTCTATCCGATCACAGTGAATTCCTAACAATGTGTGTGCATGTCACACACATTCGACAACTTCCCGTAGAGATTTCGAAAAACGGATCAGGAAACCGAATCAGGAAAACTGATGTATGTGGCCGGCCTTACGCAGGGTGAATGCTAATGAAAAATTTTCAAATTTGGTACAGTAGTTTTTGAGCTTATTTATTACTAACATACACACACAAAAATACAAATCTTTCCTCTTTATAATACAAGTGTAGACTGCGGCTTAATTCATTATTCCAAAAAATCCGTTCACTTTCCAGTTCCAATGGGTTTGGTTCAAATACATTTGTACTATTTTATTGTTTCGTCCATAACTATAAAACTGTCAGGCATTGTCACTGAAAGGCTCGTCAGTACTGATTCATATATCGTACTTGGTGAACTATAAATGACAGACTGACTGATATATGGTGCTGATAGCTTCGTTTGACTATCAAGGTTGACGCTTTCACATAGTTTTAGATAAGCATTGAAGGCTATAAACAGTATTGTGTCATTGTTGTCACTGATTCAATGGCTATAAAACTCAGTAGATCTCGAAAGGGTTTTTGTAAGAATAAGTATCGAATGATATTAAGCCTCCTCTTCACAATCGGCCATGATGGCCGTATTTGCCGAACAGAAAGAGACGGCGCTATACCAGAAAGCAAGATGCAAATAATTCTATCTCGATTCTTAGTATAGCCACAGAATATATAATAGTACCTGTATAGCGCCGTTTCCTTCTGTTCGGCAAACACGGCCACCATGGCCGATTGTGAAGAGGAGGCTTTAGCCTTTTTTGTGGACAGTGTCCATTTCTTTACTGACTGTATACAGTTTCCATAAAAATTCAGAATGGAGATGTTAAGGAATATATTCCTGTAGCTACAACGAATAAAGTATTCGCCCTTACAGGGGATTATAAATAATAAGCATTTAAAAACATAGCGATCCGCTGTTGACGGACGTCGGAGCAGGGTCCAAGCTATCGATTAGAGCTACAGAGACAGGAATTTTGCCACAATATGAACCGTATCGAGGTGTAGTTACTGCGGTCTTAATGAGACCTTTGAATAAACTACTTATCAAAAGCCTTGAGCGATGTCCATTGAGTCTTCAGCCACCAGGCCATTGGAAGTCACAACAATTGGCACAATAATAGCCGAGCTTACATCACATGTCGACAATCTCATGCGCCAAGTCATTTCATTTGACCAAGCCCGGGTCGGTGGCGCGTCGTGTTTCGCGCCAAAAGCCTGCTGGGTTCGCGGGTTTTTTCTTAACCCAGGATACCGTGGCCCCGGAAAGTAAAGGGCATAGGAAGGAACACGGGTGGATTTTAGTCAGTAAGAGTCTGACAGTCCCTTCCGCCTAGGGTTACCATATGTAAATAGAGGGATGCCTGTATAAGGTACCTAAAATGCCTGAATTTTCAGAAAAATGCCTGTCTAATGCAAAACGCTGTAGGTATTAAGTAAAAGCCAACAGATAATAATGAAGAAGGACCTTTTTATTACTGATATTTGTCAGAGGACATTATTTTTTAATACTTCTTTCTTTTCTAATAAATAAACGTAAAAATCTTCACAAAAAACATGTTTGTAATTTTTCTGTGTTATTCGTCCGCGGGCGCGAAATTTAAAAATGCCTGTCTCAGACCAATGCCGGCCGCACGCCTGTCTAGACCTTAAAATGCCTATCAAATGCGGCAAAAGCCTGTCATATGGTAACCCTACTTCCGCCCCGCCCAGGGCGGAAGGACTCACTTGATGATGTTACCACCTAAAAAAAAAAGTCATTTCATTTGTTTCTGCTTTTCAGCTTAATTGCTTTATAAGGCAAGTAATACTCGTAGAATAGTAAACACAAGTTTACGAGTTTTATCGCAATTCAAATTATGGTTCTGCTTAGGTGGACAATAATTGACTACCACAATGCATTAATTCAATATAATTATCTATCTTTTGTTCAACTGTAGAACATTTTAAGATATTTAAAACTCCTGAGTTTGAAAAACAATGTTAATAGTGTGTAAAAATCTAAAAATATGGCCCTTCTCAACACTTGCCCTTTCCTTTCATTAGCTAAGCAAAGTAAATATTTATTCAAGCGTCGTTCATTTTGATGGACATTTCTTGAATACTTGTTATGTATTTTATTACGGACAAAACAATAGCCTATTCAATCTATTTTTAATGCTCCTTTCACTGTTACACGCTCACAAAATATAATATTTATTTATTTGAAACTGTACGAAGAGATTTAATATAGAATACATTGGTAACTTTTCCAACTGGGCGTGGATAGCTAAAAATACTGCTTGTTGTGAAAAATATTTGAATGAGTCTCGAAACCGATTTTTATGAAAACTACATTCGCATTTTTAGATTTTTGAAAAAACAATATTTTCGGCCAAGAATCAAACCTGTGATTTTAGAAACCCTCGTATATGCACTCATTGTGCATGCTTTTACGACTACAAAAATGTTTCACAATGAAATTGTCAAAAACGGCAAATGAGTAAAATCCAAATTCCTTTTGAGCTAAAAGCTCCTTATGTATATTTATGTGTAAATCTAGCTGAAATCATTACGTATTTCCAGACTTACTAACACTGTCTATTGTTACTTGTAGTAATTTTGTTGTCTTCTCAAAAAGATCCTTTAAATAAATATTTATCATTTATATCTTGTATTCAAAGAAACGCTTTGTGATAAATATCTATGTTCTTGATTCTTTGTTCTGATTGATTGAACTAAACAAGATGTCTCGAAATCTTTCCAACTATAAAAATGCACAACAGTACCTTTGTGTTGCAATACGTTAATGAAATTCTAAACAAAGGTAACCGTTGGAGTCGAATTCAATAAAAATCGCATCAACTCTCTACTTTCTTGCGTGTATTCAATCTATACTGGAAAGTCGTAAAACTCTTTTATCACTGAATTAAAATGTAATCTTTTGTCAGCCGGAGCTCCATTTGATCTGCACCTTTTATTGCAGTCTCGCATTTTATGGGATAAACTGACAGTTTGTTGCGCCTTACTATAAAGTAGGACATAGCAATGAGGTAGTAGGAAATGGAGCGTTTATTTGTGTACATCTGAGTAGTTCGATGTCGTAAGATGAGTTGAAGAAAAAAAGAAGTACTTATGGGTAACGAACGCCTTCGCCTTTTTTATCAAATGAGTACTTCTGCTGCCCAGGGTGGTACGGGGTTGTCAGACTCGTCCACGGTGTTTCTGCAATTTATTTCAGTGCTACGGGTATCTACCTATTAGTATAGCACCGCGAACGTTAAGACATTCTCGCGACATTGTCTTAGTCACGTTTTTTTTTGGAAAATATCATGATGTTCCTGAAGGAGATATGTCCAGCTAAGATTTAATATCCTTTATTGTATTGAAAATTTTGGGAGTTATTGTGGGCATTATCTTTAATTTGCTGTGAAATTTCTCATTGTTAGATTGATTTCGTATGAATCGTTACCTGTTTCTTGATGGTAAACAATTATTCGCAGATCTATTGTGTATTTCTTGAGACAACTACTACGTATGTTAGCGAGTATTCCATTTCTATGACACTCTGTGGTTTCTGTAGTAACAATAGTTTGTAGTATTGGATGTCAAAGTTAGGTGGGCGTCGTTTTATAGTATGCTTATGATTGCACGAAGTCTGAAGCATTTGTGACTATTTTTATGATTCCGCTATCTTTTGATAACTATTAGTTTTCAATAGCGATATGTTTAATAGTATTTTATTGTATAATTTATTTCGAAATATCTCCGCTTTCGAACTATTTGTTACACTACAAAGTTTTGAAGTGAAAACCGTTTTATTAGTTAAACATTTTCGCATTTTCCATATGTTGTTTTTCAACTACGTACGTAATATTAACATAACGAATGACCATCACTTAATAATATGAAAGAACTTCATAAAGACCATTTCACACAATTCGTCATCGACTTTCAAAAAGTAATGTACCTTATATTATAAGCATGAGTATATCCATCGAAACCCTCATAAATCCTTCTTTGACGGGAGCAATCTTACAACAAATTGAATACTGTCCGGCACATAAGCCCAGTATCCTACGATATCTACCCGCTGTGCAAATAGCCAATTTATACATCGCCAGTTACACCTTAGTGTGGCAGCCCACGAGTCGCGACTTCGAGCGAAAGTCGCAGAATTATCGAAGTTATCGAATAAACTCGATTGGTATTGCTGCGTTATCGTGTTCATGGCGGTCGGTAGTGTGTTCGAGACAGTTTGATAAGAATTGAGGTGGATTCAGTTTTTCGAAGTTTCGTTGTTATTATACTGTTACTGGAAATGTTTTCATTGGTTTTATATTGGTCGCTTTATAAACTGGTTTTTGTTAATATAACTGTAAAAATATTAACAAACCACTGCATACACATTTATTACACTGTAATATTAATGAATGACATTGATATAGGGTCCTTATATTAATGCCATTAGTATGCGGAAAAATACATGTGCTGTTGAAATTAAGTGCTTAGACAGCAATTAATAATTATGATAAAACGGTCAAAGTCAAGTTAACATGAAAATAAAAGAGGAATTGAACACAGTCTTCTAAGAGTAAAATAATTTGCAATAAAATGCGAAGGTGCGGAGTCGATAGCCATTATTAGCCATTAACGTAGATTGTAGCGTTTAGTTCCAAGATCGCACCTCGGTCGTGGAAGCAGGCACTAATTTCTTATTTTAATTGTTTAATTTAAACCGGTAAGTGGTATGTTGCTACTGTTTATGATGCATTACATTACTTAAGATGAATAGTTAACCTCTGGAGCCCCGTGGCCCAAATTGAATTGCCCAAATCCAGATTATTTTTCCAAAAATACATTTTAAAATCGGTCGGGGTTTGGTGGCACAAAATTGTGCCATTGGGGCGCATTGGGGTCTTAGAGGTTAATACTGAGATATTTAAATTAGTTTTGTATTGACCCTATAGGATAAATATTTTTGCATGAAAACTTTAAATGATTTTCTAATACTATGTTTATTCTTCCCTAATGTTCAGTTTTTTTTGCCCTGTATCTATACAAATATAATAAAGGGGAATGATGATTGATGTTTGTAATGAATAAACTCAAAAACTAATGTGCCGATTTCAAAAATTGTTTCGCCGTCAGAAAGCCACATTTACAAGTAACATAGGAAGGACAGTTTTGTGCAAAAAAAAACAACAACATTTTAAACAACAACTCAAATATTTCACAAGTATTGACTATTTTAACCTTTTAACCGCCAACGTCTGATATATCCGACAAATATTTTCCCCCATTTTATATGGGCCCCCAATACGCCAGAGTCGGATATATCCGACAGAGAATATTCACGATTTTTGTTGTTTTGTTTGATTTTATTGCATTTACATCAATCGGACCATAAGGGGAACAGAAAGAGAGTAACTATTTTCGCCGATTCGTAGCCTGGCGCTGCTGGGGGCACGACAATTGATAATTATGAAGTCTGGCTGTTAAAATGTTAATGACTATAGGAAGAATGTAATTTTCCCTCCATATTTACTGCCTGGAACAACTTTCTGACATCATCTTTACCCTAAAGACTCCTTGGTCCTCGTCTATTAGCCTACTAAGAGCTAATTGGAGTGCATGCAAGTAATTAATTCACTTGGTAGCAGCAGCGCCCTCTAGTTTCATTAAAGTAAAAAGTTATGCTACTTAAGCTGTAACTCCTCTGGCTGAAGAAGGATGCTTCTTTCCTGTAAAGATACTTGAAGAGAGTTATACTTGAAGTTTTTGTTTATGAAAAAAAATGGATTTTATGGGTTTTAAACCATCAGCAGCTTTATCAAAAGGTTTCCGTATTTTACCGATAGCGTACTTGAAGTATTAATAATTAAAAAAAAGATTCCGACGAATTGAGAACCTCCTCCTTTTATGAAGTCGGTTAATGTAGAAGCGCATCTAGTGTAAAAAAGAGGTACAAATTTTGACTCGTTTACTTTACAAAAACGTGAAATGTCATATTAGGGCCTCAGGATTTGAAGTTAAAATATTGTACCTCATTATCATCATCGGCACTCAGTTCCACGCACCCCGAAGGTTGTTATGTGCCATATTTTCCATCACCTGCATGAGGGAGTCCCAACCTGACCTTACCCGAAATATTTTGAAAATTGTCCACCAACTTCCAACTAGAATGCTTAGCCATTCTTTTCCGAAGCGTTTCTTATTATATTATTTTTGCAACGACTTTCAACCAGATCTACATATTACACTACATTACTATTGATTTGTACTGACTTGATTACACTACATTACTATTGAGAAATTGTCCAGGTCTTCTGAAACCTTGAAAAGTCAACACCACCCTAGCTTTCTCAATATCTTTTGTAAAGTTCGCAGATTTGAAACACAATGTATAGTTTCTAGTTACGTAATACTTACGTTTAAATTAAACTCATCATTCAAATTGTCTACTCAAATCCATAGACATCTCTTCTGATTCATCATCTTTCATTCCCAACTCATTCCCACACAAATAACACATCAAAGAGGACAATAGCTGGCCACCATTGTTGTAACAAGACTGGCTGGCCATTACCCGTAAATACCAGGTCAATCTGCTAACACTTGAATGGGTAACAAATAAGTTTAGCAGCTAAGTTTATGGCTTTGCATTATTTAAACAGCATCGGCGTTTATGAAGATTATGATGGAGATAAATCCTCGATTTAAACCCTCGATTCACAATAGATTTCTACGTAATAAAAGTGGAATTGTAATGAGAAATATCGCGAACACTTGGACTGATTTAAATCGGTTAGAGTAGTCATAATATTTTCTACACCGCTTAGTCCTTTGTAGAACATGTTTTCATCTCGACGGAAAAATATTTGTAATCTTAAAAGGTTTCTCAAAGTGCTTATTCCAAAAGATAACAAATTCAGTCTTTACATAATATTTTCGTCATAGAAATTCTGAAAGAAACCTTTGAAGATCTAGTATATGACAACGACGAGCGTGTTCATGGAATTGCGCATGAAATTGCGTAACTATCTAGGTATTTAAAAATAAATTATAAGAGACAATTTTATAATCCAAAAAATATTTACTTTATAGAACTGCATCGAACAGATCGCTTTTAGCGATAAGACCGCCCATTTTGTCACCCTTTTCATAAGCTCTAAATTTTCATATCTGTAATTTGTATAGTGTGCATAATACAGAGCATGCTATTCTGTTCTTTATTTGTCTCGCTTTCTCATTTATCCTCTAAACAAAATTTCAAATCTAAACGCATTACTCCAAATAAATCAGATGAAACGAGTCCCGATTCTGATATCAATATCGTGTAGGCAACAGTTAGAGGACAGCTTTATAGAAAGCAGTTAGCTATACAGAATGGGCCCGATAGTGCTGCGGGAGCAAGAACCCAGTCGCACTCGGTGTTACCGGCATCCGCTCACAAATCACTCGCCGCTTAATTGAACGCCGACCGGTCCCGACACGCGACTCTATTGTCAATAGTGACGATTATGAAGCTTTGAAGATTCTATTAGATGCCATTTTAGCCACAAAACATGTTAGTGAAAAGAATGAAAATACAGAACACGTTAATAAAGATGTAAACGATGCAACAAGGAATACTAAACAAGTTATTTGTGTTATAAATAAAATACCATTTGCATCCAATGTAAATTTATTCAAATCAATGGCAAATAGCAATACATTTAATACCCAAGATGAGCCATTAATCCGCTGGAATTTCTGTGAAACCATAACTGAATTCAAACTTAACGTCAATTCAAAGGAATACATGTCATTCTGTACATGAAGTGTTATTGTCCCGACTACTTATGGGCTTTGTCGCTCGTTTCACTTCTCTGTGATCGATTTATGGCTCCTACGTCGAGTAACATCGTCTGTTTATGTAAATGAGGACCATCTACAGTGTTTAGAATCTCCAACATCGTATTAGAATTAGGTTCCCCATTAACAGTAAAACTTGCTAGTTTCCCTCAATCAAGATAGAAGTTCTGTTTGGGAATGTCTTGAAGAAAGTTGTATAGGTGGGTAGTTCAGATATTTATTCGTTGCTTCAATTGGTTTCGGAGAATTTGCCCTACTATAGAACTGCAATTTATGTCGCTAAGATGGCTAAGAGAGTAGTTTAATTAGTTTTTAAAGGTGACATCGGATAAATTGTCTTCGTTTTTCTTCTTTCCTTATTAAAAATACCAGGTTGGAGATGGAGCAAAAATGTAAGTTGCCTTGTAAAAGTTTCACATTTTTTGAAAACCAACTGGAATTAAAAAAGACATTTGAAGAAAGACTTTCGCGCGGTCTGGTGAATCAATCCACAACTTGCATAATGTTTTCTTTGTTTCTAAATAACTGTTGTGTGGAATGTTCCTATTCATTTGACACATTTACTATTTCACCGTATTCTGGTGAGTTTGGTCGTTCAAGACATGAGTTTCGCCGCGTGGGTTGCCTGTTTACGGTCGTCTTGGAGTCTCGGACGCATTATCGATTTGTGAGCGACCCATGTCATTGTTACTACACGTTCCATTCCAGCGTCCCGATGTTGGAAAACTTTATGCATAAGCCAGGCAAAGACAAGTGGAATTCCTTTTCAAAGCATTGTATTTCATTTGTCCCCACATCAACGTTAAACGATGACGGGGTCGAAATGAGCTTTTCCATGGTTTAAACCAAATCCAATAGGTACATCTTTTTCACTATGTCACCATGTTAATCAAGTGTTATTTATATACTTTTCAGCACTATACAGGGAGTTGAGGTTTGTGCCCCGTTAGTGTTTAAAAGAAAATTGCCATGCCAAGAGTCCATTTACAATTTTTTCGACATGTTTCTATGACACCTGTTGAATTTTCATAACTAAAAATCATTGTCATAGGTGTCATACGCTAGCTGAGTAATTTCATCGAGCACGTCCTTGATTGGTTGTCGTTTTGCGTCTCACTTCAACTTCAAATTGTTTAGCAAAGTATGTTGAGTTATTTAGGAATGCAACGTTGCCGGGAAATGTTTTTCATAAGGTCTTTGGAATTAGGGTTAACTCATTTAAATCGCAAAGGACTTTACATTTACATGCATATTTTTATGCTTGGCAGCGGGTACATATATGTTTATGTAGGGAATGGGATTCACGAGTTAGTGTATTTTGAACGTTTTAAAACAAATTCGAAAAAAGAAGAAGTTTCTCAATTCGTTGGAATTATGAACAGATGCGTAAATATTCTGTGTTATCCTAATTTCAAGCATAGTAAAAGAACACAAATACCTACTGTACCGGTCTGTGAGGAAAGATGAATGTAGGGATGGATGTATGTTCTTTCACACAAAAACTACTAAGGGCATTTATGGAATACGTTCCATCCCGGTATTACATTCCGATGTGATAATTTTCTAGTTATAGTGATACAAATAAATTGTGACAAAGGCATGATGAAAATGATAACACAATGTTTCAAAATTTTATCTGAAAAGGTTTGAAATTGCTCTTCAATGGTTAAACAATCGAACGAATGAATGGAAGCTATAAACCGTGTAACAAGTCTGCAATATCGTTGAAACTCACAAGATCGCTTCGCCGAGAAAAATGTTCAAAGTTCACGTAACATTGCCGGAAACCGAAACCGATTGTTCGAACGAAAAATCGGTTTTGAAGGTAGATTTTATGTTTTTAAGGCAATGAATGATAAAATCACTTTATTTCATAAGATCACCTAGAGCCTCCTTTAGCGTTTAATAATTTTATCCATTGTGGTGGCGATAACCCGCCAAGTTAGCTCATTCTTCGGTAGTGTTGCCAAGTGTCCCGATTTTTCACTAGCCTTCTTAGTCTAGGTACTTTATTCAATAATTTTGCGAGTAAAACGAACGGACATAGTAAAACTATTTTATGAAACATTTCACTAGGTGCTACTACATAAAAAAATAGTTTAGCTTCTATCTTTCCACAGCAAACTATGAATAATAGTGTATTTGGTTTCAGTTGTAGCTGTCCCGATTTTAAAACAAAAATTCCGATTTTTGTAACATTCCATTTCGAATTCAACACACTAGGTCTGGCAACACTAGCCCTTGGATCGCAGATACCTCCTCCCATCCCATGATATACGAGCCACTTTGCGACAGTTCCGACCAAGGGTTACCGAGTTTTGTTATTAAGAGTCTTACCGTTAACGTTTACGGTAGAAAATGTTGCCATGATTGCGATAGTTTATCAAGTTGTTTAGTTTAAAATTCTCGGGATTTTTCCGAAGGTTGCCAGCCGTAAATAATCAGCTGTGTTTTGAATTGCATTCATGTTATGTGCTCGTGTTAAGTGATAAGTAATTGGCACGTATTTTGTTTAAATAAATGGCGACCTCTGACTGTAAACTTTGTAAAAGTTATCTGTACAGATTACAAAATATTCTAGAAGTAAATGGCGTCAATTTTATTTCCTGTATATTTTGGTTCAATTTAGAGCGCGACGCAGATTATAATGTGTTATTGCGCTCATCTCAATCTTAGATACTGCTAAGTTTTCCTAATAAACTAGCAGTCAGAAATCATTTACTTCTGGCTATAAGACTGTCCCCTTTCTTCTGTAGTAGTCACTATTTAAAAAAAAAACGTATGTGAGAATATGCCCAACCCTAAAACATTACCCACATAGAACCGAAACACTAATCCTAATTGCAGAGTCCCATCAAAGGTCTGTGTCACATACAACGACGTAACACTTTACTGTCAGCCCTACTCTCCCTTCAGCCCCCCCTCCCCCCTCAAGTCTCTGACACTCCTGTCAGTCTCAGCACTTGATTTTATGAACTAGCACTCTCTTTTGTAAATTTGAATATATCTCCGATGGAGGGAAGTGCTTTAAGCACTTTGCCTGCGAATCTGCATCATTAATTTGGTGCACTGATGACATTTAGGATTATAGGCCACTATTATAGATAATGAAAAAGGATATGGTACTGTTAGAGGATATTGCAATGATAGATGGTTTGCTTCGATTCTTTGAAATTTGTCGTTATTTTACCTATAGAAGCTATTTGTCGCAGGGTCGCAGCTGTTGATTATACACAAATTTCATCGGTCATTCATAGGAATGACAGATAAAATTTATGGTTACAAAAAAAAAACTGGAGCCCTGATACAGTAAGACGGGGTCGCGGCAGGCCGCGAAGGAGATGGCGGGACGAACTGGACAGGTTCTGTCCAAATTGGAAGGAGGACGCACGAGCTCGCGAGAAGTGGAAGGAGTGGAGGGAGGCCTTTGCCCAGGAGTGGGACAGAACAGGCTAACAAAAAAAAAACTTGAATTTTGTCATTTTAAAATTTCAAATACCGGAGAAGAGAACAAAGTTATTAAAAAAGAGAAAAGTAGATTAATTTAAAATACATAAGGAGTTCATGCTATTTTTAAATTACATATTTACAAGAGTGTCTCATGTGAATGAAAATAAATAGTACATTTAAACTACTTTCGTTATAGACCTACAGAAATTACTACAAATATTTTGACAAACCACGTGGCTTGTCCCCAGAGGATTAGATTATACATAAGTATAAACCAATATTTAGGCATGTTGGAAAACGTAATGACATAGATAAGCCGGCCATGTTTACATTTGCGCGGGAAATATGACAGCTGTCTCTTGTCACTTGCAGTTGACATAACGAACGACAAACAAGCATTTTATTATTACATTTAAATTCGAATAATCTTATATTTCAATGAAAATAATAAAGTAAAACCTAAGAGAACTAGAATTTCCAGTAAAACTGCGTGTCTGTGCCAGTCAATTAACACTTTTATTGCCTGGGGAAAACATGAAGAGAAAACGTGATATTTCCATACGTTTCTGATTTTCCGATTGCATTTTGTTTTCATAAATCATTACTTGATAAATAAACCGCCAACAACATTTAATATCTGGCTTTTAATTTTATATTTCCTTTTAAGCAATTATTATAGATTTCCGTTTATAACAAAGGTCTTTCAGTGGTACCACTTTGATATTAAGCTGGTCTAGTCTACGTCAGGGGGCCTACCATGAGTGACATGACAAGAAAGAGACAGAGCTATAGGTATCTAGTGCCATCTCGTTTCTACATTGGAACTATTTTCGTCAGGGCGTCAAGCCACCAAGTTTTGAGTTTGTAGCTGGATAGCACAATATTACAAGTTGCTTGATTTCATCGCTTCTAAACCGCTTATACCAATAAACCTAATATTTACTTTGAAAGTATGAAATTGTTCAGTTAGATTGACGATAAACCCCATAATAGTAATGGCGATTGCTTAGCTTCCTTAATAAATCACTATCAAATACTTTCAATGTTTATTAAGGCTAGACAGCAATCAGTCAGTGTAAGTTTCAATATTTAATTAGAAGTTTTCCTTTGATCGAGTGTGTTTAATCGGCTGTAAGGGCCATCGCTCACCGCGAGCTTTTGCAGCGATGCAGTCGCGATGCTATGTTTGTCTGTACGACGTTTGCCCACGTAACCACAGCTTTGCATCGGTACTATTCAGGGTTAACTTTTCCATTGGCTATCACCCTTGAATTTCTTTTGACAGTTATAAGACCTTGAAGCCCCAAATTACCCAAGAAATCCAACTAATTTCAGACACGTTACAAACTTATTTGATATTTATTTGCTTGCTTTTGCATCCTAGATTTGCTCTATTCTTCGATATTCCATTACCTATCCAGATATCATGTGCCAGACCAAGGCTTCTAATTGGTTAAACTTTACATGCTAAACGCGCGGCACCTATCCTCCGGATTCCATTCTTCGTTCTCCAGAAACAATCTTCCTTTTGCATATTCATAGTAGAGCTATATTAGCTTAGACAAGTGGAAAAGTATAGAATAAAACGCTCTGTAGCCTTTAATTGATTTTCAACTTTGCATCTGAGAGCATTAAGTTGAAATTCTATGAAAGACTATACAGCGTTCCCGTTTATCGTTTGCCACTTTATAGGAGAACTGGGGTGGAATTACAACTCTTAAAACCAGGCTTATTCCGGCGAGTGAAAGTGACAGAGCTATACAAGTCGTCTAGCGCCATCTCGTTCACTCACTGGAACAAGTCTGGTTTGGTGTGCGTATGCATCACTTCTGCCGCACGTTGCAAATGTCAAACTAACGCACGACAAAAAGTCGTTGTGAGCGTGCATCCTAAACCACATAATTGATATAAAGTGTGATAAATCTCTGCACTGCCATAACCGCAAGTTATTATTAAAGTAATCTGAGAAACAATTTCGCTTTCATATTTGATATCCGCTTAAATAGCAGTTAATGTAAGTTTGTAGAGAGGTAAGATTATACGGTGTGGGTTTAGCTGCCTTTTTATATTAGTAATATCAATATCTGTAAATTACTAGGTTTTACTTGGGGTTTCTAATCGGGATCCTAATCCCGAATAATAAAATAGTTATTTTTTAATATTTTGTCCTGTTTTACTGTAATACTTTCCTCTACCACTATAAACGGCGTAAAGGCGTAAATACTCACGTAGACAAGCCGATTAATAAATAAACTGAATTTCGCACAAAAAATGTAATTTATGATGATGATGATTGATGGCAAAAATGATCTTATTTTCTATGTCAACATCAATATCTTGTTACCATACTCATCTCTCTCTCCATATCCCTGATAGACTACCATGAGCTGTTAAAGCGGGAGTAGTTCCATTGTAGGAACGAGATGACGCTAGACGACTTGCAAAGCTTTGTCTCTTTCGCACAGTGGAAATATTCGAGACGTCATAGTAGGCCTTCTAACAGGAGCGAAATTAACCAGTATGAACGAAAACAACTCATCACTTGAACTCAACGGTTTAACCTTCTATTGGTGACGTGCCGTCAATTTGACACCTATTAACTAAAACCACTGAATATGTGTCGAACAACTGTTTCCCCTCACCTGCACTTCTCAGTAGCTGCATTTAGCTCAGTTTGGCGTCCGATTTAACAAAAATTGGTCATTACAAACGCACAGATGATGAGATATAGGATATCCGACGTCAATTTGACGTCACGTCACCAAAAGTGTCCGTAATTTATACTATTATCAAGTTGCAATTTTTCACTGAAAATTAATCCAAATGACGAAGATTACGATTATTAATACTGAGATTTTAAAACAAAATAGCAGTAAGTTTCGGCATGATTTTGAACAGAATCACTGAGTGGAATCTGATCGTAACACGAAAAGTGACCAGAAAGTCCAGAACCTGACACGGACTCCGAGGATGAGTTTTTTAGTAATTTGAAAAATGATAGGGTTTTGTTGCTCAATAAGTGCCGCAAAAAATAAAAAAAGAACATCACATCTATACAAGTAGTGCAATAATCCTGCCTTTATTACCTAAAATAAAACCCACTCCTCACCAAATTTATCTTTTTTTTTCCACTGTAGTAGTATGTTAAATCATTTTTTTTTCGTTACTTATTAAAGTATCAATAAGAACTGATCGTTGGATTTCATTTTGATTTATTTATTTAATTTAATCTTCATTGATTTCAATATCTACAAAAATGCAACGTGAATATTAATACTAAGTTTGTGTTAATAATATACGTAAAATTTTCTATTGTAATAATATATAAAAAGTGTTTAATTTATGAAAGTAAGATATCTACTTGTAAATAAAGCCATTTGTTTCATCTCCATGTACTTAGTTGTCCTGAAATTCGACTTTGCAGAAGTACGTCAAAATGACGGTACGTCACCAATACTGTTACTCAATCTGACGTCACCAGTAGAAGGTTAACCCCAAAATTCTTCGACGAAATATCCTAAATTCCTAACAAGTCGGTTACATGATAAGGCAAGTACCTCAGCCACTGATAAGGGATAGGTACCTACGCTGTAGGAGTCGCACGCCCGTCAAACCGATAACTGCTCTCGTGATGTATTTGTACCTGCACGATAACAGAGCATTGAACTATTGCCGATAAGCTTTTAACGTCTAAAGGTTGATCGAATTCTTAGGGAATTTGACACGGTAATTGTTTTAAGCTTTTGAACGAGAATTCCAATAAATTAACTGTTTTGTAATGTCGAAATTACATCCAAGAAGTCAATCCATACCTTCATGATAAAACTGAAGTTTTTGTTTTGTTTATTTGGTTGAACGCGGTAAACTCAGGAACTATTGGAACTAATTAATAACTATTTTTGAGTTGGATAGTCCGTTTATCGAGGAAGCCTAATATAGTCTAAATAACGTCACTTTGTGACCAATTGCTGCTGAACAGCGGGGATGCCACGGGGATCGGCTAGGAGACCATAATATCTTTTTTACCCGACTGCGCGACGCAAAGGAGGGTAATGTGTTTATCAGTCTATGTATGTATGTATGTATGTAAGTATGTATGTATGTATGTATGTATGTATGTTTGTTTCTATGTGGCGTTCTAGAGACCAAATGCGTAGGCCGATTTTGATAATTTTTACGTCAATCGATTCGTCTTAACCTTGCGAGTGTCACTAAAGACATGACATTAATCAAAATTCACCACAGCGACAACCAGACGCCATATTGTCAAAATGAAAAAAAAAAATGTCGATAAACTATGTCATGTGGGGTATCGTTGAATAGGTATTTTAAAATCATCTTTAGGTTCCTTTTATCATTTTTCATTTTAAATAATAGTTTAGGATTTATAACGATTTAAAGTTGTTTAGCAAAACAATAATTCTCTGAATAGTAACATAAAAGTATGAAATAAAAAAAAATATTTAACGAAAAACAAAAAACCCGACTGCGTTAAAAAAACTAAAAAGAAAGAAACAAGTCCAGTAGTTAAGAATTCACTCATTCACACTCACAGTCGGGGCCCATTCAAATTATACCAATCAAATCTTCCCAACGGGCCCCGACTGTGAGTGTGAATGAGTGAATTCTTAACTACTGGACTTGTTTCTTTCTTTTTAGTTTTTTTAACGCAGTCGGGTTTTTTGTTTTTCGTTAAATATTTTTTTTTTTTGATCAAGTACCTATAATTTCGTTGTGAGATCTAGGATAGTGGACAGGAGTGATAATGGCCCATTAGTAACAGCCCCAACTTACGAGTTAGTCCTTTTATCGAACCCAGACAGCCGCAATACTTTGTGCACTTTATTTCATCACAACTGTTCACGAAAGTTGATTTTCCAGACACCATAATAATCTTTGATTGATACTAAATCTAATATAATAATGATTGACATAAACATAATCCAATCAAACGATTAATCGTCATATTTCTATCATAATTATACGAAAACGCATTAAGGCAACTTAATCAATTTGCCGCTTTCACGGCGATTTTAATTCTGTTTGCTCAATTACAGAGCTTAAAAGCTTTTTTAATATATTTTTAATAGACCACCTTGGATAAATAGAGATAAATGAGTTGGGTTTATAAAATTACAATTGAACTATTACTTATGCATTATATTATCGTTACGACCTGAGGGGGTCTAAAACAGCAACTTTTAGCAATATTCTTAATGATTCACTTCACTATACTGAGAGAGGGTATAGCAACATAACCACATATTACCCATAACTACTTTTGAACTGTTTTTATTTTTTGTCTTTTCCTCCAAAGTGCATGTAACTGGCCTAATTGAAATAAATGTTTTGATTTTGATTTGCCGACGCCACTGGCTGTTCTTCATTTATTCATTTTCATTCACGAAATCAAACATTAGAAATATTTCTAAGTGACCTTTTTAGACCCGTTGCGCATACGATCCTCAATTAGGTACCCGAACCTTGCGCTCCTATATCTCTTCTGGTAGTCCTAACGATCAAGCTAGTTTGTAGCAAGACGTTCCCAGGTGCGGGCTCCATGGAGGGTGGGAAGCCAGAGAGATGAAGTCTACAATTACACAATATGGACAGCAAAAGGCCTAACAATACACACACACATACTTCACACACATCAAACACACTCCCAACTAACACACGACACACTCTTTCACAGAAACACGACACACGCACTCACACTTCACACAAACACACTGGAGCGGAGGCGAAAGCCGGTGAAACTCCCGAGGGGGGAGTCTTAGATTCCTCTCTCACCCCCGGATGCTCTGCGGCTTCTGCTGCGAGCTCCAGTGTGGGTAAAGGTCCGGCCATGGCGAAAACCGTGACCACGACCAAAACCAAATCCCAGATCAAACAAGGGACAACGGCGCTGCCTGGGATCAGTACCGCTCCCTCCAAAACCGAACCCGGAGGCAGGGTGCCTCTTATCCATCCACCCCCAGAAGTCTCCCCCCCCTCGCTGGCTGTGACAGGCCAGTCAGGGCCGGATTGCACCACCGGCAAAGCGTTCGCGCAAGCCTGGCAGGTGCAGGTGAGCAGGCGCGGTGGTAGGAAGGGCAAACCCGCCCGAATCGGCCAGCGTGCCGAACCCACGGGTCCGGGCCACACGACCCCGTCAGGACGGGGTAAGAGAAGAAACCGGCCGTCTAAAAAAGACAGGATACTAGCCCAACAGATAGGTAAGGCTACTAACACTCCAGCTAACATAGTAAGCTCGGACAAATTACACGGTGGGAAGGTATCTTTCTCCGCAGGCAAGCGTTCGCAGACCGGGGCAGGCACTAGCCGCCCAGGACCCAGCCATCAGCCATCTCGCAGCAAGACGGAGATACCGGCCCACAAACCCATACCGACTCGGAGTGAGCCGGCCGCAGCCAAACGCGACCTCAATGAGACCAGCTCACCTCGTGGTGAGCGCAAGAAGCCGCGTCTGGACCACTCCAAGCGTACCGAAGACCGGAGCTACGCCCAAGCCGCTAGCGCCGACCTAAACGTCGCAGTCACCTGCGAAAAGAGAGGCCACATTACCGAAGAGGAATCGGTAAAGATCCTGGAAGCCATCCAGTCGCAGATCCTCGTCGAATGCCTCCCTGACGAACAGAACCCATCGGGGCCGGTCTTCAATGCGAAGCCGCAGTACTCCGGGGGAGCCCTCAAACTTTGGTGCGACGACACCGAAACCTTAGCCTGGCTGAGGAAAACGATCTCCGGCGTGGCTCTTCCCACTAGTAGTTCGCTAGTGGTCAGGAGCCAAGCGGACATCGAGCGGCGTGTCAGATGCGGCGTCGTCATTCCTGACGAGCAGGGGGTTTTTAAAGAGCCGACCTTCCTAGGCCGTGCTCTTAGTTACCAGAACCCCTGGGCCGGCATCAAGCGGTGGGTACTACTGCACGCCAACAAACAGGCCACAGCTTGGTTCGTGGTGGTCAGCGTCCCTGAGGACCTTATACCGACCCTTACGAAGGCCGGACGTCGCCTCGCATTCGGTGTGGGGCGCGTCTACCTGAAGTTCCGGGGTCCAAACGGCCGATACGTCGACGTTCCTCAGGGATGGGATCCCGCGACGAACACCTGGAGGCTCCCAACACAGGCGGCAGATCCTCCTAGCTTAAACATCCCGGAAGCACCCAAGACCGCACCGGAGGCTGCCTCTGTAGCCACACCAGCGGTTGCAACTGCAGTGGCGAGCACATCAGCCGCCTCTGCCACCGCCACCGTGGAGACCATCCTCTCTTCGGATGGGGAGCCGGATGACAGCATTCTGTTGTCACCGGTTTCGCGTCCGGGGGAGGGTGGTTTCGACGAGGGCGACCTGTTCGCTGGGTTGCGTCTGGAGGAGGATGAAGAGGGCTCGACCAGTGATGGCGTCCCCTTCGTCGGCCTGTAAGGTCCTACAGGCAAACCTCCACCACAGTCAGACCGCGACGGCTCAGCTGCGGAAGTGGTTGGAGACCCAACACTCGGCCATCGTCCTGATCCAAGAGCCGTGGATCAGAGCCGGCCGCATCCAAGGAATAACAAATCTTGGAGGTAAGCTTCTAGTTACTACAGAACACGATCAACCCAGATCGTGCATCTACGTAACTAGTAACATCAAAACACAGTCACTAATTGACTTCTGTTGCAGAGACATATCAGCAATAAAGATATACATACAGCGTGACGGCATAGAGGTGCCACTTGTCTTGGCCTCGGCTTACATGCCTGAGGCTGAGGAACCGCACCCACACGACCTCGCCCGCCTTGTGAGCTACTGCGAGAACGCCGGGCTAGAGGTGGTCATCGGGGCCGATACCAACGCACACCACCCTCTATGGGGCATGGACACGCCAAACGAAAGGGGTAAGACCTTAGTTGATTATCTTTTCTCCACTAACCTAACCCTACTAAACACTGGCTCTGAACCAACCTTCGTCACCAGACGCAGCCGGACGATCATAGATCTTACTCTAGCCACAGAGGGTGCAGCGGCCCTCGTCACGGGCTGGCAGGTCTCCAAAGAGGCCTCCTGCTCAGATCACAGGTGGATCCTTTTTGATATCCAAACCTGTGCATCGCCAGTGCTACCGAGACGCAATCCGCGGAAAACCGACCGCGTTGCCTATATACGCCACCTTACAACCAAACTAGCACCCTGCAGCGACTTGAGAACGTACGAGGGGCCAATACAGATTGAGGAACACATCAACGACCTCACATCATCAATCCTAAACAGCTACCAAGCCGCATGCCCAGAAACCATTCCGCCAAAAACACCAGGTAAACAACCATGGTGGGGGCCAGAGTTGGACCGCAAACGCGGCAAGGTAAGGAAAGCGCTCAATAGAGCAATGAACACTTGTGCTGATGAAGATTGGGATGCGTACTATGCAGCCAAACACAGCTACAAAAAATGCATCAGATTCAGACGCTCCAAGGGATGGCGAAAATTCTGCGGTAGCATTGAATCTTGTCAACAAGCAAACAGGGTAAGGAAAATACTGGCGCAGCAGGACACTCCTGGTACCGTCACCCTCCGCAAGCCTGACAACACACTCACTACATCACCAGAAGAAGCGAGGCGCGTCCTTATAGAAACTCACTTCCCGGGATGCGCCTTCACACAGGTAATAAACTGGGACGATGTCAACCAAACACCATCAGACAATGATTGGCGCTATACCCACAAGGTCATAACGCTGGAGAAAATCCAGTGGGCGATCCAGTGCTTCCATCCTTTTAAGGCAGCTGGCCCGGACGGTATCTTTCCAGCACTGCTGCAGTGGGGAGGAACTGCCGTCGCACAAAGGCTTCTACCTATTATGAGAGCCTGTCTGGCCTTCAGATATATTCCTAAAGGATGGAGGGAAGTGAAAGTTATATTCATACCCAAGCCAGGTAAGAGTGACTACACCAACGCCAAATCCCACCGGCCAATCAGCTTAACCTCCTTTCTCCTGAAAACTATGGAGAAAATATGTGAGAGAGAGCTGAGGGATGGGGCTTTAAAAACAATACCACTTCATGCAAACCAACACGCATACAGCTCGGGTAAGTCGACTGAGTCCGCTCTCCACATGGTGGTCGGCCGGATTGAGGAAGCGATTCATCAAAAAGCCATATGCCTGGGCACTTTTATCGATATCGAAGGAGCCTTTGATAAAACAAACTTCTCCAGCATCAGCGCCGCCCTCTGCAGACACGGAGTTGAACAGGTACTGGTGGACTGGATTACTAATATGTTAAGCAAACGAGTGGTTCGCCTTGAAGAAGAACGGCTGATAGCCATGATAGCCAGAGGATGCCCACAAGGGGGGGTACTCTCTCCACTTCTTTGGAACCTGGTGATCAATGACCTCATCACCAGGCTTAACGGCTGCCACTTCTACACAATTGGGTACGCAGATGACCTCGCCATCCTCATCTCGGGGAAGGTAACTGGGACTATCTGCAACCTAACGCAACAAGCGCTAAGGATCGTAGAGCGCTGGTGCAGGGACTTCGACCTTTCAGTGAATCCCACTAAAACAGAATTGGTCATGTTCACTCAAAAACGATCACTTGGACCATTTCGCCTACCGAAACTTTTTGAAACAGAGCTCCAGTTAGCCAACGAGGTCAAATATCTAGGGGTCATCCTGGACAGTAAGCTAAACTGGAGTAGCCACCTCGAAAACAAGCTAAACAGGGCCTGCATTACCTTCTGGCAATGCAGGAGAATGATAGGTAAGAGATGGGGCCTATCCCCCAAAATTATACTATGGCTCTACTGCACAGTCATTAGACCCATGATCACCTACGGAGCCGTGGTCTGGTGGCCTCGCACCAGGTTAGTCACCGCCTGTAACAAACTACAACGTATACAAAGACTGGCCTGCATGGCGACAACGGGCTGTATGAGGACTACACCTACGGCAGCTCTGGAAGCCATGCTGGGCCTCCCTCCGCTACACCTGTTCATACAGCAAGAAGCTACATTGGCGGCGGTCCGTCTCGAAACAATACAACTCTGGGGTAAGAGGGAGTCACAACACACCTCGGTACTAAAAGGACTTTATGAGGATTTCCCCATGGCAAAGGCCATTAAAGACCGGGTACCCAAACAGTTTATCTTCGACAAGAAATACAAAATCCAACTCCATGAGGACCACCGCTGCGAGGGGCTGACCCCGGCGGAGCTACGGATCTTCACAGACGGATCTAAAACAGGTAGCGGTACTGGTGCTGGAGTCTTCTCAGAAGACCTCAACATCCGCATAACCAAACCACTGGGGGTCCACAACACAGTGTTCCAAGCAGAATGCATGGGCATCATCCTGGCGGCGGCAGCGATCGCAGCCAGAGAGGTAAAGGACCACTCAATTCGCATACTTTCAGACAGCATGGCCGTGTTGCTGGCGCTTGACAGCCACACGGTCAACTCTGGACTAATATACGAGTGCCACCAAAGCCTAAACCAGGTAGGTGAACACAATAACATAACCATTCAGTGGATCAAAGGACACAGCGACTCCCGAGGCAACGATGCAGCGGATGAACTCGCTCGAAGGGGATCGAGCTTGGCGGTGGTGGGACCCGAGCCCATAGTGCCACTCCCCTTCGGTTATATACGTACACTGGTCAGGGAACGTACAGGTAATTTACACCGTTGCCTGTGGCAGGATCAGGGTGAGTGCAGACAAGCCAAGGAGGCGTTACCCGCCATCAATAGCCGCTTCACCAAAGTCGTGCTGAGGCTAACCAAACAGCAGCTACGAACAGTTACAGCCGCCCTGACGGGACACGGCTCCTTTAATAAACACCTCTTTATTCTAGGTATCACAGACAGCCCCCTGTGCAGAGCCTGTATGGCGGAGGACGAGACAGCAGCGCATGTGCTCCTACACTGCCCTGAGATTGCTTCATACAGGGCAAAGTACTTCGGTAACCCAGGTACTCTCCGCGAGATTGTCGGCAACACGAAGGCGCTGCTGGCTTTCCTCGGCGAGCTGGGGTGGATCGAATGATTTCTTTCCCACCCGCACGCAAAATACGCGCATATGACGTGGAGTTGCGGATACCAGCCCGTTATACAATACAATAGGTACCCGAATCCGTTTAATTAATGCTACCTCCGTATTTCGGTTATAATTTTGGGTTTACTTCCAACTAATTCGTTGTTTGAAACAGACTGATGATGGAAACTGTTTTTATAGGAATTGCAATAAGTGCATTAATATTTTATTAGTCTGTAATGATTTTATTGTAATTTTAGTTCGTTTTCATTGAATGTTGTGAGTTAATAACCAGTTAAATATTTAGTATTCAATTTGATTACATTGGTCGTTTATTTACACACAACTTCCAATATTTTATTGTTACGTATATTTATTAAAATTATTTAATAAGTATTTGTCTGTTGTTTTATACTGTAATTTGTCTAATATTAACGTATTCATCGTGATTTAGGCTGAATTATGACCACTACCTAAAACAAAATGGCCGATCGTATCAATAAGATATTCGACGAAAATCGATGAACTATTACTTCATGAGGCCTAAAATAAACACTACCACACTTTATGCAAGCGAAAGTCTATAAATCTCCGATGCTTTTCAATAAATAAAACATCAGCAAATACTAGTTTCTGCTACCGGTATCGATACAAAATTAATCATAATGAAAAGGGGCAGATGTGTCCGCCTCTAAACTCTTGATTATAATTACACTACTTGCTTACACTGCAATTACACAATCGCGTATAGACCATCGAAACTAGAGGCCGTTGATAGCATATTAATTTGTTGCTTTCATTTATTAATTACAGCTTGTCGGCTATTGATATTTGTGGGGTAATTGAATAATACTCGAATTAATTTTGTTGTTTTGTAAAATTGAAAGTTAACAGCGTTTGTTTGATTGGTTTTTGATGGTTCTATTTCATTTAATTGAGAATTTTCATATTTGTAAATAAATTAATAAAGTTATGTAAGAACTCCAAAAGCTATAGTCTTTTTTTTAAGAGAAAATCATTCGAAGTTGCAAGCCACCACAATACCTTAGTACCAGTTCAGTGAATAAATTAAATTCAGAACATCCCTTCTGGACAGCCAAAACGAATAGAAAAATTCTCGCTTACGAATTAATCTTCCGCAAAAACTCGACTAGGAAGAATGCGTCCTCCCTAACCCTATAAAACGCAGGCGGGTCGTATCTACCCGCACCACGCGACGATAAATCAGAATTTAATAACGCGTTACGCTGCACTAATACTCACTGCAACTTATTTATAGAAATAACACTATTTATTTTCCGCATGTGTGCATGTAAAAAAGAACTTGGTTTATTTATTCTTGGTATTAACTGAGCACCATTTTAATACGAATGATACGAACTCTCGGCTTTTAATTTGAATCTGAACAGCAATTGAGAAGTGAGAACTAATATTTAAGATAAGTTTCTGCTTGCTTTTGTTGAATAGACCATAAATCATTCATGTTTATGATACTTGACATTGATATAACTCTCGTGTAGCTTTGTGTATCCAGCTTTATTGGGAATGTTAAATCCATTTGTAAGCTTATTTCATTATGAACTGCAGAAGTCCTACTTATACTCAAAAGGCTTTTCAGCCTTTCACACGATTGTTAAATCCATGGTAACGTCCAAATGGGTATCCTATTTCATAGAAACGTTCATAGGTTCAGCATACAAGGCAATTTGTAAAATGAAAATTAGCATGAACAAGACTGCGGAGGTGCTTCAGACAAATAGTTGTTCCCGTGTTCTCGAGACGATGCCCGTTTCAAGTGCACCGGTGGGTACGTATTTATTATGCTAATGAACGTCTGACTCCAGTGCTCTTGCCAGATTTTCTCAATTGTTACTCGATGTTTTGTATTTTCTTTTGTCATTCGCTGAGATTTTAATTTTGATGGCATTAACAACAAACCTCATTAACAAAAGTCTTTGTTTTCTTGCAAATCTCATCAGTACAAGTGTTTGCGAGACAAAACAAATGTTTTCTTCCACTTAACAAATAATGATGTCGATACACGTAAAATAGTGAACCACTTAAACGACATCATTATTCTTCAAAAGAAACGCCCCTGAAGCGTTTACACATGAAAGAAAAATGTACCCTACAGCGACACACACAAAGATATTTCGGCCTCCGTAAGACGTAACAACTCCATTCGAATTTGTCTGAGAAGAAAAATTGTAAGCACCTGCAACTAAATGCATTCGAGGAGGGGTGTTGGGGCTCCGTTTGAAGTGCGCTCATTTCACACGCGTCTGGGGGGTTGACATGTCGTATCATTACGGACATGTGTCGAGGGTGGCAAGTTTGTGCGGATAATTCGGATGTTTTGAGTGCCTCGCGGATCTGTGAGCCGCAGCGAGCAATGTGAGGGTTAAATTGCGCACAGCTGTGTAAAACATTGTCAATATTATTATGTTCTGTTTAATTGACTTAGGTTTATGGGTTGGGTCATTACTTTCCATCATGACCTTTTATTATTTGATGTCATGCCCGTTATTTATGCTGCATTAATATTTACGGTGCATTCGTTTTAGAATCATGTTCCTAACTATAATGCTTATACGTTTTTAACAGCAAAAACGTTGTAGTATGTGCTTAGTTAATTATGAAGGAAACCAAAGTCATTCTCATCAGTCTCCCACACAAAATTCTTCTCACGAATTATGATAATAAAGTGATTAAACAACATTATCTTCAGCTCGCTAAAATAATTAAACTCGCTAATATCTTTAGACAAAGAGTTTATCCAACGAATTAATATGACATTATGCTAAAAGTTGGCTCGGTTGTTACCGTAATGACGATGCGAGTTAGCCGGAAACTCAATGCTGGAGTTTTCCCTAGTGTTTTGTCCGTGATGTTGGCTAGACTGGAAGAAGCCCCGCTAAATTGTTTCGCAACATTCAGGCGATCAACTTCTGCATACATCCTTATCCACACATGTTTACAGCGGATTCCTTTTGTCTGCAACAGCCAAGCTCGGAACTTATGCTTGTTTTTATTTTTCCTTTGATCGAAGTCCATAAAATTTTTATTTTTATTATACCAGGATGCAGTGAGCAGTGTTTTCGCAGCGACCAAAAATGTGAATGAAGTTCAATTGAAGACAATTGGGGACAAACATTATTTTTATCAATCATTTTATTTATGCGGCAAATGATATTTCGCGAAGTGTGTCACCAGTCCATTAGACTCAGAAAAATCTTATAACAATAATCATATCTTCGGTAAAATCCATTATCTCTAAAAGCTATAATGCCCATATTAGATTTCACAGTTCCGCTAAGAGTACTAGTACGATCCCTTTTTTCGCAACACATGAACCCGAATCCTTTTTTATCTCCCTCGAATGATATAACGGACAATGGACTGCACAAATAGGAGCGAACAACCATCGTACCGTCACTGCACATGTGACGAATGACTAGGGTGCTGGGGTGCCGGGGTGCTCAAAAGTCCCGGGGTCCCCCGCACCCCACACTAAGTAGTCTCTTCTTATTGTTATTTACTTTTTCCCACTCGAAAAACAGCAGTACAGTGTTTGTTTTTCCCGTTTGTTTTGATTTAGAATAGTCGGAGATGCGTGTTATTTGAAGTACACAGCTACACATCACACTATACAAAACTAGTTTACCTTGAACTCGCTTTATATGATTTTGCCGCACATTGAACGATCAGCTTATACTAGTTTTGCATAGTTTTATGTGTAGCCGCGTGTACACGCGGAAATACGGTTGGAATCGTGTAAATAACTGTTTAATGTAGTGTACTGAACATTGTGAGCAGACATACTGAAATTAAGACTCATAGGAAAGGTTTAAAGGTTTGTCTGGACTTTATTTGAAAGATAAATACATAGACCTGCAGATCCATGAAAAGGGAAGAAAAAGCCCTTGACTCTTCAGTATGGCAGCACTTGCAAAATAATGAGCCCAGCAGTCCATAACAGCCATAAATAATTCTGCTGACGAGACACGGCAACCAACTTTTATACGGGTTCTCAAAAGTTTAGATTTATAGAGGAAGTTACAAAGATTTATAGAGATTTTAAAGTGTAAAAAACTCTATGAAAACACATGAATGTATCCATACCAACAATAACTTTTACTCCTTAATGTCTTGCAGAATTAATAAAAATAGGCCTTGGGTTGCCTTGGGTTAAGAAAAGCCCTAAGATATGACATGGGATAGATTTTAACCCTGTGAGACACTCTCGTGCGTTAATTTCCGGCTTCAAAACAGACAAAGCCGCAACCAAAAGCCAGTATTCCATATATTGATTTTAACATTAGTCGTGAACCAACTCGAACACTTAACGTTTCCGTCGGCTTTGCTCACAATAATCTTCCTTACAGGAATAATTTCGCTCGTTTCATTTCGGTTATTGGATTTTCCGGAGAGAGCCTGAAATTCAGTTCCGAGTTGATATTTGTAATAAATTTTGATGTTCCCTTTAACGCGGTCTTCAGTTTTTATTGTTCGCTTCATTTGCATTTATTTTAGAAAGATTTGACCTCATTTGTTTGGTTTAAGATTTCCGATGATAACATAAAACTGTGAATAAGTTATTGAACTGTATTTTAAAACTTTGAAATATTTTACTTCTACTTACTAACAATGCGAAGTGAGAATGAATGGATGGTCGAGAAACCTACATGGATAAAAATATACCAAATTTGTATAAAATATTACATACTGATACTATCCAATCCGTGATATTTCATTGAAATAATATTTCTACGAAGGCGAATCTGCAGGCAAAAGTTAGTAGTCAATAAAGTTCACGTCCATATCCATTTGTAAATATCTTATTATAATCATTTGCCCATTCGTAAAAATGTCAGCCGGTTCCATGAGTTCCGTCAATATTATTCACAATAAAATAAATCTTGGATTGATAAAAAAAGCTCAACATCTGCTGTTTAGTATATAATAATACTTTTCAAGACTAATAGGTGCGTATATTAATAGATTTTTAGTAGCTCGATCTAAATTCTAATATTATAGGTACTTGTTTTGTTTCTGATATTAAAAAAATCAGTCTTCACTTCATTGGTTTTTCAGAAAGGAAACGTAGTACCACAGTATAATTACCGTGGTAGTACTTACTCGTACAACCCGTCTGTATGTACGATACGAAAGAATTGTGAACTTTTCTGCGATTTCAGAAAAAATCGAGCTTCTTGCATAAGTAGGTATAAAATCCGAATTTTAAACAAAACAAGAACAAATTGCAACTGCAGCTTTATTCACTGACGAAAACAAATGAATACATAAGGGAAGCAATGGAGTACAAAAACGTCCCCAAAACCTAATGTATCGAGTTTCCATTGCGGACATATTATGCCCGAAGAGAAGTACACTCCAGTGCATGCAGCGAGACCCACTGCCTATAAATTGTTAGTAGTGGGAAACAAAGCTCCCGTGAAAATACCGCAACGCTGCAATGTGAAACATAATTGAGGTTAACGGAACGAAATTTAAGTTGGCGTACGTTTTCGTTCTTTATGAACCGACGGCAAAGTGAACGATACTTTGGTTAAATCCTTGCTGAACTCTACGAATCCATGTTTTTAATAGCTTGTACTTAATGATTCGTTTGTTTAGAGTTAGTATTGTCCCGGAGAATTGTACTATCGGGATGAAATGGTCATATTATGTCTTAGTCAATATCGTGAACTATTTGTGTGCCAAGTATCATCCAAATCCGTTCAGTAGTTTTTATATAATTAAGTAACAAAGATAGTATCTACGCATCAACACCTGCACCTTTCGCATTTTAAATACAACAAAACACGAGTACTGAAAAGTAACTTACTAAAATAAATCACTTACACATGAAGAATCATCACCAAAATTCAATAAAATGACGAATTAATAATCATGTTAAATGACAAAATCATTGCAATTACAGTTTTTATCACTGTATTTTAATCATAATCAACTCAGCGGTAATAGAAAATTACAATAAAATTCATACCAATCATGAAAATAATTTAAAAAATAACATGTTCAATTTCCATAAATCGTAGGTAATGTCAATTCATTAACATTTTTGATGTCATTTGTGGATAGTACTTTAAAAATAATCGTTAAATAATAATTTATTAAAATGTATTCACGATTTTTATTGCTCGACAGTGGATATGTTTCTGATAATATAAAGTGATTTTGGATAATAACAAGGCTCGTGATATTCAAATTCTCTCACTTCAGAGGTTTTTGATAATTAACTACTCATAATTAAAAGTGTTTATAGTTAATTGATGGCCCTTAAATTTTACTTTGTCGGCTAACCTATCTCCTATAAATTGAAAGAGAAAATGTAGGAAGGCGTGAATTTTTTAAACTTTTATGTAATTGTTAATTAAGCAGACTAGTGACCAGTACCGTTAGCACAAATTTTCAGTTTTTGAGACGTAAAGTAAACTGGAACATTGACAATTTTTAACTGACAATTTTCAAGGAAAAAATTAGTTCATTCTTCGCACACCAGAGGCGCTGTTCCTTTTTTCCCACGTTTTTTCATACAAGAAATGCTGTAAATACTGGAAAGACGCTGTAAAGTATAAGAGTGAAAACTCGTGCTATGGGTACAGCTCCTTCGCACTTCTCACTGCATCGTCGGTTCCACATTCATCTATATATTATTATACAAATACATTAATTTACCTATATACCTATGCCTATATGACTATCAGGGTCTCAGGACTTCCTAATCAGGTAACCAACTGAAACTTGCAAAAAGTGTAAGCAATTATGTGGTCGGCGATGAAGCACGCTTGACTAGAAGTAACTTATTCACTCTTGACTTACTCCATTTAGAGACAAAGTAGCACTTTGTCAGCGCAGATATTGATGTAACTATACATCAGTGGCGCAGGGTAAAATTTCTTGAGAGTGAACCCGGACCAAAACGTGAATTCCAGTAACTATTGCTCCAACCTAGACTTTTTAGTTTAAATATTCAACCCAAATTCTCTGCGATTTTTGAAAGATCTACTTGATTTCTCTGGTCTTCCATCATCAAATTTCCTTATAATGGGACCACTTTCGAAAATATCTTCTTTACAACAAAAAAAAAAAATTATCAAAATCGGTTCATTAACGACGAAGTTATCCCGCTAACAAAGAACCAACAAAAAAAATGTGATATACTTACATACGGACGGAATAACGTACGGACCGTACGGTTAACAAATTGAAATCACATGTTATTGGTAATCTCAATCATATCACAAAACGATGAAAAAATTATTATGTTCACACAACCTTATACTAATCGCCTTCACACCTTAACACCGCGATTCAGGGTCGTGACGTAAATGCACAGCGCCATCTAGTTGAAAACTTTGAAACTAACATGACACTGTTTTACGATGCACACTGAACACTTAGTAAACAATACTATTGAACTGAACTAACTTTGATATTACTGCGCTAACTACACAAAACTTAGAAATTTCAACAATAATAATACCAAGTATAATGCAAATGGACAGGTGAAAACAATAAACACAAAAATATAAATATAAAGCGCGAACCAAAACTAATGTGAATCTGTCATCCGAATAATACTATCTAAACGAATTACGAAGTCCAGTATCATTCTATCTCGTTCTGGCGTACGCATTTCATATTTCTATCCTTATCATAAGCCGGTAATATTCGGCTTTCCAGCGTCCTTAAACTAGCGGTGTTATATGGCATCAAGCTCACGATCGGTACAAGAGAAACTATGAATTAAATGAACTGAATTCTGGATTCGCCTTGCGGCTTACAAACGTTATCTGTTTGGCGTGGGTTGAAATTGCGCGGAAAAAAAATGTAGGCGTTTATTTATTTTTTTTATTGTTCTTTTCATAATTTGTTTATGATAAATGAAAATAATAGATACTAGTATTTGCTATATTTCGAAAGGCAAGCCGATAGGAATCGTGTTGTTAGCTGGCTTCGGGCCTGCTATACATACAACTATATCGATACTGAGCGAAAATGTTTGTTTTTCCGTTTAAGACTTTACATCCTCTAGACTCTAGAGGATGTAAAGTCGTAACCAAATCCAATATGGCGCCCTCTAAATATTGGATTTGGTGACACGTCTCATCTCATTTGTCAAGTAGTTTAGAAGTTGCGAAAGAACAAACAATTGTACATACATAAATACCGGTGGAAATCATAATCCTCCTTTTGGCTTTGCCGCAGTCGAATAAAAAAGAAAAACAAATCAAAAAGCAAATCTCGTTACCACCCAAAACAAATGAACTTCCAATTGAAGAAATTAAACTAACTACCTAATAAGTATGCACGCAAGTGTACAGGCGAGGCGGGTATTACGGTAGCAGATAATTACTGGGGCTCAATTACACTGTCGATAAACGTAAAGTAAGAGTCAGAATTAATTGATATTAGATCAGTGGGGAAAGTCACCCGTTGACCGCAGTTAGCACCCTAATGAGTTGGTTTATGAACTAGGAAACTTGTTCCTGGTCGCCATATTTGTTTATGGGATATAGGCTGACCGTAGAGAAATTAAATTAGCTGTATCTGGTAGGAGATATTGATACAGATTAGTCTAATTCAAAGATTTTAGAGCTAGCTCTAATTGCTTCTGAATGTTAAAAACTTCATCATGATGAATTAAAAGCGAGTCTCGTTCCAATTCTACCGATTCTAAGCATTTGATAAGACGTTATGATGGGAGGTGGCAGTAAAAGAAGTACATATTGGTGTATTAACAGCTAGATATGTGGGCACTGCTCAGAAGATTAATTAAGACTGGGGAATTTAACACATAAGGAGCGAAACTTATTCCCGACGTGGACTTTTCCTATATGGGAAAAAAAAAATTACTGTAAAATTACAACTTTGAAAATTTCGGTAACGATATGTGCTTTTTCGCTGAATACTTTTGGAAGGACACAGCCTCATTCCACCATCATCGCCTCTTGGTCACTTACAAATTTTGACCCATTTATAGATAAGCGTTTGTTAAGAACTACGAAGTTTTAATTTTCACAAAAACAAACTGACATTTGTTACAAACTGTGGGTGTTGTTTAACACCGCGCCCTGACCTTTCCGAGATCAAATGTGTGAATAAAAACAAAAAAATATGTGTTAATAGTATTACGCAGTTTGATTAAAATAAGCTAAGAGGGTCGCAGGGGTTATCCATAAGTAATAGTTGATAAGCGTTTTAAAACGAACATTAAAGTGTTTTATAGTGGTATAAAGCTCAATCAAATATACATTGTGTTAATTCGAATACTGGAAAACTTTTGTATGAGAAATAAATATAATACTGACATTTACTTGTCCATTTGCAGAAGGACATTATTATGTGTTGAAATTTCGAAATTTTATTATCAAGTCAATTTATTATTTACTTTTTAAAACACTAGCTTGTGCCCAGGGCTTTAGTCGCGTTATAGTCAGAAAAAAAACTTCGAAAATTGATTATGACAGTTGGCAATTGGGGCTAAAGAGCTTTTCATTTATAGAGAATTTCCCCGTGGTTTTACCCCCGCTACTCGGCTCCTATCGATCGTAACGTGATTTAGTTTTAGCCTATAGCCTTCCTCGATAAATGGACAATCCAACACAAAAATAAATTTTCATCTTAAACCAGAAGTACCTGAGATTAGCGCGTTCAATCAAACATACTCTTCAGCTTTATAATATTACTAGCACTTCGCCCGCGAATTCGTCTGCGCGTATTAAAACATAGCCTATGTTACTCGCAGATAATGTAGCTTTCTAATGGTGAAAGAATTTTTAAAATCGGTTCTGTAGTTTTTGAGTTAATCCATTACAAACAGACATTTTTTCCTGTTTATAATATTAGTGTAGAAGTACAGATTTTCGGAATTGGACAAGTAGATCCGTACGGATCTGGAACAGATATTTTATATTCCATAATAAATAGTCCCAGAACCAATAACGAATGATTTATCCTTACACAACATCTCATTATTAAGTTCCACAAGAAAGGACCGAGTACATCACTCAGCAAAATATCTCAGCGAATGGAAAAATCTGATTCGCTTATAACTCTTTTAGGTCGGGACCCGTCGGATTTATGTTCGGGGGAAATCGGTTGCTTTTCCTTCTTCAACTACGTAAATCATTTTCACGTCGCAAGCCTGGGCGCGGTGCTATTCGCTACACATATTTTGTACACTTTCTGCCTTGAGAAAGTGTACAGTGTAGTACGAGGCATAAGGCCCACGGAATTAATTAATACCGGTCTAGGTTCGTTATTCGGAGTTTTGGTGATTAGTGGGTTGTTGATTTGTTTTTTTTTTTGAGTTTACTTACAGATATCATAGATAATACTGTTACAGTATGTAAAATACTGGTAATAAGCTATAGATATCTAGATAGAATGGAAGCCGCCCCTCACATTGTTTGGAAAAAGATAGGCACGTGATGATGACCTGTTTCTAGCGCTCGTTTTATAATAAAACTTAATTATTGACTTGTCAAAATTCACCGCCATCTTGAATTTTAACACTGCTCTTAAAGAAAAACTTGCCACTTTAAAAAGTGGCCCATTATTCGTCCCGGACTTGTACATGCACACATCCTCGGGACTTATTTGCCAATTTAACGTCTGTTTCGCTGGAAAAATCTAGGCGATTTGCTTGGCTGCCTGCAAAAGGTCGTGCATCAAGTACCTACATGAATTACGTTGCTCTGATTTTATTTTGTAGTAAACGGATTCCGTATGGATCGTTAGCAGCAGCTTTTTGGAATTCGCGATTCGTAAATACTAAACTTTGTGGGCTGGGTAAATATATTTGGCCGGATTTGTAAATGTTTTCTTTTTCGCATGATTATGATAAATTGGCTTGTTTTTATTGTAGATGTAGATGTTTGTTTGTATAAACAGTAAATTTATTCGCACAACAAAAATAGATTTTTTTAGAAATAAAGGGTAGTACGAAATTTTTTTCTAGGTCACAAATTGCAAGCTGCTAAATATATTGATTAGATTATTATCGCGTTGATTAAAAATTTATTGATGAATTTAAACTTGCCATTAAAAAGCAACCAGTAGCTGAGGATTGCCATTGCCATCTTATGCATAGCCTATTCCTAATTCTGTTGCGATGATGCAGCTGAAAAACGAGTTCTTTCACATGGAATGATTGCCTATACTATCCACATCCACAACCCAGTTAGTACTGAAAACATTTATGTGGCACGATTTTCTTTGAAAAAACATTTTGTTATTCATCTTGTTCAATCTAATTTTATTTTCTACTACGAGACATTAATCCTATCGTCCTTTTATTAATTTCGAAATCTTGAATTTTAATTTTATTAAAGTTTTCACTGAAGAAGCCACTGAAAAGCTTGAAACTGAGGATTTATTAGAACAGCTTTAATATAAAAGATTGAGAAAATGAAATATTTACATTCGACTGGTTTCATGATAAAATAAATTCGTAGCTCTTGAAAAATTGGTCTTTTGAGCCTGAAATTAAAATGGAGCCTACAAACAATTGAAAATAGCCTTGTAAAATGAGTTTTATAATTAATTGTATCCATACTTTACTTTTTAATTTATTGTCTAGTCTAGTCGACTAGTCTAGTCGCTGCTCGTGACTTCGCCCGCTTAGATGACAAATACTAGCATCTGGCACTCTGCAAGACCGCAACAAAACAGTTTAATTTTTGAGTAGTTTCGTATTCATACAGCAAATTTAAAAAAAAACCACTATAGCAAACCTTAATTATTAATTTAGATAAGTAACATAGTATTATAGCATTCGAAAAAAAAGAAAAAAAATGATAGAAAGACAGAATTGCAATACGGGAGATCTACAGCGAATTTGAACATCCCAGAGTCGTTAATACCTTGAAAACACTATCTTTCAAAAGTCCTTGGTCACTCATTGATCCTAGGTAAAGACAAAAGAAACGTACAAAGTGGCAGAGAGGGATCAATTAAGATAAAAACGGATTAAGCGATTAAAACTACTTTTAAACTAGTCTTTACTTTGAGTCTAGACATTCGGATATTGGATAATGACGATTGGATATGAAAGATCTATAAACTGGAGTTAGATAGAGCTCTATTTATCTATGTCTATTATACCAAGAAGACTCGCAGTTATTTTTATGTAAATTGTCATGTTTTTGCTCGAGTGTGCCACGATGCATAAACGACTAAAGAATAGAAACAATTGTTTTCTCCATTTTAATCGTCACCATGCTAGTATGCTGGATGATTATGCCCGTATGACCCGCTTGGTGGATTATGGCCCACTTCCTCTCACAGAGAGGAGGCCTGTGTCCCAGCATTGGGAACATTATAGAGTGATGATGACGATGATGATGCTAGGGTGACATAAAACACTAAACTTTGTATTTTTTTTCTATTTTTGCGAAGAAAAAAATGAATTGACACATGTAAGGAGACGCCTCAGCAGTGGAGTGTGAAGTAATCATCTATAAACGTTACTTTGTCATTTTCTTTTCTAATCGTTACTTCTGTGACTATTATCGAAAGAAAGAAAAATACATAATGTCGAAGTCAAATGCTCGAGCTAAGTCACGTTTAAAGATTTCGGTCTCTGCAATATAACTATGAGTAGATAATAAAACGTTTGATGAATCAATCAATTCCAATTGAATTGATCCGTTACTTTTAGTGCAATTCGATTGGTTTTCATGATTTATCTTTATTCCGTTTCAGTATAGCAATAAAGATAGTCGATACTGTAATTTCGGTTTTGATGCCAAGATTTATTGAGATGAAAGCTTGAAATATTTTGCAGTGAGATCTGACTTGTATCTAGATTAGTCCTTAGTCTCCGATAATAAAATATAACATATGATACCTAATGGTTATTTTTCCAGCTATCCAATGTCAAGATTTTAAATTCTAACCTTAAATATGAGATTTAAATTTTGATGGCTTATTTGTATGACAAAGATTTTTTGCAACAGTCCCCAATTTCGCCAAAAGTGTCCCAGCGTCCCATATCACCCACTAAATTATAACTTAATAATTTGTCGTCGTATATAATTTTTAGGGTTCCGTAGTCAACAAGGAACCCTTATAGTTTCGCTATGTCCGTCCGTCCGTCCGTCCGTCCGTCCGTCCGTCCGTCCGTCCGTCCGTCCGTCCGTCCGTCCGTCCGTCCGTCTGTCCGCAGTTTAGCTCAGAGACGCACAGTACTAGAGAGCTGTAATTTGGTGTAAATATACGGATTTGTTGTGCCAAAAAAGTGGTAAAATAAAATCTCGTAAAATATTTTTTTTAGGGTACCTCCAGTACTTACACGTAAAGTGACGATTTTTTTTTTCTCGCGTACCCCTTAGTGTGGGGTATCATTAAATAGGTCTTTAAAAAATAATGATAGTTCCCATTAACAGTTTTTTGATAAAAAAATTCGTTTGAGAAATATTAAGCTTTAAAGTGCTAAATTTTGCTCGACTCGAGTGTCCCCCCCCTCTACCAGCTAAACGGTTATGTTTGGGGGTGTGAAAAAATTCACAATAGTAGTATATATAACGAAGTTTAAAAGAAAATTATCACGACTGAGTAGGCTTTACAACTTTACGAGTAATAGTCGACCAACTTATAAAATGTACTTGAATTTCATATTATCTAAAACAAAATGTATCGGAGAACATGCTCTTCAACTGCAAATGTAAGTTTGTCAACTTTATTTTTATCGTTTTTTATCGTCAACTATTTTTAACTAACTTCAAAAAAAGGAGGAGGTTTTAAATTCGTCATAATCTTTTTTTTTATGTATTGTCCCCGATTTCTCAAAGACTCCTGGACCGATTTTGAAAATTCTTCTTTTTAAAAATTAAATTCAGCGAATCAGTTTAGTTAGTTCGCATAAGTATTTTGATGGGCAACTACGGAACCCTACACTGTGCGTGGCCCGACACGCACTTGGCCGGTTTTTTGTAATAAAACTGACTGCAGGATGTGCGGTCCCATGATTTATTTTAGTAATAACATTTTTATTTTCAAGGCGCGTGCGCATGCCGTTACTTTTGTGTAATTCATTTATCAGCAATATGAATTTATTGTTATAAGCTTTATAAAATTGAGCTCTGGGGGTGTTTTAAGAAGAGTTTTTCAATTTTGCTTATTGCGTGCGTGAGGTCCTGAGACAGCAACTTTTGAGCATACTGACATAGAACTACTTGCTTAAAACTTCATCGGAATTTATGATAAAAATGGCGACGTCAATTTGACGTAAAGCTATTTATGTTCCGTGCCTTCTGATGGTTAGCCAAAACATGAAACCATCCCTCCATCCCAGACTGGAGAGCTCTCCTGTCCAAATACTAATGTCCCTCTACAAACAAAATCTATGAACCTCTGTTCGTTTTCAAGTAGATTTTTTTTTGTCACAAACAAACTCAAAAATTATGATCAACGCCTGTTGTACTACCTCCCTCTTTTAACTAAGGTTTCAATTTGTCACTCTTGAACTCTTTTCTTCTAAAAGGAATTGAAAATTCAATTTTTCTACTCAAGAACAATACCAATATTTCACATAATGTAATCCCAGAGCTCTTTAAATAAAAACATCCCCGTACATAGAATGTCTAGATCTTCATTGATTACGTCATTTTTCACAACTTGCCTAGATCTCGTAAAATTCTCGCTACAAATGGCTATAAGCTAGAAATATGTTAGCCTCTTGTGAGGCTATTATGCTCGCTAGCTTTTATTAAAAGGCTAAAGTGGGAACTGGGGGTCTACCTGTATAAATTATACTAATTGTTATATAAGAGATAGCCTGCTTGTTGTTTGCAAAACTGTTTGTGTAATCGTTTTATCGCTGTTTTAAGTATTAATTTGACCATTAAGTGTTAATGTTGGTAATTACCGTATGAAATAACAAGGATATAATTAGAGGGAGAAGGCAGTCATTATGAATGTGTTTTACTATTATTGCGTGTAGGCACATGCCTATGCAGTAATGATCGATGTTGTATACACCCTTCATTTGAATTTTATTAATACGCTTTAACGCTTTTGCGTTTATAAAGATTTTTTTTTATATAAAGAAAGGATGCGAGCTGATGGAAGGAAGGTCGTTACTGCGGTTTAGCTTAGTTGCTATAGCGTCCAGTGTACAGATTCGGGAGGTCGGAGATTCAACTCTTGTCCACAATAGAATTTTTCTTTCCACAAAAATCTTTATGATTTGCGACGTATTCGTTCATAAATTGGATTTAAATCGTTCGTATAAAAAATGGATTTAAATCTTCTAAAATAAAAAAAGACAACATTTGCATATTTAACATTTAAAATATTGCAAATGAAGTAATAAGTTGACACTTTGATAATGTGTTCAAAATATTACACCTTTAAAAATGAGTTCATTATTACACTTGAGTTTTAAATTATTACGTTTTTAAAAACTGTGATACTTATTATGATTATTTTGTTACAGGTAAGAGGCCTTCCCTGAATAAATCCCGTCGTGTTTGTGAGTATAGTGTTCATAAATTGGACCCTACGTGAAGCCTCAACTTTTATTAATACTTATTTGCTTGTTTTAAAGTTTTGTAACATACTTACGGTTGTTTGTAAATATGTACTGTTTGAAAATGCAAGTCAAATGGTTGCATTTCAATTTGTAAACATTGTGTGTGTGTGTGTTTTTTTAAGGATTTATTTACTTGGACCTTTTGAAACGTTTTCGAAACGGGAATAGACGCCACCATTTTTTTATTTATTTATAAAAACAATAAACATTATTGTAACATAATAATGTTAACCAACAGCGCCCTCCTGTCAATGCCTTAAAAAGCCCAAAAAAAGTATTGCATTTACTTATTATTCTTAAATAATATCTTCGCTTACAAGTTTAACCAGTTGCATCGTAGAGTTTTCCCACACTCATAATTTATTACGATTTGCTTGGCTGCCTGCAAAAGGTCGTGCATCAAGTACCTACATGAATTACGTTGCTCTGATTTTATTTTGTAGTAAACGGGTTCCGTATGGATCGTTAGCAGCAGCTTTCTGGAATTCGCGATTCGTAAATACTAAACTTTGTGGGCTGGGTAAATATATTTGGCCGGATTTGTACATGTTTTCTTTTTGGCATGATTATGATAAATTGGCTTGTTTTTATAGTAGATGTAGATGTTATTTGTATAATCAGTTAATTTATTCGTAAAACAAAATAATAAAAACTTTTCTGTATAAGTAAAGGGTACATAGTATGACATGTTTTGCTAGGTCACGTTGCAGGATGCTCATTATATTTATAATCTTTTTTTTTCGGTAGATTATAATAATATAATAATAAAAAATATGTCTTAAAATGATACAAAAAAAGGAGTTTTCTTGATAAAGTTCAATAAAAAAAATTATCAGCTGCTAGTTATCACAAGCTTTTTTTGATGTGTGTGCGTCAAAGTAGCCATTTACTTTCGCGCGTCGTGACGTCGAAAAACGTGAAAACTCTTGATAAAGCCTAAACTGGACAACCGGTGAGCACTGAAAAAAAAGTGTAAATTGTTGTAATTTTTGGCACTTATTTGAATCTAATATAATTTTCTACTGCGAGACATAAATCCTATCAACCTTTTATTAATTTCGAAATTTTGAATTTTAATTTTATTAAAGTTTTCACTGAAGAAGCCACTGAAAAGCTTGAAACTGAGGATTTATTAGAACAGTTTTAATATAAAAGATTGAGAAAATGAAATATTTACATTCGACTGGTTTCATAATAAAATAAATTGGTTGCTCTTGAAAAATTGGTCTTTTGAGCCTGAAATTAAAATGGAGCCTACAAACAACTGAAAATAGCCTTGTAAAATGAGTTTTATAATTAATTGTATCCATACTTTACTTTTTAATTTATTATAGACTAGTCACTGCTCGTGACTTCGCCCGCTTAGATGACAAATACTAGCATCTGGCACTCTGCAAATGCGCAACAAATCAGTTTAATTTTTGAGTAGTTTCGAATTCATACAGCAAATTCAATAAAAAACACAATAGCAAACCTTATATTATTTATGTAGATAAGCAAAATAGTAATAAAGCATTCGAAATTTTTTAAAAAAAATGATAGAAAGACAGAATCGTAATTCGGGAGATCTACAGCGAATTTGAACATCCCAGAGTCGTTAATACCTTGAAAACACTATCTTTCAAAAGTCCTTGGTCACTAATTGATCCTAGGTAAAGACAAAAGAAACGTTCAAAGTGGCAGAGAGGGATCAATTAAGATAAAAACGGATTAAGCGATTAAAACTACTTTTAAACTAGTCTTTACTTTGAGTCTAGACATTCGGATATTGGATAATGACGATTGGTTATGAAAGATCTATAAACTGGAGTTAGATAGAGCTCTACTTATCTATGTCTACTGATACCAAGAAGACTCGCAGTTATTTTTATATAAATTGTCATGTTTTTGTTCGAGTGTGCCACGATGCATAAACGACTAAAGAATAGAAACAATTGTTTTCTCCATTTTAATCGTCACCATCCAGGGATGCTGGATGCTAGACCAACCCGCACTGGACCCGCGTGGTGGATTATGGCCCATTTCCTCTTACAGAGAGGAGGCCTGTGTATTGGGAACATTATAGGCTGAATCATCATCAGCCTATAATGTTCCCAATACAGATGATGCTAGGAAGACATAAACACTAAACTTTCTAATTTTTTTCTACTTATTCTTGCGACGACAAAATTGAATTTCGAATTGACACATGTATAGAGAGTTAGAGACGCCTCAGCAGTGGGTGAAGTAATTATTCTATAAACGTTACTTTGGCACTTTCTTTTCTAATCGTTACTTCTGGGATTATCATCGACAGAAAAATTCATATATGTCGAAGTCAAATGCTCGAGCTAAGTCACGTTTAAAGATTTCGGTCTCTGCAATATACGAGTATGAGTAGATAATAAAACGTTTGATGAATCAATCAATTCCAATTGAATTGATCCTTTACTTTTAGTGCAATACGATTGGTTTTCATGATTTATCTTTATTCCGTTTCAGTATAGCAATAAAGATAGTCGATACCGTAATTTCGGTTTTGATGCCAAGATTTATTGAGATGAAAGCTTGAAATATTTTGCTGTGAGGTCTGACTTGTATCTAGATTAGTCCTTAGTCTCCGGTAATAAAATATAATATTTATGTTACCTAATGGTTATTTTTCCAGCTATCCAATGTCAAGCTTTTAAATTCTAACCTTAAATATGTGATTTCAATTTTGATGGCTTATTTGTATGACAAAGAATTTTTGCAACTGCCCCCAATTTTGCCAAAAGCGTCCCAGCGTCCCATATCACCCACTAAATTATAACTTAATAATTTGTCGTCGTATATAATTTGTGTAATAAAACTGACTGCAGGATGTGCGGTCCCAATTTATTTTAGTATTATAATTTTTATTATCAAGGCGCGTGCGCATGCCGTTACTTTAGTGTTATTCATTTATCAGCAATATGAATTTATTGTTATAAGCTTTATTAAATTGAGCTCTGGTGGTGTTTTAAGAAGAGTTTTTTTAAATTTTGCTAATTGCGTGCGTGAGGTCCTGAAATTGTTGACAGCAACTTTTGAGCATACTGACATAGAACTATTAAGTATTACTTGCTTAACACCTGTTGGTAATGTATCTGTTGATTGATGAAAATGGCGATGACGTCAGTTTGACGTAAAGCTATGTACCGTGCTTTCTGATGCTTGGCCAAAATCAGAAACCTTCCCAACTCTTCAACTATGTTTTTCAGTCATGTTTCTGAGTGGTGCTCTCCTGTCCAAATGCTAATGTCACTCTACAAACAAAATCTATAAACCTTTGTTCGTTGTCAAGTAGATTTTTTTATGACAAACTCAAAAATTATGATCGACGCCTGTACTACCTCCCTCTTTTAATTAAATAAGGTTTTAATTTATCACTCTTGAACTCTTTTCTTCTAAAAGGACTTGAAAATTCAATTTCTCTACTCAAGAACAATACCAATATTTTGCCTTTAATCCCAGAGCTCTTTAAATAAAAACATCGCCGTACATAGGATGTCTAGATCTTCCTTGATTACGTCATTTTTCACAACTTGCCTAGATCTCGTAAAATTCTCGCTACAAATGGCTATAAGCTAGAAATATGTTAGCCTCTTGTGAGGCTATTATGCTCGCTAGCTTTTATTAAAAGGCTAAAGTGGGAACTGGGGGTCTACCTGTATAAATTATATTAATTGTTATATAAGAGATAGCCTGCTTCTTGTTTGCAAAACTGTTTGTGTAATCGTTTTATCGCTGTTTTAAGTATTAATTTGACCATTAAGTGTTAATGTTGGTAATTACCGTATGAAATAACAAGGATATAATGAGAGGGAGAAGGCAGTCATTATGAATGTGTTTTACTATTATTACGTGTAGGCACATGCCTATGCAGTAATGATCGATGTTGTATACACCCTTCATTTAAATTTTATTAATACGCTTTAACGCTTTCGCGTATTGTAAAGTATTTTTTATGTAGAAAGGATGCGAGCTGATTGATAAAGCGTCCGGTGTACTGATTCGGAAGGTTGCAGATTCAACACCTGTCCACAATAGAATTTTTCTTTCCTCAAAAATCTTTACGATTTGCGACGCATTCGTTAAAAATTGGATTTAAATCTTCCAAAATAAAAAAGACAACATTTGCATATTTTATATTTAAAATATTGCAAATGAAGTAATAAGTTGACACTTTGATAATGTGTTCAAATTATTACACCTTTAAAAATGAGTTCATTATTACACTTGTATTTTAAATTATTACGTTTTTAATAACTGTGATACTTATTATGATTATTTTGTTACAGGTAAGGCCTTCCCTGAATAAATCCCGTCGTGTTTGTGAGTATAGTGTTCATAAATTGGACCCTACGTGAAGCCTCAACTTTTATTAATACTTATTTGCTTGTTTTAAAGTTTTGTAACATACTTACGGTTGTTTGTAAATATGTACTGTTTGAAAATGCAAGTCAAATGATTGCATTTCAATTTGCAAACCTTTTGTGTTTTATTTAAGGGTTTATACACATGGACCATTTTATAGCATTTTCTAAACGGGAACAGACGCTGCTAATTTGATTTATTAAAAAAGTGTCCATTATCGTAACGTAATAATGTTAACCAACGGCCCTCCTGTCAATGTCGATCAATTAAATTAAAATCCCAAAAAAGTGTTGCATTATTTTATTTATTATTTTTAAATAATATCTTCGCTTACAAGTTTAACCAGTTGCATCGTAGAGTTTTCCCACACTCATAATTTATTACGACTTAAAAAAATATATTACAACCTCGGTATAATATTTGCAAGCAGTTTATAAAAAAAAAATGTAATGCTACTTTCTCATTGGTCCATATAACAGGGCAATAATACGAACCATAATCCAGTAGTCTGTTTAATATATTTTTTTATCTGTGACAATCTTTTCGATAGCCGTACTTAACAGAACTGATCGAAAGTCCGTATTAACTGTTGGACGTCGATTACCTCGTCAATAAATTGGCCTCACAACTCTCGTAATTAGCCCTCGATCAATTAAGAAGGCTTGAGCAAGATGAAGATATCATCTGATTATAGGGCTGACAGTTAAACAGGCAGATTAAGTATTAGCAAGTCAATCTTTAACTTGAATTGTCTATACTTTGATATCAGAACTGTCATTTTTTTATTTGTGTCTACGGTTTTTTTTTTATATTTCTCCACACATTAGGAATTTTTCCTTTGTTGTGGGTGCGTTACAAAACATAAAAACTTACACACAAACACCCAGATTCGGAAAAACTGCTTGCAGGTCATACAAATATTTCTTCCGTCCGGGGATCGGGACTAATCTCATTACTGTGACCCCGGATCGTAAAGGGCTATTGTAGGACACCGTGGATTTTTGTCAGTACGAGTCTGACAGTCCCTCCTGTTCTGCTCTGGGCGGGATGACTCATTAGATGATTTTACCACGATAAAAAAACACTGGTTGAGGAACAAAACATCTTGTTCTTTCATAATGCCCTTTACCGTACTCTGTTTATAGCCCTCAAGGGGTGATTCAGACCACTGTAGTTGACATCGTCCCTTAAAATATTTTTAATAAATAAAACAAATTGTTTCCATTACAACTAATTCGTTAGTTTTACGAACAGGTTTTACGTGATATCTTTCTGCGTGCTAGCTTTGAAGTCGGTTAAAAATAAGCATTCAATAAAGGTATATGGCCATAATTCATTTATATTTTTGCATTACATTCTGTCACTCTTAATAGTTGGTTAATAGAGTCTGTCCTATCTAGACTAATAAAAAGGGGTTTATAAAAGTTATTGCTAAAAGTATCTATTAATAAATATTATATAGAATATAGGGTAGTAACATCAATTTCCAATCAACGGGGACACGTGTTCGATTACTTTACAAATAGGATGATAACTAGACTTGATTAGTGATGTAGTAAAACAGTAAAACCAACGTTGCTTCAATTTATACGAGTAGACAGAAGTTTATGTTGACACTGGCGATTAACTAAGAGATATGGCCGACATTTTAATGTTTTGTTGCTCTTTTTGAACTTTGCACTCTATAAAAATAACGGTCAATGAGCCAAAATCAGAAGGCATCTCGATTAAGTTGGCAATTGATTAAGCAGGTTTTTTTGGTCTTCAAAATTCGGTATCTATAGAAGGGTGAAAGTCAATCAAGGAATTCACAGTATTAAAATATCACATTTTTGTCTTTCTAAATCGTAGCATCGCTTTTCATGTAAGATTTGTAAGAAAAATAACGGACTTTCTAGTGAGAACAATTTCTAAAATAAATGTCACATCCTAAATCAGTATGCAAACAATATAATCTTGATATACCAAAAACAAAACATAACTGTTCAAGTACTGTGAACTTAGACACAGCCCTAGATGGTCAACAATTGAAGGGACAGCATATGGCAGCCCTGTGCAGCGCCAATATATTTCGAAATAAAACCCGCTACGACCATATTCGTTAGCGAAAGTTGACTCTCTCGCGATGCAAAATTTCGCTATATTTGTATTAAGAGTTGGCGTGTCATAAACTTTACATCGACACAAAGTGTTCATAAAGCATGAGCAGTTGATGAAGATAAAATTCACGATTGTTATGTACTCTCCTTTTTGCTGCAACTGGACTAAAGTGATGACCCATCGTATCGCTCTAGAAATAAAGTTATTTTCTTGAAGATGAAAACTCGCAAATTATATTACCATCTTATTCTCAAGTCCTGTTTGTACCCTCTAGACTGAAGTGTAACAGCTATTATTATACACGAGGTCAATCATAATCGCGTTAACCTTTGTTCTTGTGATAGATAAACTTTCGTGAACTTGCTACCATAAGCGAAGCTAAACGGGTAAGGCGTTGACTGTCTATCGAGTGTCGTGAGCTAAACTTAAGACCCTGTTCCATTAAACTATTATGGCGATCTGACTAGCATATTCATCTTAGTTGGAGAGGTTGATAGGAATATTAATAATGGGCACAGCTTGTGCAAGATTGGAACCATGCCCATAAGCTGTAGGCGTTTGTCTAGTCCATCAAACAGATTGCGGGCATGAAAGTGCATCTTTGACCTCACATTCGGCAATCAAAGACCAAGACTATCTTTAATAATTATCCAATAAGACTTTCTTGAATCGAAACAACGCTAATAAAAGTTTTACTACACTTGTGGCTATTGTCGGTTTGCAATTTAAATTATAATCACAGTAATAAAGTTCCTTAATTAATGGAAGCTCACTTTGTAGTAAAGGGAAAATTAATGCCACCTTCGATGAACTTTCCCGCTATTTCTACATACACTAGTGTCTCCTTTCCTTTGCCCCGCATTTTTCAATTGACGTAGATTTGGTTATGCGGATTTTCGTTCGGATACAAGTTTCTGAATGTTTTTTGTGCGGCCCAAGTTGGCGTGGGGATGAATAATGATTTTGTTGCTGCTGTATCGGTCCCAGGTGTGGGCTGTGGTGCATGTGTGCGGCGAGTAGGTCTGCCAACTTTTGTTAATATGAATGCGGGACGCGGACCTTTTGAAATATTAACTGCGAAAGCTCTGCAACAATTACGTACGGCTTACTGCATTGGCATTGATATGAGGATTTGTGGATAGAAATATGTGTAGCTCAATGTCTGTATTTTTTCTTTTGAAATGGATAAAGCATGTATTATTTATTTTAGCGCTACTATGTCGCACGTTCGCTTGGAATTGTATCGTTTGATAAGTCAGTAAAAAAGTTTCAATAACTCCATACGGCTTTATGATCAATCGTAAGATTGTCCTGTCCATTTCTTTCGCTTGGCAACTCTACTATTTGTGGACACGGCCGCTCGCCTTAGGTTTTTTACCGAGTCTAAATAAATAAGGCACGGAGCAGCCGCGTCGATGAGAGCCCTTTTGATTTATTTATACTTTTGCTTGGAGGGGAACGATTTCCTGATTCAATTATTATAATTGTGCCGGGTCGGCGGCTGGTTCAGCCGAGATGTCGATGACTGTTGCTACTTTACGATTATTATCGATTATTGGCGTTTTCTTCCGGCTGTTAGCACGGTGAGAGCTGCTGAACCACTCAGCCTCACAAATACTCTTACGTCACGAAAATGGGATTATTTATTATCCACATAACCCTGTTTCTTAATGTTGCGAATATATTACGTTTGAGGATCAACGTACTCTCTTTATTTCGACTTCATTTATTTTATATTACGTCTGGAATTCATTCGTGTTCAAGGTGCATCAAGTAGCGGGAAAGATGGATTTTTAAGTTACTCAACGTATAGTATATTTTTCTTTCTGTTATTTAACGATGATCAAAAAAGTAATGCGTCAATTAGGAACCTTGAGAATAGTTCTTGTCAGAATGAAATAAAGGAATTATTTGAGGTAAATAAATGCACAGATACGGAAATAGTAATACGAGAAAAACTAACCAATAATTTAACGAATAAGGTATGTAAATTCATATTGCCAGATGTAAACTAAACACGGAACAAATAATAATTTGTCAGGCAGCAATGCACAGCCACCTTTAAGTCCCAAAAAATCAAAGCCAAAGACATTACTAAAATAATTACAAATAAAAAAAATGCAATCAAAACGACACAATTAGGTACGAGTATATCCTCAAATAATGATGCATCGCTTCAACAAAAACGCATCGGGGAACTCGACATAGCTCCCAACACGGTCCATTGGCAATTTGTTAGCACAATGAGCGTCTAATTCAAATATTTTGTGTGTATTCTGTACAGTTGGACAGCTGAATGGTATCAAATGAAAATAGCCAACAGTTTACGTTCGTTCGACACTGAAAACGGGAAATGAGAATTGCAATCTGATGAGGTTCATAGTCACGTAAACTGAATAATAAAATTTTATCTAGTTGTTGAGATTTTGTTTGACCAATTTTTTTGTACTTATAGTTCTTTTGTGGATGTTGGGCAATTGGGTTAATCAATTGAGTCTATTTTCTGGATAATTCTGCTGCTTATATAAATGGGGAAGGCCGGTCAAAACTAATTGTATATGGCGCCACCATAACTAGGTCCTAATCCGACCAATGAGGTAGTACTATTTGAAGGACCTACAAGATTTGAACTAATGACGATGCTGGGAACAAGCTATTCTAGCGCCATTAGTTCCCCAGTTGCCATCCCCATTGTCCCATCTCCATTTTCTTTTCGTGGTCGACCACTAACTGGTTGACGGAGCGTTGGTAGACCTCACACTAGAGCATCCATCCGTATACCATTAAAGAATAAAAACATTTCTATCCTGTATTTCAAACATTGCCATGCCTATAGCGGTAGACGGTACTCTTTGTACAGACCTACAAGATTCTGCCAAACTTTACCAATCGAACATTTACCTTCTACTATTATAATAAGGTTGAAAATCTATTAAAGTTTGGCACATTGAGGTAGGTTGATGTGCTGGCCTCTCGTCTGTACGTTCTATCATTTTGTCTTTCCTTCCGTCACACCTGAAATTCTACGGTGTCAAGCTACGCGTGCAGTTATATTCTGTACGAGCATCTAGTACTCGATTTTCTAAATTCTTTGCCATTCGTTCTGACTAGTTAGTCAAGAAAGTGAAGAAACAACTTTTACAATTTAATTCTGGGATCCTCGACTACCATTCGATAGTTACTTCAACTAGATCTTGTTTATTTAGCCAACCGTTATACAAATATTGAATCCTAGTAACAGCCATATTTATTGACACAAACTATGTATATTATATTGTCGTTTCGAAGTTTAAGCTTCGTCTAGACGTAGCTCCTTCAGCCTTTGTCCCATTCATGGCTTACGGCAAACTCTATGAATCTTAGAACGTTGCCTTTCGGTCAATGTTTGTGTGAACTGTTATAACAAACTGGTATGTTGGGTCAACTGTGGTTACATTAGATTCTAGTGTAACCAAAACAAAATTCTAGTGACTAGAATTTTGTTTTGCACGTATAGCATGCCCAAATCTGGCTCTCTTCTTCCAGGATAAAAAAGTTATTTATTACAGATCGACCTTTTTTTAAATGATAAATGATGTTTATTCAGCAAATTGGTTTTCTTACACGTCAAAGACACTATTTTACACTAGATGAGGCCGATGTTTTGTACCTGACTACTCTGAGAAGAAACATCCGAAACAAACTCAGAGGTCACAGTCTCTTTTAAAATCCAGACAATTTTGTATGAATCAGATAATTATGAGAGCCATGCAGGTGTCTGAGTTGGTCGTTTGAAGAAAGAACCACACAGATTTAAAGGTGGTAAAGTCATCAAATGAGACTCTTACACCTTTATGGACTAAAATCCAGTGTGTTCAATAGCCCTTTACGTTGCAGGGTCTCGGTTACCTGATGAGACAGTACCATGACCCCGAAGATCGACATGGGCAAGATCCGTAAACGACTGAAAAATAGAACCTTTTCTTTCTACATTTTAAACATTGTGATGCTTGGGACGATAGAAATGTTTCTACATTTTGTCTTTTCTTGTGTCGACAAAATCCATTTCTACAGTATCATGCTACGCTTGTTGTCGTATATTTTTAATAGCATATCTAAGTTTATTTTTACTGGTATGTTAGCCTTAGCACTTACGTGTGGCGTATTGTACAAGACTTATAGACAATGATGACCTTCTGGTTTTTTTAGTATTGAGTACATCCTCATGAACTCTCACGCAACTTTTTATGACCTGATTCAAAATCTATTTAAAATCAGATAAATACATTAAGAAGAATAACATTCTGTCCACAGTTCTGTACCATACATCAGAGGTTGCCACTATTATTTGAAAGACCATAGTCGAATAGGTATTATTATTTCACTTTACATTAAAAACCAAGTCCCAAACGAAACAATAACAAAAAGCATTTAATATTTAACACCCACTTCCACACAAAGCGTTTCTACATATAATTTCCTCTGCAGCAAACTAGGTTTTCTATTTCATATCCAGCTTACCACTATTTTCAATGGAGAGGACGTTACAAATTGCATCTGGCGCGAATTCCGGAAGCGGCCGCTGGGTAGGGAAGGGGGGATGGCGCCGGTGCGCTCTGACCGCGTCGTGTGCGCGCGCCCTAATGTTCTAAACCATTGTGTGAACCCAGTATTATGTTTGGTCTAAAATGGACGCATTAAATTTTGTTTAATTTAAATGTGGTTTTAGGAAATTATTATTTGTAATTGTGAGAGTAGAGTGGTCCTCTTAATCCTTATTTATATTGTTGCTGGTCATTTAGATTTTTAATAATAATGATAAGTTTTGAAAAAATTAACTTATACTGAAATAGGAACTTATATAATATCGAGTGGAAGCTATGGCTATTACATGATATTTTGAAATTTTGGGATAGTTTGATATGCAATCGGAAACAAGTATTTTCTATTGAAAAGTTTTTGATTTAAAGTGTATACTAAAATTATTTAAAAATGAAATATTTTGAAAAGTTTAAACTATTTTATTTTTGTATGGACAGTAGGATTTTCACCCCATATTGTTAAAAACATAAAAACCCACAAAAAAAAAGCACCAGGACCCGAAACAATAATGTTTTTCAACAAATTGTTGATCAAACAAATATGTGTCCCGTGCGGGGATCGAACATATGACACGCTGCGCAGGATCTCTAAACCACTGCTTCAACTGTGTCGACAAAACATTTTTACTCTAGTATTTTTAGTGATTTCTTTTCGCAGCACAGTTAATTTCATCATACAACATTTAATCATCTCGACACATTCAAATCGGTTCGCAGATATAATTAGTCCAATAATTTGTCTGTACAAAAAACAAACTGACGGACGGACTTTCTCATTGTTCACGGTTTTTTTTTTTGTATTACATTGTCTAGCGAGTGTCTGACATAAGATTGATTGCTCGTCTGACAATGATACGTTTGTGTTCGCATTTTATGACGTTTGAATTTCCTCTCAGGCAAAGGAACTGTGCCAAGTGTGCCAACTAGTGAATCGCGAATAATCTTTCTAGTTTTCGTACAGTTAAAATTATGGGAAATTTGGCAATTAAAATAGGTGGAGATTGGAATACTTGGTACCTGTATGAGAACTATATTTTTTTTTTAATGAGAACTCCAGCGTCGTTCTTTTGTATGTTTTTTTGGATCATTTTCATGTCGACAGAAACGCAACTCGTCAGATAGTTTAAAAAAAAAACCGTGTATTTATATGATGGTAATCGCCAAAATCCTATTTATTAATATTATTGTTTGTCGAGCTGCGTCTTTGAAAATCTGACGAGTTGCGTTTCTGTCTACATGCGTTTTCTGACGAGTTGCGAATGTGACGAGCTGCGACATGAGAATGATCCGTTTTTTTTTGTTTAATTTTATGTTACCTTTTCTAAAAGATTTTGCAATATTTCTTTGATAAAAAACAGGAAATTTATTACATCGTCCTCATATTATGTGCCCATGTTCTCTAATGGTTCAACTTACGTCAACCTTTCGCAGTCAATTTGATATTCTTATAAAAATAACTCAAAGCTTCTAACAACGTAACAACATCATTATAATCTTCTATTACTGTCGCTTTTTGCGTCATGGCGTCTGAATATAACTAATTTTCCTTTATCCAGGAAAAAACTGAGCTATGTAAAATTAGCTAATAAAACCTTTGTCGAGTTTCGTGACAAACACTAATATACCTACCCTCGTCCTAAAGGCTGCAATATGCTTTATCCTTAATTGGATGACGCTGCCCACTTTAAAAAGAAAAAAATAAATTAAAAAAAGAACACCAAAGACAAAATAACTTTTGATTAAAATACTCACTCAATGTTCGATCGTCTGCGGCAACGGACGTGCAAAAAGTCGCGATCTTTTTGCATACGTTTATCATTACAATACTGGTTCATTATGGCAATACAGGAATAACCTGCAATTAAAAACTATGTATTCGTGGAAGTTTCTAGAAGTTCGGTATCGAGTGGTTTTAAAGTTAAACGCACATAGCATCGCTTGTAGGTTTACAAGCGGATTATTTTCGTTCACTCCTGCCACACAGTAACACCGCAATTAAAATCGACGCTCATAATAAAAACTCATTTCCGTTTGCAATTGCATTCCGTACAATAAAACACTGTGGATATTTTTAATCTTTATACCGAGTAAAGCTGCAGGAGAAACACCTCTGTCAGGTCATTAATCATCATCTGTCAAAATGAACGAATGAACTGAACTTTATATACCGCTACATGAAATAGTCTTTGGTCTGACGGATGAATTCGTTAGTGACGTGTATTTCAGGTCATACAATGAGAAGTTGCAATCAATACAGAATACTGAAAGGTAATTTGTTCATGTCTTCAAAAAGGAGACATTGATTGGTGACTGCAACAAAGACACGGAACTGAATCTAAGAGATAAAAGTTATTAAAAAAAAATCTTTGAACACTGAAACCATTAACAATCTTGAATTTAAACCTGTGCCTGCAGCCTTAGTGGGTAACACAAGATCACAGACTACACAGGATTTTATTTAATATTCACGTCATCTAACAGATAGTTAAAAAAAACATAGAAAAAAATTAGAATGTGAATCAATGGATTACAAATTTCCTTAAAAACCCTCCAGATTGTGATAGAAAGTGTATTATGTAAATGAAAGTCGATCTGCATTACATGAATTGGTATTAATCGCTTCAACCTGCCATGTTCTGCATTTCTATTCCCCATTCAGTCTCATGTTTTTGTTCTAATAGAGCTGCTTCTAATTTGTCTCGTGTCAAGACTCCAATATGCAAGCGTTTGTCTGTCACGGAGGTACAGGTAGGTGCCCATTAGCATCACAAAGTCAGCGCGACGAAATTAACTACACGCATCGAGGCTTTGGAGTACCTTCGCGAGGAAAAGTGTTTGAGTCTTATGTTGTGCCAATGAATAATTTGATGGGTAATGGGATTTTTGCCTCGTTTTAGACATAGATAGGTAAATTTGGTATTGTGTGGTAAAATAATAAAGTGCAATCACTAGAATTTAAATCGGGATATTTACCATGTTTATTATTAGTTTTGGCAATTTTGCCGCAATCTATAACAATCGAAACAAATAACGCGGAAATAATACTGAAATTATTGTAACGATTCAAAATGTTTAAGCCGATTACATCGAGACTGATCTCATTAGCCAAATTAATATCTGACACCAAACGTAATTAATACAAAATTGTCAAAAGGAGATTGTTATTTTACCCAAACAAGATAATTTCACAGTTTACCTTGCCTAAAACCAATTTTGTTGCCATCAAAATCCAATTTAGGCGTTTTTAACCACATTTACCAAAAGCGCGTTAAACTTAGTGACATAACAAAATCATCTTTGCTGTTTATAAGTCAATTTATTGTTTAAAAGGCCACAAAGGTTACCTATATACTTAGAAGGGTGTCACTTAGTTATCTCAGACGGATTACATTAAAGAGATGAAAGCTGTTTTTACAGGCGTGAATTTTAAATTGCGTTTACGTAATGCGGTGTACCTTGACAGCGCCGCCATTTTGGTTTTGTAAACATCGTTGTTTGGAAAATTTGAGCGAGGCGGGCGGAGAGATTAATTAAAGAAAATAATTTATTGCTACTTGATGACTGAAATTAAAATAGACGTGCACAGTTGTGTGAGAAAAATAAACATTTGTCTTTTTGAAGTCTTTAGTTGTTAAGCGTTTTGTTCTTGACATTACTTTAACAAAAGGGTTTTTTAAGACAGTAGTCAGTAATTCTTGTTTTATCGTACTCAGGTGTTAATTAAAATACAACCATTTTTAATTTGCATACAGTATTTAAAGTAGCTTTTATCACAATTTTATTAATGTAGTAATTTAAGAGATTAATTCGACTGTTGAATGACAACGTTTAAATACGGTGAGAATTTTAATCTCAAGGTTGTATGGTAAACAAAGCACCTCAGTAGTAAAAGTGAACATTATTATGTTAATTTTATAGTCTTCAAATTCTCAGGAATCAGCACGAGGCTTTTGTATTGTTGTTTAATCGGTTTCAAATATGTAATAACTGTATAGGTATTTTAGGTATTTAAGCGTCTAAGCAATGAACTTGAGTCTGATTACGTCTAAATAAACTAGGTAAACATTTCGATAGTGGGACGTATTCCGGAGAACTTTAGTAAAAGTTAGTGAAATAAACATAATTTTAGAAACACAGCCAGAACACCAATCTGCCTAAATCAGACAATTTTTAATAGAATTACATCTTTATCACAAATTAAGAAGGTTCATGTTCTATTTATCCAATTTGCCTCAGACACCAACAAGCCGGCATTTTGTTTCCTTTGTTATTTTGCATACTTTTATGCACTACTTATATTACATATGTAGCGACCAGTTGAACTGGATGCAGCCGAGTCTACTTTGTCGTTTTTATTTGTCACACATTTCATCCCTAAACAAGTAGACACCCGTCCTTCATAAAATAAGTTAAGCTAAGAAAGAGCAACACGCAAACCACTAATTAATAGCCGAAAAAAAATACGCACATAAGTATGACGTGGATTGCCACCACCACGTCATATATGCGCGATTTTTTTTATTCTGTTATACAATTCAATACAATAGCTGAAAACGCAAAATCTAAGTATTTTATTTCAGTACTATCGTGGATTTTGATGGAGCGTCTAATTGCTGAAATCCTTAGTTAAATTTATTTTAACAAATAGTTAGTTTAACTACTGATCAAACTAACCCTAAACGTGTGTCTTTGATGGTGATGAGTGCTAAGCATATGGAAAACCTAACCTTTCTTAATTTATGTTAGGTTATGATACATTCATCCAATGTTAATCTAGTAACAGATAGACCGTAAAGCAACTAAACTTAACTAGGATTATCCTGATTCGCCTGTTTCCAAAACATGGCCGAAAGCCAAGGTCAATAAACCCTTTTGTTTATCCATGCATACCTTTAACTTACGCAGCCTCATATGAGGAACAGCACCCAATCGATTTCGATACTTACCCCCCAACAATTAAAGTACGTTTTGCGGTGTTTGAACGGATATGTAAATAAAGAGGGATGTATCCTGAACAAATATACAGGGTGTCGCGCGGTAGCTATCTGCGACTGCGATTGTGAGCTCACCGATTTAAATTGATCCCTGTAACCCTTTCTTTCGTTTGCATAGAGCTAACATTTCGTGTGCTTTTAGTTCTAATTAGACTGGTTACAAACAAAGGTTATGATTTTTTAAACAGAACGCTCGGATTAAATGAGGGTGTACCTGAATATCTATGTTTGTTATTAATCTGTGTGTGAGCAGCTTGTGATATCTGGAATTAGCTGTTTTCATTCATTTCGAGCGTCGAATTATGTTTTTAATCTGTGTACGCTTTTGTTTCATCGAGGAATATTCCAAAATAAAAGTGTTCTTACAGAGCATAACATTTCGTCTGCAGGCCACAAACGTTTAGATAGGGGCTACTATTATAGCAATAGTTCAAACGAGGTAAGTATAAAACGAAAACAAAAACCGGTTTGGCTAAAACTGGGCTTCCTTTGGCTTCCTTTACTGGGCTTCTTTTGGCGAAATTCTGATTCCAAAAGCCAACAGCTCCTTCCACCTTCTTCTAGCCTTTGAACCTCATGCTTCAAGCTCTTTTGACCACCACCACTAAAACAACAAAGCAGTTTTGGTAGGTACTCCTAGCAGCAATTTCGCAAATATCGCTTTACAACGAAACTTGACTAAACAATGCTTGCAAACACTGCAATACCCAACGGGCTATGCACAGCAAGCTATTAGATACTATCTTCAGATAATTGCGCACTAACATAGCATCTTGCAATTTAGGTTTCGTAGAGTTGGCTACACAAGGGAGTCGGTTACGTAGCTCCCAATATTTGGCCCACTGAAGCAACCATTTTAGTGTAAACTTAGTTCTAAATATTTGATTACGTAAAGTAAAGAAGATTGGGTGAAATTGGTACAGTTTTAAAAGCACTTACAGTACCTACTGCAGATTAAATATTGTGCATCAAAAACAAAACAATAAAGTATTGAATATTACGAAAATGATTGATAAGATTTAATCTTGAAAAATTAAACTTTTTTACAAATTAATAAGTGTGAAAGTCTTTTCCAATGTGAGTTTGTTTTTCATGTCTTAACATTCTCAATATTTATCCGCTACTTCTGCAATGCTTTTAACAAATAATGTGCCTATTTATTCGCATTGTATTGTAGAAAAATCCAATTACTTAAGTATGTCAAATCGTCCTTCGTAAAAAATAAATATTAAATCGATAACTCACACCACATACAACCATATGCATTCGATATTTATAGATCATGTTTAGGCATTTTAGGGTGAACGTCACTTAAACATAACACTCAAAAATAAAACACGGGAAAAGCAACCTTGTCCCAAAGCTATAGGTGTCAATCTAGCGTTCAATGTAAGCGTTGTAGAGATATAAAGAGGACTATTCACGGCCCGTGAAAGCCTGTCGCGTAGACAAGGGAGGTACAAGCGCCGTAAACATGATTTATGCTCGTCCACAGGGCTTATCTTGTGTTGTCGAACTTTTAAGAATGGTTTCATCGGGCCTTAAAATAGAAGATAGTGGTGTTACATAGGAGCTCATATGAGAAAACAGGAGAGAAGGAGAGAGAAAGCGTAGTGATAAAAAGTAACACAAAAAAGCAACAAAAGCTAAATGTTTGACCTAGAATAGATACAGTCTAGCTAGAGCAAAACAGTAACATCTTGGAGGGGTTATATGACACAATCTGCTGAAGTGCTGACTGACTAAATTACAGTCTAAAACAATCATAATTATACTAAGCCTTATAATGGAAGCTAAGTATATACAGGGTGCAATTTTAATACTGCAGATAGAAAATTTTACTCATAGGAAACATTCCTTTATTTTTGAATAGAAAGCAAACTGCATTCAAAGATTTTCGAAAATTCTCTTCTCCCACACCGGAATCGAAAAAAAAAGTATTTAATAAACTCACAGGACAAAACAACACAAAATAAAAAATATAAACGAGGCTAAAAGTTCCCAATATAAGCAAAGTGCAGTCATTATCATCATCAGCCTATTAATGTTCCCACTGCTGGGACACAGGCCTCCTCTCTGTGAGAGGGGGTGGGCCATAATCCACCACGCGGGCCCAGTGCGGATTGGTGGATGTCACATGTCTTGGAATTTTTATTTCTAGGACATGCCGGTTTCCTCACGATGTTTTCCTTCACCGTTTTGAGAGCAGTGGTGATGAAATAAATTACACAAAGTAATGCGCCTGCCGGGATTCGAACCCACAACCTACAACTCGTAAGTCGGGGCCGATACCACTGGGCCACCACTGCTCAAAGTGCAGTAACTTTAAAAAATGCACTAAAATAGTCGTTTGTCGACACAGACATGTATTTAAGTTTTTTCTTTTATCTTAAGGTTATCAATGAAATATCGTAATAAATCTTATCTTTAAAATAAAAATAAATATTTTTACTAATCCGATATGTTATCTGAGTAATTTATAATATGTGTAAAGGATGTGAGAGAAGAGAAAACAAATCATAAGAACATTACAAATGATTGTGTATTAAAAAACAATGAAAGAAAAATGTTTTTTAAAATTTTATCTGACTGTCTATCTGTTTGTTGTCTTTATTTAATTTTGTTTCACATACACGCGTGAGAACGAGTGAAAATAATAGTGTAATAAAAATATTTTATAAGTAATCATTTTACATAGTTACATACCAAGAAATTTCAAAAAAAATAAAACAATATTTGAACATGGTTGTAGAAATTCCTGAAATTATAAGTTACTTACTTATAACTTTAGGCTTTATTTTTCTAATTTGTACTTTTTGAGTTCTGTATGGTTTACCGTTGGATTGGTTGAAAAGAAATGATGGATATTTATTTCCAGACAGAGTGCCCAGAAAAGGCGTTGTCTTGGTACCCGGACCTGGGTATTACAACGTCTTAACCAGGCTTATTCCGGAGAGTGAAAGTGACAGAGCTATACAAGTCGTCTAGCGCCATCTCGTTCACTCACTGGAACAAGCCTGGTTGTAAGACGTTGTAATAACCCCTCTGGAATGCAACGGGCATCAGAAGAAACAGGGTAGTTTTAGTCAGTAAAAGTCTGTCAGTATCTGCCATTTCTTTAAGGGCAGGAGCACTCTTTTGATGACTTTTACACCCCACAAAAAAGTTTGTATTTGTGTAACATCGCTTTTCGGTAAATATGACATTATGTACTTGGCCCTCTGTATATTCAAAGTTTAATCTTGTCTGCTAAACATCGTCCATACAGCCCGGCTAACTAATAAGGAAAATATAAAACATGTTCCTGAAATGGTACTCCGTTAGTGGCCAACGGGCCATATTTGGCCATTTTGAGTCACTCAGAACTGGTACACGTCTGAAGAGATAACAGGAACAACTAATAGGTCCCTAAACTACTCGCTATATCTACCGACAGATTTGTTAAAGTAATCACAAGGGAATGTCGATCACAGATACGCGTGCCGGGCTGCGGACATACGGATAAGACGTTTAGCCAATAAGTGGGCAGAAAAAATAAATAATCTTGCTGATAAATTGTAGCTAGCCAATAGATGAATAGAGATCGATTAAATATTAGTAGGTATTAGGTACACAGTACACACAAACGACTACCACATCAAGCTATGAAGGACCGTGGTCTTGCTATGTATTATTTTTTCGCACGTTCAACGGCGAACTTTAATGGTTTGCATACCTTGATTCATAACCGTGTGATTATAGTTTTTCAAAAAACAATAAAGTTTCATTTATGTCATCAGCTAGGAATTTCGCTTTCAAGTGTAAAGATGTAATTACCTTTTAAAATATAACTTAATTGTAACCTTAACAACGCTCCTTCCAGTCATGCTCTCGTAAAATACCTAATTATTTTTAGTCACTTGCATCATGTCTTTATCGAAGCCAATACAAATATCACTCTTATCATTAGGTGAGATAGGGAACAAGCACGAGCCTTACCGTGACCCTGGAATGTAAAGGAGAATTGAAGAAACAGTGTATTTTAATTGCACTGAAAAAAAAAATCGGTAATACCAACCGATTTTTCGGTAATATTCACCGTTTTGGACAGTAAAAATAGAGCCTATTGTCCAAAGCAGTAAAAGTAACTGAAAAAAAACAGTTGAGTTATAACAGTAGATTTTACTGTGCATCTGCTACTGTTTTCTGGTCGGTTATTTTTACTGTTTGTAAGACAGTAATAATGAAATTCAGATAACTGAACTATGATAGTACCTATTACTGTCATACGACTAAGCAAACAGTTGATTTTACTGTGCATGCACAGTAGCGGGTAATGAATTTCACAGTAACAAGTAATGTGAAGGACAGTACTTTTTAATGTGCATGCACAGTAGGGGGTAATGATTTTCACAGTAACAGGTAATGTGACGGACGTTACTGTTTAATGTGCAAGCACAGTAGGGGGTAATGATTTTCACAGTAACAGGTAATGTGACGGACGTTATTTTTAATGTGCAAGCACAGTAGGGGGTAATGGTTTTCACAGTAACAGGTAATGTAAAAAACAGTACTTTATAATGTGCATGCACAGTAGGAGGTAATGATTTTCACAGTAACAGGTAATGTAAACGACAGTACTTTTTAAAGTGAATGCACAGTAGGGGTAATGGTTTTCACAGTAACAGGTAATGTGAAGGACAGTACTTTTTAATGTGCATGCTCAGTAGCGGGTAATGATTTTCACAGTAACAGGTAATGTAAAAAACAGTACTTTTTAATGTGCATGCTCAGTAGCGGGTAATGATTTTCACAGTAACAGGTAATGTAAAAAACAGTACTTATTAATGTGCATGCTCAGTAGGAGGTAATGATTTTCACAGTAACAGGTAATGTGAAGGACAGTACTTTTTAATGTGCATGCACAGTAGGAGGTAATGATTTTCACAGTAACAGATAATGTGAAGGACAGTACTTTTTAATGTGCATGCACAGTAGAGGGTAATGGTTTTCACAGTAACAGGTAATGTGAAGGACAGTACTTTTTAATGAGCATGCTCAGTAGCGGGTAATGATTTTCACAGTAACAGGTAATGTAAAAAACAGTACTTATTAATGTGCATGCTCAGTAGGAGGTAATGATTTTCACAGTAACAGGTAATGTGAAGGACAGTACTTTTTAATGTGCATGCACAGTAGGAGGTAATGATTTTCACAGTAACAGGTAATGTGAAGGACAGTACTTTTTAATGTGCATGCACAGTAGGGGGTAATGATTTTCACAGTAACAGGTAATGTAAAAAACAGTACTTATTAATGTGCATGCTCAGTAGGAGGTAATGATTTTCACAGTAACAGGTAATGTGAAGGACAGTACTTTTTAATGTGCATGCACAGTAGGAGGTAATGATTTTCACAGTAACAGGTAATGTGAAGGACAGTACTTTTTAATGTGCATGCATAGTAGGGGGTAATGATTTTCACAGTAACAGGTAATGTGAAGGACAGTACTTTTTAATGTGCATGCACAGTAGGGGGTAATGATTTTCACAGTAACAGGTAATGTGAAGGACAGTACTTTTTAATGTGCATGCACAGTAAGGGGTAATGATTTTCACAGTAACAGGTAATGTGAAGGACAGTACTTTTTAATGTACATGCACAGTAAAAAGTACTATTATTCACGTTACTTGTAACTGGGCAATAACCGTACCCGTAACTGAGCATACACAAAAAATATTATCCTTCACATTACCTGTAACTGTACAGGTACAGTAACTAGTATTGTACGTGTACAGTAATAGGTGGCGTGAAATAAAAAATATTTTTTTTGAGACATTTATTTATTAAGAGATTTAGTGTATGAACAGACACACCTTATATGCACATAGTCAATTCAGTCCAAAATTTAAGTACAATATTTATAATTAAGTACAAAACAAAATAATATCTAAAATATTTAGAATTAAGTTAATTAAAACAAGGTTTGAGGCAAGGGCAATTGCTACTGAACTTAGTCTGAAAATAATCATCTTTTAAACTACTAAAATTCTTATATTTACTCTTTTTTATAAATTGAATACAAACCCAAAAATTTACACTTAGATAATTTAAAGGTAAATTAATATATTAGGTCTATCTATTCATACACGAAACTTCTTAATGGGTCATTGTACTCATTATTATGAACAACTTTTACTATGGGACCAAACCCAGAATCGCGAAAAAAAATCAACTGTTCCCTACAATATGTGCGCTTTAACTCGTCAAAATGTATGGAACAGCTGATTTTTTTTATCGCGATTCAGGCTTTGGTCCCACAGTAAAAGTTCATCATAATGATGAGTACAATGACCCCTTAAGAGATTTCGTGTATGAACAGACAGACCTTATATGCACATAGTCAGTTCAGTCCAAAATTTAAGTACAATACCCAAACAATATAATATCTAAAATTTTTAGAATTAAGTAAATTAAAACAAGGTTCGAGGCAAGGGTAATTGCTACTGAACTTAGTCTGAAAATAATCATCTCAAATTCTTATATTTACTCTTTTATAAATTGAATACAAACCAAAATATTAACACTTATCATTATGAACAACTTTATTTATGTACCTTTAAATTATCTAAGTGTAAATATTTTGGTTACAATACAACAGAGTGACCTTATACATATACCAAGACCTTATACATGTACCTTATTATATACATTTATACAGATAGACCTTATACATTTACCAAGTCTGTGCGTGCTCCGTGAAATATCCGCTTGTGTACGTTACTAAATATAAAAGAAAAGGAACCAATATGGAATCTTGTTTAAAGGAGTGGGGCTTTGAGAAATATCTCGACATATACATGTACCTTATACATATACAGATAGACCTTATACATTTACCAAGTCTGTGCGTGCTCCGTGAAATATCCGCTTGTGTACGTTACTAAATATAAAAGAAAAGGAACCAATATGGAATCTTGTTTAAAGGAGTGGGGCTTTGAGAAATATCTCGACATATACATGTACCTTATACATATACAGATAGACCTTATACATTTACCAAGTCTGTGCGTGCTCCGTGAAATATCCGCTTGTGTACGTTATTAATTTATAAGAAAAGGAACCAATATGGAATCTTGTTTAAAGGAGTGGGGCTTTGAGAATATCTCGACATATATTACTTGGATAAAAGAAATAAGTAAGTTTAAATAATTACCAGCACACATAATTTGTGTACATAGGTTCATTTCATGCGTCAAATCAGTAAATCAGTTTGTGAAACCATATTAAATATCGACAATAAGTAGGTATTATAATTATTATATTTTTTTCACAAACTGATTTACTGATCCACTCCGCTCCCCTGGTTGACCGGACTAGTACAAAATGTTGGTGTCAGTAGTTCGGTTGATAAAAAGCATCGAACTAACGATACTCTTTTGTGGCAGTAGTTCAGTTTGTAATGAAATGGCTGGACTGGAATGGAATGGAGTGGAGTGGAGTGGAGTGGAGTAGAGCGGAGTGGAGTGGAGTGGAGGGGAGCGGAGTGGGGTGGAGTGGGGTGACGTGGAGTCGGGTGGAGTGGAGTGGGGTGGAGTGGAGTGGGGTGGAGTGGAGTAGTGGGGAGCGGAGTGGAGTAGAGGGGAGCGGAGTGGAGTAGAGGGGAGCGGAGTGGAGTTGAGCGGAGTGGAGTAGAGAGGAGCGGAGTAGAGGGGAGTGGAGTGGAGCGGTGTGGAGTCTTATTCAGTCTTGTCCTGTCTTGTCCAGTTTTGTCCAGTCTTGTCCAGTCTTATCCAGTCTTGTCCAGTCTTATTCAGTCTTGTCCAGTCTTGTCCAGTCTTGTCCAGTCATGTCCAGTCTTTTCCTGTCTTGTCCAGTTTTGTCCAGTCTTGTCCAGTCTTATCCAGTCTTGTCCAGTCTTATTCAGTCTTGTCCAGTCTTGTACAGTCTTATCCAGTCTTGTCCAGTCTTATTCAGTCTTGTCCAGTCTTGTCCAGTTTTATCCAGTTTTGTCCAGTCTTGTCCAGTCTTATCCAGTCTTGTCCAGTCTTGTCCAGGATTGCCCAGTCTTGTCCAGTCTTGTTCTGTCTTGTCCAGTTTTGTCCAGTCTTGTCCAGTCCTATCCAGTCTTATCCAGTCTTGTCCAGTCTTATTCAGTCTTGTCCAGTCTTGTCCAGTCTTATCCAGTCTTGTCCGATCTTGTCCAGTCTTGTCCAGTCTTGTCCAGTCTTGTCCAGTCCACTCCACCCCTCTCCACTCCACTCCCCTCTACTCTACTCCACTCCGCTCAACTCCACTCCGATCCTCTCTACTCCACTCCGCTCCCCTCTACTCCACTCCGCTCCCCTCTACTCCACTCCGCCCCAGTCCACTCCACCCCACTCCGCTCCACTCCACTCCGCGCCATTCCGCTCCGCTCCACTCCGCTCCGCTCCACTCCGCTCCGCTCCACTCCGCTCCGCTCCGCTCTACTCCACTCCGCTCCACTCCACTCCATTCCATTCCAGTCCAGCCATTTCATTACAAACCGAACTACCTACTGCCACAGAAGAGTATCGTTAGTTCAAATATAATTAATAGGAGGCCTTAATAATGTTTGGCATTTCATAAACAATATTGTCGACAATCACATAACTGGCTGAAATTTTTTTCAGAGGGCCTGCAACTATTATTATGAATGGCTGAATTGTTAACCCTAGATCTAAGTACTTTTCCTGGCGTGTTTTCTGCTGTTCTTGAAGCTCTTGCTCTTCTTCAATATAAAGGATGAAGTTTTCGCACAGTTCTACCGCTGACCTTTTCTTTTTCCTTATATAGTAGGTCCAAGCAAATGCGGAATTAGCAGAAGAACCGCAAGATTGCTCGTTTCAGGATCTGGGTCTGAAAAATAAATAATTTACATAAAGTACGAGTAATTAAAAAATATGTTCGAAAAATTGTTTTATTATTTTGTACTCGATTGACTCGAGACATCTCATATTCTAACTCTGATACCAAAATAGCTGGAGTAATAAAATGTATTTATGGTTACAAATACGAGTAGTTACTACCAATATAACAACTCGAAAAAACTGGAATTTGATATGGAGACAACTTAGACCTGTTGGATTGACACAAGCTACTTTTATTCCCGGTAAGCTCGATTAACACCGCGGGGTGCAGCTAGTCCAGTAGGTAATAAAATAAAAATTACACAAAAACAACTCACCGCAAGCGAGCTGTTTCAACTCTGCCAGGTATGTGTTCGTTCTTGAGATCTTGTCAATTGCCACAAGCAACTTTACTTCAGAGGGAATTTGTCATCGAATGAGGTTTCGTTTCCTGGGTACCAAGCATGGAAGTCGGAAATTAGCTGAAACCAAAATACTGTGATAATAGGAACCTATGTTATTATTATATTAACATTTTTTAGTACCTATACTAATGCATAATTTTATGTAGGTCATGGCCCTCGTGGATCTTGATTAACTTTATCTTAATTTGTTTGGGCGATTTGGTTTAATGAGGTGACAAACATAAACAGACACAAACTTTTGCGTTTTTATTAATAATGTGATAATAATACATACCAAGGTATAGCCCCAAGAGCGTCGAATGCAGGGAAATTCCTGGATGTATGATACGTTTTCATTTGATAAAATGCGTTTTAGTCGTTCCTTATTAGTTTTATTCCATTTTTCTTCACATGAACTGTAATTATGAACATTGCTTTTTAGCCATTCTATCATTTCCTGAATCTCCTGGTTAGTGTCATCATCATTGTCAGCAGCAATCAAGTCATCGAAATGAGTTGTAGACCTGTCGCTAGATGAACTGGTAGAAGGTTTCGGTGTTAATGTTTTTTCAAGTGAACGACGTGCCCTTGGTTCAAAGACTTTGTTACGGCGATATTTTGCCTTTAAATTGGTAATGGCATCAAAGAGTCGACCGTGAGCTCGTCCCAATGACCCATTGGGTTTTGTATAATAAATGCTGCTATTCTCTTTTGGAAACACTTTCTCTGTAAGTAAAACAAGTAACATAATTAAAAAATGTGCGAAAATAGGAGTCGCTACTTATTATAATTATACTTATTGTCGATATTTTAATATGGTTTCACAAACTGATTTACTGATTTCACGCATGAAATGAACCTATGTACAATCGACAAAGTTGAATTATGACCCACCAGCTCATTTTCCTACAGATATTCAAATACAGTTAGGTCCACATTTGCGTAAACCTACATATCCATGGTAACGACTTTGATCTTTGTCAATTTGACGGATTCAAACGATTTATTGTCAAAATGGGTCATGATTCAACTTTGTCGATTGTACATAAATTATGTGTGCTGGTAATTATTTAAACTTACTTATTTCTTTTATCCAAGTAATATAATTATGTTTCGGCTGTTACGGGGGCCTTCGGATTTGCTCGAAGTGTGTAGCTATTTCTCGAACTAGTACCTTACGGTTATGTTCTCCCAATGGTTGTTGCCTTTCTTTTAGAAGCTGTGGGCCATCGGGAGTCTTTTCGAGCAGCGTTGTAAGACTCTGAAAACAGGGAAAATTGTTAATAAATGAGAGTATAGTCTTAGACTTACAAAAGACCTTATTAAGACCTAGTTTAGTCTTAGTTTAAGCTTAGTTCAGTTTTAGTTTTAGACCGCCTCATTGGCCTAGTGTTTAGTTTAGTTGATTTATTGATAACGCAGCTACCTAGTAATCAAATAAAATTATTAAAATTATATCCCAGTTGGGAGCTATGAGTTTGAAAGGCGATTCACCTAAAGCTCCGCCCAAACACGAAAACTATTAGGCTGATACAAGGCCCTCCCCTCACACGTCGATTTCGTGATTTTATTTATTTTATTTTATTTATTTATTGGTTCACCAACAATTGTTCACACTGGTTTTAAACAAAGATCATCATGCAATAACTTATTTTTCATTAGTGCAACAATCACTTAAATGTACAATGCAATTAAAAATTTTGATTACATAAAGATAATAAACTATAAAAAACTTTTTGAAAAAAAGGGATCCGACTTTTAGAGACTTAAAGTTTTTTTTTATTTTCATTTACTATGGCCACCGACTTCCGAAAGAAAAGTTATTTTACAGTTTTTTTGTGTTCGGTTTTGAAGCCGGTTCTCTTTTTTTCAAAAAGTTTTTTATTTTTCCCTTTTTAGTTTAGATATTCAACAAAAATCTTCATACAATCGGCGTCTTTGAAAATCTACAATCCTAGTCAGCAACAAAAACGGATCTATGCGGGCAACTTTACAAGGTATCCATTTTTGTTATATACTATAACCTTCTCTAGAATGTAACGAACGCTTTTCTGAAAACCGCATCAATATCGGTTGAGCTAAACGCGAGATAATCGCGGACAAACATGCAATCGTCTCTTAAAATCTACAATCTAAGCAAGCAAAAATGGATCCACGTGGGCAACGTCACGGGATATCTATTAGTGTTATATACTAAAACCTTCTCCAGAATGTAATGAACACTTTCCTGAAAACCGCATCAAAATCCGTACAGCCAAACGCAAGATAATCGCCGACAAACATACATACATACAGGTCGAACTGAGAACCTACTTTTTTTTTGAAGTCGGTTAAAAATAAAAAATAAGTACATATATTAAATTGAACCAGAACTCAAAACTGGGTTGTTTTGAGCCATGAAACAATTAACAGTTACTATATGGCTTACAACAAAAACTATTTTGACGAATAATTCTAATTTTATAACTATCAGAACATTTCCCTCCACGCGACTCAATGAAAGGTCATTATTTGATAATTTCATGAAATTTGGCTTTCAGTTTGCTTAACCTGTCCAAGTGCAAATCGATTTCATCGCTAAAGTTATTAATGACCTTGCTCGCAAATGAAGAATTTGCACCTAAGACCGTTCTTCTCTGTGGGGGGCACAGAGGTGTTATCTGACTGCGAGGAAACCTGTAGGTGTACCTACGTCGTCTTTGAACGAAACGTTTCTATTGCTAGCCCTTTTTTCCTTGCGCAAAATGTTATAAACATGAGAGAGATAGACCAACTAATGCAGCTACACGAACCAAAACGGCTTCAAGCGTCGCTCTGCCGATTTTCCGCCATTTTCATGCCGCCGTTCGTGAGCGGCAATTGACGCCTAGGGGTCGAATAGTGATAATTGACAGATAACTTACATCGAGGGACATGGATTTGCATGACGATGAGGTGCTTGGTGACGATAATGCCGAACTTATTGGTGAATTTGTAAGTCCACCAATATTCTCTCCGTACACTTCCACAAGTTTTTCAAGATTTTCATAATTCTGTAAAAAAACATTTATGTTCACAAAAAATAGATGCCAAGGTATGCCTACATTTTTACGAGTATAGATGATTTATTGGTTGCTTACTTTACTACACTCAGTTACATCCGAATTTAGCTTGGAAGCATTCCACTTCAGAAGCGCTCTTTTGCTGGTAGCTCAGCTTCAGCTGGTATTAGCACCCGGATTTGCTCATCATCGAGCAAAGACAGCGCCTCTAAGTCATCTTCATGTTCTAAAATAACAAAGATTTATATCTAATTAAATTTAGGATCGCCTCTATTTGTGTGAACAGAGTTGACAACTCCTCAAAAGTTAGAGACACATTAGCTGCTGTTCTTTTTAAATGATATTTAGCTGCCTTTACGCCTGCCTCCAAGAGCCCACTAAAGTGCGGTGAAAACATCCAGGATAGGACACAGGTGGAACAATCCTCAAAAGTGTCTTCAATTAATGTTTGAATATCATTGATTCCTCAGTAGTAGCCCGCGAAATTCAAATTTTCATGTGTTTTTTGCAATTTGCTTATCAGTGACAAGTAGTAGCTTGATCAAAATATGATCCGCGACAATAACAAGTATAACTTTACATTATAAGAATGATCAAAACATTCGCTGCATTCGCTTTCATAAAGATTTGGTCAAAGTTGGTAAAAAATACGAAAACTAACTCATTTTGACCAAATCTTTGTGAAAGTGAATGGAGCGAATGTTATGATCATTCTTATATATAAAGTTATACTTGTTTTTGTCGCGAAACATATTTTGAACAAGTTACAAGTTACAGTTGTACTACTTGTCACTGATAAGCAAATTGCAAAAAAATAAATATTTAAAAAAACAAAAAACCCGACTGCGTAAAAAAACTAAAAAGAAAGAAACAAGCCCAGTAGTTTAGAATTCACTCATTCACACTCACAGTCGGGGCCCCTTGGGAAGATTTCATTGGTATAATTTGAATGGGCCTCGATAAATTTATGCAGCTGCCATCTTGGATTACATTTTGACTGCACCATCGGTTTCAACACCCTCGAAAACCATGAAAACGACACCCATGACGAAAACCTCGATATTTTTTGCAGCCGCCATCTTGGATTTACATTTTGACTGCACCATCGGTTTCAACTTCCTCGAAAACCATGAAAACGAGACCCATGACGAAAACCTCGATATTTTTTGCAGCCGCCATCTTGGATTTACATTTTGACTGCACCATCGGTTTAAACACCCTGGAAAACCATGAAAACGACACCCATAACGAAAACCTCGATATTTTTTCATTAAGGATTCATTATTATTATTATTTATTTACAAAAAACCTGTATACACTCAACAAAAATAATCGTCGCGACACCACACTGTTCAATGCGAAATAGAAATGAAAATATCTGGCTTGCTTTCTATAAGAGAGAGAGAGACAGACAGAGAAACATGCGACGCCGCACAGCTTACAATAGCTTACTATAGCAAAAAGTGTCGTGACAACTTTTCGTAAGAATTTTTTCCGTCTAGCCCCCTTTCACAACGCGCGATAAGGAACTTCGTTCCAAAAGTTTTAGTTCGGAACCCTTTGCACGTGAGTTCGACTCGCACTTGGCCAGTTTCATGTACCCAGTGACACTCTCACGTTTAAGACGAATCTAACGACACCTCTCAAGTTAAAATCCATCAAGCCGTCTAAGCTGCAGAACAACACAAAGAAACATACATACATACATACCCTCGAAAAACATAACCCTCCTGGCGCAGTCGGGTAAAAACACATGAAAATTTGAATTTCGCGGGCTTCTGTCTAAATAATTCTTGGCAATTTTCTAACCGTGTACCTCTTTTAAATTTATGGTACTAAGAGAAGATTCTAGGTTTTTCATTTCCTGTACCTACATACCGAATCATCTGATATTACCGCGTTTCCTAATTACTTAGTTCACTAAACTTGCACGTATCCTTGTTCATGATTGCCATAAATATACTACACTAACCGAGCACAAACAATGAAATAAGTAGTTAGTTTAGTAAATGTGCATCAAACCAAACGCCCGGTAGGCGTCACTCCAGTCACAACTCACAGCTCGCAGCCACGCGTTGAGACGGCAGGCACGCCGCAGAGCTCACGGGCACCACAAAATGGCCGCCGCGCGCCGCGCCGCAGTGCCCGAGTAGCCACGTGGTCGCTGGGAGGCAGCGCGCAGACGCAGCCCGCCGATTTCATGGAATTGTTCGGAAAATCTATTCACGTGCAATGCTTTAAGCTTTGTTATTGGTGCAAAAAACATGGATTAGGGGGATTTAGTACCGAAATTTAAACACTAGATATTATTAAACTGAGAGTATAGTTATGTGCCTACACAGCGAATGCAGTTGCACGGTTATATTACATAAGTATAACCCATGCGGGCATGCGGGACCTATAATTTCATTGTATGGTTGCCTTAAACACTCCCAATACCTATTAGTTAGTAATTAGAACCAATATAATATTTTGACACACGACCCAGAGAATTTTAATTTACCACAATGCAATTGTGTTAGTTATTAGCTGCTCATAACCTTGAGGATGCAATATTATACCTACCAAAACACACAAACAAAAGCGGCGAACATTGGGGACAACATCATCATCAGCCTATTAATGTTCCCACTGGGACACAAACGGATTGGTGGATGTCAAATTTTTGGTTCTAGGACATGCCGGTTTCCTCACGATGTTTTCCTTCACCGTTTTGAGAGCAGTGGTGATGAAATAAATTACACAAAGTAATGCGCCTGCCGGGATTCGAACCCACGACCTACAACTCGTAAGTCGGGGCCGATACCACTGGGCCACCACTGCTCCTGGGGACAACATAGGTACATACATATTATACATATTATGAAACAACAAACGCATTAATACATACAACACAGGTTATTTATTATTACCATACATAATTAAACTCTTTTAGACGTGAATGGACTCCAACAAGCCATGTCATGGCCCTAAATTGGTAAGGAACGTACGCTGCAAAGCAAGTAGGTACTTATCTAAGTTACTTACCAATGTCGAGATATTTCTCAAAACACCACCATAGTTTCCGATTCCATATTGGTTCCTTTTTTTTAATTCACTTCACAAACATACTTGGTGGGTTTTGTCAAGCCATGCAAAACACGGCTACACCGCACAGCCGACGAACCACGAACTGACAACTGGACACGGCGGCGGCGCGCGCGCGCGTCAGAAACGAAACTAAACTTTCGTTGTGAAGCGCTAGGGATGGGTAAACTAAACATTATCGATTTTATAATTGTAAGGGCAAGGTAACCGAATTCAAATTCCTGTTGCGAGATATCTAGTTAAAATTCGAGTCCAATAGGTCCACAATGTGAGTTTAGGTGGTAAACATGTAGGCTTAATAGCTAAGAACAATTTATGGATAGCTCGCCGTCCGACCAAGGACCAAGCCCGGGTCGGTGGCGCGTCGTGTCGTGTTTCGCACGTGCCTTCTGGAAGTTGTCAGCAAACTGACGGGGCCAAATGCCTGCTGGGGTCGCGGGTTTTTCTTAACACAGGATACCGTGGCCCCGGAACGTAAAGGGCATCCGAAGGAACACGGGTGGATTTTAGTCAGTAAGAGTCTGACAGTCCCTTCCGCCCCACCCAGGGCGGGAGGACTCATTTGATGATTTTACCACCTAAAAAAAAAAGCATCTAGACACACGACCACTATTTAAAAAAAAAACGTGTTCAAGTTTTGGGAACCATAGCATTGCCGTGAAAATAGGTACCTACCTAAATTAATAGTTGTCAAGAATGTCTTATTATCTTAATTGACATCGAAACTTGAGACGAGGAGGGCTACATCCCTAAATCATGATACAACAAACAACGTGCGTTCGCCCAGGGGGGCGCCCGCGTCCCGCGCGCTCGCTTAATCACGTTAGAGACAGTTATTTTAAATGTTTTGCTAGGTTAAGAGCGCTCAAGGTCAAGAGTGCTAATAAATGTATTAAACATGGCGAAAGGCCATAAAAATACTTTTCTTTTGTTTAGGTACTTTAGTTAGGCAGAGATGCAAAATTGCTTTTGTTAAAGAGTAGGGTCTGATATATGTACCTATTTAACCTATTGGTATTTGAATGGTATGTACTAACCTAACAGTCTGATAATCTGGAGTACTTAGATGCATCGGGTAGGTAGATAGGTAATATGAGTGCTCCGCCTTTACCCGCGCTCACTTTTGAGTTAGGTAAATCAGGTATTATCAATTCGTCGCGTACCTACCTACAGCTCGACATAAAAATGTAGAAAACCGGAAGTCGCCACTGTCTTCGCGCTACCAGCACTTTGAATGATTTTATTTCATTTTTTTTCACTTATTACGTTAGTTTTATGGCACAATAATAAATCTAACAAACCTGCGGTCTTTGTTTACATCAAATATCAAAGATTTTAAAACGCTGTCAGAAATAAAAATTTTAGTTCCGTTTCAATCCGTTCTGGCCAAGCTGTATATTTATATATTTTTTTTATGTTTGTACACCGATTTCTCGAAGACAGCTCGGCCGATTGAGATGATTCAAACGGTATTACATTAGGTTTGTTCCCAAAATCATAATCTTGTTCTGATGATGGTATCCAGTAGGAATTGAGGGAACTCAAAATAATTAGTTTTTTCATTATTACCTACGTGATCTCTTATACCCAAAGAAATTAACTATAATTTTAAAATAATTTAACTTTATGATAGCGTAACTTTATTCAGTTTTATTTTTATGTCGTAACTAGCTTCCTTCCGCGGCTTCGCCCGCGTGGTGTTTTGATAAAAAGTAGCTTATGTTGTTTTTCAGATTTCAGACTATCCATATCCAATTTTGTAACAAACAGCTCAGCAAATTAGCCGTGAAACAAACATTTACACAGTTATAGTAAATTAATTTGAATATTAAGGATTATATTAATGGAACGGTATAGATTTGGGTATAGCATTTGGTTAAAAGAGAGTAGGTATGTTTAAAAAAATTATAAAATATCTGTTTACAGTAGGTATAAGGTACCTATGTATTCCATTAAGTGGCAGAAAGTACCCAGGAAAATTTATTGGTCCTTTATGTCCAAGAGACACTTCCAGGGGCCAGCATCACGTTGTGTACAAAAATATTTTAAAATGACCTAATTTAAAACATTTTTGTACACAACGTTTGCTGTTTTGTTATTATTTGTTAAAATGTGGAGATTGTTTGGACTCGACATTCTCTGATCTCTTCATCCCCTTTTTCGCAATAAAAGGTAGCCTATGTTCTTTCTCAGGGTCTAAAGATTGTCTGTGCCAAATTTCATCAAAATCGGTTGAGAGGTTTAAGCGGGAAAGCGTAACAGACAGACAGACAGACAGACAGACAGAGTTACTTTCGCATTTATAATATTAGTTTGGATTTGGATTGGATTTTTACGAATGTTAAGTAACAAATATTGATTGTAGGTAGGTACTTACCTACTTGTCTCGTGTTATTTTTTTGTAATGTTTATAGAACCATGCCCATTTGTGCCCCAGTGGTGCCCATAATGTAGATCTTTTAATAGCCCTTTGAGTACTTCTAAAATATCTAGATTGAATGCTATATAACGCGCTGGTTCAAAAGTTATATTTTCATTGTAAATCGTAACTTTTCAATTATGTTTTTTTCATAAAATCGTTTCTACGTGACATTGCTATTATATATTGCCTAGGCGTTTGATTTGTTTTTTTTTTCTCTAGACTGTAGCTACAAACATTCTCACTTATACACCGTGACTTTTTAGTCGTCTTACAAAAGCAGCCCAGTTCATGTATCCAATGACTAGAACACGTTTATAATAAAAAATTTGGTATTCAAGAGATCTGAAAATTTTCAAAATAAATTTTATTTCGATCTTATGACGCAAGACGTAGTCAGAAACACCCTTGTCTTATAGAAAATGGAGATAGAATGCTATAATTAATACTATTGCGTTGGGTAGGTATACTCTACAGCTCGATACGTAAACATTTTAACACGGTGTTTCACATTTCTAATGTATCTTTTTATTAAAAATAAAAAATTATTATTAACGATTAAAAGAAAAAAACTTGCCTAGAGGTATTTTAGGTCGGATACATTAAGTGGACCCTTTTTGTAAGACGACTAAAAAGTCACGGTGTATAATGCCCAAAGTATGTAGCTCTGCCCCCGGAATACCTACAATACTTGTCTATGCCGTACAGTAGTTTTTAATGGTACTTTTGGGAGATCTAGATTTAGTATTAAATGTTTACATAACTTTTGAAATAGCACTTTATAAGACATTCAATCTAGATATTTTAAAAGTATTACCTTCAAAGTGCTATTAAAAGATATACATCTGCATTCTGGGCGTAACTGGGGAAGAGCTCCCTTTTAATTTGGGCATGGTCCTTTTAAAGCCCGGCCCGGACGCTCCCCGGATGCCCTCTAAACTGAGATAAATCCGGGGAAACCCGGACCGATGGCAAATATAGGTAGGTAGGTAGGTACGCAATAAAAATACTGATGAACTCCTCGGCATAAATACAGAAGATGAAAGACGACGACGGGGTCGGCCACGTAAAAGCTGGCAGGACGATCTCACGGCCGGGAGTGGTGGGAATCTGCGAAAGACCGGGATTCTTGGAAGTGTTCGGCGGAGGCCTATGCCTAGCAGTGGGATGATATAGGCTATTAGAAAATATGTTCAAACAATTTGTAGTATTAACTGTTAAGCTCCTTACTGTAAGCTATAAAAACTGTTTAGAAGCAGTAAAAATAACTGCTATGATATCAGTAAACGTTAATGTTCAAAAAGTTGATATTAACTGTTTATCTCCTTATGGTATGTTACAGAAACTGTTCAGGAGCAGTAAAAATAACTGTTACGATATCAGTAAAGTCTAAATACGGCAATACTAAAAATAACTGCTTGTTTTAGTTAACGTTAATGTTCATACAGTTGAAATAACCGTTTAGCTCTTAACTGTTTAGCTCCTTACTGTAAGCTATAAAAACTGTTTAGAAGCAGTAAAAATAACTGCTATGATATCAGTAAACGTTAATATTCAAAAAGTTGATATTAACTGTTTAACTCCTTATGGTATGCTACAGAAACTGTTCAGGAGCAGTAAAAATAACTGTTACGAACTCAGTAAAGTCTAAATACGGCAATACTAAAAAAAACTGCTTGTTTTAGTTAATGTTAATGTTCATACAGTTGAAATAACCGTTTAGCTCTTAACTGTTTAGCTTCTTACTGTAAGCTATAAAAACTGTTTAGAAGCAGTAAAAATAACTGCTATGATATCAGTAAACGTTAATGTTCAAAAAGTTGATATTAACTGTTTATCTCCTTATGGTATGTTACAGAAACTGTTCAGGAGCAGTAAAAATAACTGTTACGATATCAGTAAAGTCTAAATACGGCAATACTAAAAAGAACTGCTTGTTTTAGTTAACGTTAATGTTCATACAGTTGAAATAACTGTTTAGCTCTTAACTGTTTAGCTCCTTACTATAAGCTATAAAAACTGTTTAGAAGCAGTAAAAATAACTGCTATGATATCAGTAAACGTTAATGTTCAAAAAGTTGAAATTAACTGTTTATCTCCTTATGGTATGTTACATAAACTGTTCAGGAGCAGTAAAAATAACTGTTACGATATCAGTAAAGTCTAAATACGGCAATACTAAAAAGAACTGCTTGTTTTAGTTAACGTTAATGTTTATACAGTTGAAATAACTGTTTAGCTCTTAACTGTTTAGCACCTTACTGTAAGCTATAAAAACTGTTTAGAAGCAGTAAAAATAACTGCTATGATATCAGTAAACGTTAATGTTCAAACAGTTGATATTAACTGTTTAACTCCTTATGGTATGTTACAGAAACTGTTCAGGAGCAGTAAAAATAACTGTTACGAACTCAGTAAAGTCTAAATACGGCAATACTAAAAATAACTGCTTGTTTTAGTTAACGTTAATGTTCATACAGTTGAAATAACCGTTTAGCTCTTAACTGTTTAGCTCCTTACTGTATGCTATAAAAACTGTTTAGAAGCAGTAAAAATAACTGCTATGATATCAGTAAACGTTAATGTTCAAACAGTTGATATTAACTGTTTAACTCCTTATGGTATGCTACAGAAACTGTTCAGGAGCAGTAAAAATAACTGTTACGATATCAGTAAAGTCTAAATACGGCAATAATAAAAAAAACTGCTTGTTTTAGTTAACGTTAATGTTCAAACAATTGAAATAACTGTTTAGCTCTTTACTGTATGCTACAATAACTGTTCAGAAGCAGTAAAAATAACTGCTACGATACCAGTAAAGCTCTAAAAACGGCAATACTTACAAGGAACTGTTTGTTTCAGTAGACTTTAATGTTCATACAGTTGAAATAACTGTTTAGCTCTTTACTGTTTTTGCCCATTTCAGTGCACTGTCCGTAATCAATTATTTTAACGTATAAATAAGTTCCCGGAACCGTTTTTTTTTTTACTGTCCAAGAACAGTAGAAAGTCACGTTTTATTTTTTTCAGTGTGGTACGTGTCTAACAGTCCCTTCCACCCCACCGCACACCGCACAGCCAGGGCGCGGGGACACATTCTTAATCCACCTTAAAAAAGAGCTTGTCCAAATGTTCGCTACTGAGCCCGGTTTTGAGCTTTCCTCATCCAATCTCTGCTGGCTGCCAAGGAAGAAGAGACAGAGCTATACAAGTCGTCTAGCGCCATCTCTTTCTCACAGCCTAAACTGGATCGCGTTAAGAGCTCGTGGTAAGGCCTCAGAACGTTTACATGGTCTTGGTTTCCACTTATGTACGTTCAATACGGCAACTTTACTGCAAACTATACTAGTCGTACTTGCTCGCTGATCTATGACGCCGTATGTCACAAGGGGGCGGTCGAACAGTACCGATGTGATTAATGACGGTGACCCCACGGCATCGCCAGATATCGGTATCTACGTGAGCCGCGATCACTCTTGATTGCCCCGTATTGTTTGAGCCTGTACTTACTAACCTAGCTACTGTATCTATGGGTATGTAGGATGGAATGTACCGATGGATAGGTAGAGGTGGAAGAATGTGTGGGAAAGGATTTTACTCTTTGTAAGGTCATAGTGGAAAGATATTAAGTAAGGCTATGGTTCTACGGTACAGTTCTCTAAAAAGAAGAAGATATTAGTGGAACCGGGAACAAGCCCAAAATATGATATGTTTCTCTCAAAAGAAGAAGATATTAGTGGAGCCGGGAACAAGCCCAAAACATAATATGAGATGTTGACAAAAGTAATGTTAGCCCATGGTATGAGCGTCGCGGGACTAACGAGCTGCCATGACCCGGAATTTAAAGGACTATTGAAGGACACCGTGGATTTTAGTCAGTACAAGTCTGACAGATCCTTCCCTTCCCTGGTTGGGAGGACACATTTGATTACTTTACAACGTTAAACATGTATGAACGTGGACAACGTAACAACAAAGAAAATAGAGTGATATAAGGACAGTATGAAAAGTGTTCAACGACAATTGAAATGAAATCGTGAAAATTCGTGATTCAAAAATTCTGCATGCTTTCGTAAAATACCGAAGGCAAAAATATGGAAAAAGTACTCGTAAATACTAAACGTTATTAACTTCATTGTAAATACTTAGAGATAAAATTTCGTTTATGCTCCCTCAAAAAACCAAAACCGAAAATTTCCTTTCTAAACAAAATAATTTGGGAGACTTAACAAAAGATTTAAATACAAAGGCAAAGGTGTCTCACACATAGAAATTAAATGAGACAAGCAAAACATACTATAAGCTCCAACCACCAGTGAAATTACCCGAAAGCGTACCGTAGTCAAATGCAAAGCCAATTAGGTACGAATTAGATGTGGCAACATTACCGCAAGTTCTTTGTGAACTCTTCTTTGTGTCGTAATAGTGGCAACACTGGTATAAGGTAATGTGATAACGTATTCCCGTATGAAATTGCACTGAGATGAGATTTTATTGCGGAATTGTGTTCTATTTTAGGAGTGATTTGTTTTAGGCATGTAATGGCGAAATTAAATAGTTAATGAACGTAAAATTACTGCCTATATGCACTATTTTTATCCATGGAATGTGTTTGTGTGTGAATTTTGGAAAGGTCTTTTTGTAATAAATAAAATTCCTGTTTTTTTTAATAAGCGTAAAAAGGCCACCAAACCGCCTTCACTAAATCACACGCACAATTTTCTATTCTAGCAACACTCGAGTTGGCATGTCAACGTTGGCAGAATAGGATTTTCCGTTGCGTTGGGGTGTGCTAATGATTTTTTAACGTCATAAAAATGGCGACGCTTTTGTTAGCATTGTTGAATGAAGATGAGCACGGCGAAACGTAATGTGGAAAAAACTTAGTGTGAAAAAGGTTTTCAGGGTTTTTTTGCCGTGACGTATTGTTTGACGACCAAGTTAGACGTTGAATGTTTATGCAATTATTTCTTTTTTTTTTTAGTTATAAAGAGGACGTTCTTACGGTAAGCAGTTCACACGGAGTAGCCTAGAAAGTGCTTGACAATATTTGGTTACTTTTCTAATGATACCTAAGAATCAAAGTTTAAAAATTAAATTAATATGATATGTTTTATTATTATATTCGTTTTGTTTAGAAATCCTTCGAATTTGCTTAAAAACATAATATTATAAACCGATTCGGAGTCATGGCTTTGCTCAAAAAAGGTTAACTTAAAACAAATGACTGCCTGAAAGTCATTACACATTGTGTCAAAATTACGCCGTCATGTTGTTATCGCCATCTCTTTCGCTCTGCTCAATGCTCGAGGGAAAGGAGTGTCAGGGCCGCATTTGCATTAGGTACTTGGCAAGTGCCCAAGCAATCATGGGCCCCGAGTACCAGAAAACATGATAAGAGGGGCTCAAAAACCTTACTTATGGTTCTAAAATTTTTGAACTTACTATGCTCGTTAACTATCCTACATACCCATGATTTTCTTGATTTTCAGTCGGTAGGTTAATACTAACGTATGTTTTTGTATATGAATAATCAAAATAAACCTTAAGTATCCAAATTATTAAAGATGATAATAATCTTGAAATCAGTCCTTCCACCCCGGGCAGGGCAGGACCGCAGGAGGGACTGTCAGACATGTACTGACTAAAATCCAAGATGTCCTACAATAACCACTTACGTTCCGGGGTCACGGTAGCTCGTTAGTCCCGCGATCCAGGCAGACTTTCGCCCTCTTAGGGAGCCCCGTCACTTGGCAAATCACTTGGTTCTCTTGCATGGTTCCCATACTCATAGTATTATAGTGCCCCATAGTGTTATAGTGCCCAGGACATACATATAGACGTAAAATACGGCCCTGGAGTACCAAACAGTATAAATTCCTACTAATGTAGTTGCCACAAAACATTGAAGTGAAGTTCGTCAGGTCAGTAGAGGGCGCGGTGTCCTCCCATTAGGGCAGCCGCACCTAAATCCGTACTTATTTTAATCACTTGTACCCCGCTGGCTTTTATCATGCGTGTTGTTGATGGCCTATTCTAACCACAACCAATAAACCACCCTACTGCTACTTAATAAAGTTCCTTTTATACTAAAATGACCACCCTATCCCCAGTTGAAGGAGGAAAATAAGAATATAATGTGGATTGCAAGTAAGCTGCATCATAAGGTGAATTGTTCTTGTAGATTTTCGCAAGAAATTGCCCCGACCGCTGTTTTCCGCTTTGCTTTTTTATTTTTATGAAAATATTTAAGGCTGTTGTGGAAAACTTATTTAACTTTGTTTATACTTTATCATAAAATACTTGGAGGATAAAGTTTAAAGTAAACATAAGTTTGCATCAACTTTATCTTTTGATACACATAATTGGGACTTACCTTAGGTAGCCATGGTTCTGTTTGTTCATGTTGAAAAGATTAAAATTAGCAAGGTACCATGACATCTACTTTCTACATTGTTGCATTCATAAAAAATACCATCAAAAGGTATATGTATTTCGATGAAATCAGCATGTTTTTTAACATATTTACGAGTACCTTTCCCTACATTGAATTTAACAGTCTAATTTCAGGCTTTCATTCAGAAATTGTTTAGTGTTACAGAATACAGAATAAAGTGTACTGGGATAGACTTTCAAAACTAACTTCCTAGTTATAACCCAGATTTAATCCAAAAAATCACATCACCAAACTTTGTCAAACCCAAGTGAACACAACGGAAATATACGTCAAACTGACACCCTACAAAGAGCAAATAGAACGGGAAGTGAATATTATAGGGGGCAATATATTGCAGGGGACCCTTTACTGCTCAACTAAATGACTTATTGCAAAAGTTAGGAGCCGATATGACTCAGGCAGCATCATCATCGCATGTGGAGGTGAATGGAGAAGGTTCACTGATGCGCGATTGATAGTAAATCGTCGTTTTGTGGTGCATAGCAGGGCATTTGGAAAGATTATGATAATATTTGACCTCATCATGAGACTAGAGAGTTTCTTTTTTCTTCACAATGTCACTAATAGTGAGCTTTCTTTTTGACTTCGGTAATAAAAGTGCAGTTGTGGTAAAAAGTGTAGTTCATAACGATAATTCACTGCAAAATATGAAGTGATTGACTTCGTCGTGATCAACTCACTAAGATAGTTTTACATTTTGTTCGTCATCAAAAAGACGGTCAGCAATTAGAGTAGGTATAGATTGTTCTCTAATTGCTGACCTATTAAGTTTTATATTTTGCAGCATTATTTGAGTCCAAAATCAGACACACTTGCAGTTTTTCGCTGATGTATTAGCAAACTGTTATTCAACTACTCATACCAAATAGCAATATCCAAGTTTCCGAAAAGCCTTAGTCTCACGCCTAGTTTAAAGTTGGTTTTCTGAAAAGTTCACTGTCCCATGATCATCTGGTTAATGCAGTGATTTGCGTAAGACATGGTGTGTGTTTAGGCGTTAATATCATTTCAGATAATTGAGCGTCATTATCCACGTTATCCGCCCAGTTTTTGCCCAATCAATCATGATACGTAGTGCTTAACATGTGTTGCTTAAGGGCTAGTTTACTTTGGTTCCAACATGATTAACTATGTGAAAATAATGTTTGAAATAGATTGAATAGCGGTCTTAAAACGGTGGTGTCAAGACTTCTTTTTGCTAAGTGATTAGAGGATGTAAAAGCTGATTACTTTCACACTTATGTACATTTTCTCTAGAAGATGTTTTAATTGACCTTTACTGGATAACTAGCTACCAGCTCCTGTTTTGCAATGTTGTCATGACTACATGTCAAAACATCATAGATTTTTTTATAAAATCCTTACTTTAAACCTATTAAAGCTCTGTGGTTTGCAAGGTGCATTCTCATCTTTCAGAACGTCAAATTTTGAGCTTCAAATTCCAAATCACAATTTCACACCATGTAGATATTTTATAGTGTACCTAAATGGCATTATTATCCTACAAAATACCGAACACGGTTCAATTAAATCCATTTCACACACAAATTCACCGAATCACCGGACAGATCGCAAAACAATCGCTGTACAAATCCTTCCCGGCTAGTTTATAAGCCGGTGGTTAGCGGGGATTATCGCGCGTTCCAAAACGCACCCTTTCGGGGCGTCGACCCTCCTCACTAGGTACTCTCGAGCCGTTACACATGTGATGAATCTTTCCTCCCAAATAGGGTTGCCAGGTCTTAAAACTAAAAACCGGATACACTAGTCAGTTTATCCGGACACTTAGGTGAAGAGACGGGACTAGAGCTCTTTGCCCCAATCGACCAATTTTTAAAAACTCAAGCAATGTTCCGTTCAACTAAACGGTTCTTCTCGCCGTGCAACGCCGCTAGCAAGTGCTAGTCCACTTCCTTGGACTAGAGATTGTAAGTGAAGCGGAAACCAGTTGACTAATATGAAAAATGATCAAATTTAAAAGAGCCTGGCAAAAGCCAGACAGGCCGGCACAGTCTAATTTGGCTGGAATTGCAACCAAAAAGACTGACTGGACTGTGTCCGGCTTTATCAAGACGCCTGGCAACGCTACTCCCAAAGATATCGTTGGTAACTTGTTACTGGTGGAATGACGAGAGGGTTCCCTTTGTAATCGTGTGAGTCTTCGTAAGACGTAATTTGGCATTACAATAGGAGTAACGAAATTCGTTTGTTTGTAGTCGTGTGCTTCATTGAAATGTTTTAATTGAACGCTACTCGACTATTAAAAAAATGGGTAAAGTTACAATTTTCTAAAAAATAAATTATTGACAAAACACCAAAAGCACTAGCATGCATTCTACCTATATATTTATTATAGCCGTACAGCATACTTGAAGGACTGTTACGTAAATTGTATGGAAAATGAAAAAAGCTCCTAGAGTGTAGGAACGAGAAATTCAAGGTGTACTCTACGTAATACAACTTGTGATAAGGCTCTGTACGTATACCGCTTCCAAACTATTGTTTTCATTATCGTATATCAGAAGATTTGCCGGCTCATAATTATTCTACCTTTTGTCGTCATAGCAGATCAGACAACGACGGCGACTTTTTTACAAGCCTCTAAAAACTCACGATGTTCATAGCTCGTAGAAACTGCATTAACTAAACAAATGGGCACCGCGGGTGGCGAGAATTTTTTACGACAAGCTCTGGCCTGTCACAAAAATTCGCCCCCGCTGTTCCACACTAATTCGCGTATCTCGGTCAAGTCCACACGGAGGAATTCATCGGATTTTAATATCTAACACGTATATTATCGATTTTATGATCTTTTTCCGTTACTCGATTTTCGATTCAATTAGGCATAAAATATTCGATCAATACACGGAATGCTATCAGAACTTTTTTTAAATCAAAATAAACATTGTGACAATCATTTAGTTGCCACATACTAAATATTAGATTGCCTAAATTAAAACATAAATAAAGAACACGTAAACATTTGTGGCGTTATGTATAATAACGGAACATAAAACTAAACAGTTTAAGTTTTTAATGTCCACACTATGGACACGATGTTAACTTGTTCAATATTAAAAATAATAAATTCTCGGGATTGGGCATTTCAAGATGGTGGATTGTAACAAAGTTATAGTGTTATAAAGTTCTATGATCAACAAAATGAATAATAAAAATCTCAGCATTTTGGTGCGAATGGATACTTTGGCTTCTTTATTCATTTCTTGGATTTGGCATTTGATATCCTTTGACTTTAGTATAAATCAATTTCTGAGTTCATTCAACTGTCTACGATTTTCCAATTAACTTTATATTTTCCCAGACTTTGAACAAACATCCATGGATGCTTCTTCATTTTTGCTTGCATGTCGTTCCAAACAACATATTTCAATTTGCGTTTTACTTAATCTTTTTTTCTTTCGTTTAATTTGGAATGAATCAAGCTACAATATAAATCACTTCGTTTATTATTTTATTCAAGCATTTTTTATTAATTGAAACCAATCGAAAACAATTCACGAAACATGATTTAAGTCGGGGTGTCGTTAAACATGTTCAAAATGGTATCCCTTATACGCACTTAAATAAGTTTGATGATATTGCATGTTTACAGTGTCGTAAATCTGCTGACATTCGAGATTTATTGTTATAGGATGCTGGGGCCACAAATTATGTTCGACACAATCCGGCCTTTGTCTGAACCGAACGATTTTTGTGATTGCTTTCTGCAAAGATGTAAATCGTTAGATAAACCCTCTGGTGTTGCAAGCGTCCATAGGCTACGATGACCGCCATCAGGCAAGTAGTATGCTTGCTTGTCACATAGATTTTTCTTCATTTCTTTTTTACAAATTGTTTAGTTTTAAGTTCTTTTTTCTTTCTTTGTTGTTTCATTGTGTGCTTTCTGTATTTTTTGATACTGTGTGCACTTGTGGCGTGTGCCATTATACGTTTTTTCTTTCTTCTTTCAGATGGTGTTAAAAAAAAATGTTTTTTTATTCGTTGACAATACTACAAACTCGAGTAGTAGAATCCCTCTGTCCTAACTCGTAGACGTATGGATAGTTACTCCAAATAAACTGAATTATATTTAAGTTCTCAAATAAAGCGCTTTATTTTAATTTAGATGGAAGTATTTAATTATTTGGATAATATTACTTAATACCTACCTTGAAGTTTTGCGAATAAACTCTGCTATTCAAGCCCTAAAAAGCCACAAAGATCAGTCTCCTCCGTGTGAACACTAAGTTCATATCTAACAATATAAATCTTTGGCTTTCTAAGTCTGGCGTTATAAGTAAATCTAAGTGAATTGTTCAGAGAAATTCTCCATCTAGACGTTTTACTCTCTTTAGATTATTATTACAGCCTCACAAGAATAATCTCAAGTTGACTTGGAGTGTTTTCGTAACATTCAATCTGAGTAGCTGCTTCAAATATGAATGTTATTCGAACTCCTTCAGCAATAATTACTCGATAACTCGATAAAGTCTCAATGATCAATTGAACAGAAGGTCGTTTTTATTTCGGTCAGTGTTATTTGGAAGACATCTTATCTTACTAATATTATTATAGGTACGCAAGTTTGTGAGAATGAATGTTGCTTAGTCAAAAAAAAAAACTGCTAACGGATTTGGTACACAAATAGATTATATCCTGGAATAACACATAAGTTAGATTTTTAACCTGATATCATGTTTCCGTGGGATAACATTCGAGTTGTAGCGGATGAAGCCCCTGGCAACGGCTAGTTGGTTATAATAATTATTATAATATTGTAGAATATTCAAGAAAAGTTTAGTTGGTAACGAGAAGTTGATACTGGTTAGAGATATCAAGTTACAAGTAGTCTAAAATGTTGAATTTTAAAGATATGAATACGTATTATTTCATTGTAGTAAATTATTTCCGTATGGGTACGAAACGAGCAATTGGTAAAACATGGAAGAAGCATTTGCCTAATAGCAAATAATTACCGAAAAATTCAGCATTTATATTTATTTATCAGAGTATTCCACCACATCGCTGTCATCAGGGAACGTGCCAAGAAGACTGGCAGCATTGCAACGTCGTCGTATGGCAATACTATAAATTCGTCAATCTAAATGAACAATTCACCTGATTCAAAAACAACATGATGCTTGCTTGATCTGTCATCGCTAAACAATGCAAGTGTATACTAAATCAAATAATAGTCAATTACAATAATAAATAACCAACGATCCATACTTCAAATCATGATGGGCGTACGTAGGAAGACGAATCTAGGAGCTTTTAGCGTTACTAAATGCCACTGAGTCATCTTACTACTCGTATTAAGAAGGATTACTCCCTCGGTAATGATGAAATTGGGGAGCTTTTGGCTGAATGTTACTGCTGTATTTGTCTCTATTCAAGGTTTAGCAAAGCATCGCAGTTGGTCTTTAGATAGGAGGCCATCGGTTGTCAGTTTTAAGTCCCTTCAAGCCTTGAAAAACTCGCTAAGTTGTCGATTGTCCTAAGTAACATATTTGACAGTCTAGTTACGTGTAATTGCACACTTGAAAGTGACAACCATTCTTTCCACACGATTCATAGTTCGACTGATCTTCCTTCGCTACTTTTACCCAGTAACTTGCTTCTGCAGCTAGTATAAACAGTTGTTCCATGCATAAAACCGGTAATAAGCTGCATAAATCGGTTAGACAAGAAGCCGACCCCAAAATAAATGGGAAAAGATACAGAAAAAAAGAAAAATGAAGCTTTAGTTATCGTATTATCTAGCAAAAGGAAAAACAACAAATAAAACACAGGATGTCGACCCAATACAAATTAAGTATAGTAAATCTATAATAACAGACATAAAAAATACATAACTCATGAATATCCCGGGTGAACTCAACCACGTAAGTTTGTAGGCGTACCTGACTAGTCTGAAGTTATTATCGTACATAAATCCATAATGATTGGCCGTCTTGCTGAAGATAAGTGCCTATTACCCCTGATCGGTGTAAATGAAGTGCGTCACTCCGAATTAGACCTTGTTGCTGGTCTAATGCGTTGGCAGTAATGAGAGTGCTGAACTTGCAGGCAGATTAAGGTTTTAAAATGTTTTAGAGTCTATAATTGTTTCCGTAGTGGATCTTTGGAATGGACGGAAAATATAGAGTGTAAGAGACACGCGGATAGAACTCGATCGCTAGCCATTTACTAGGAAAATCTATCAATTAACTGGTGTAATATGTCATCCAGCACTTTTTTGATGCTTTCGAATTCGTCAAAAAAAGCTGCTGGTCCATCATCTATCTCCTGTCTTTCTTTTTAACCTTTGTTGTCCTACTGTTGGGCAAAGGTCTGCCCTAAAACATTTTCTGCTCTTAATCCAAGAGTTCGACACAGGATATCTTGACTACAGCTTTGACCCAAGACTTCATCTACCGTTTCTTTCGTAATTCCTAAATTTTGCGGAATAGGTATCTTTTTTCTATCTGTTTCCAATTTTGCATATTTCTTGCCATCTGTTTTTTTTTTAATTTCTATTGTGCTAGCCTCACCATATCAGCAATGGCTACAAAGTCATCAGTCCATCTCGCTGCTGTACGGCCAACGCTTTTCCTTTCAGTGTATTTGTTAGTTTTACTGAAAAATGAACCTAATTATCTCAGATCAAAGAAATAGGCAGATAGAGCGCTCAGAACACGGGGGTGGTTCCACCAAAGTTAATAAAAAATCAAAATCGAATACAAAGTCGCGACAGTACCAAGCTACGCGTCGTACCAAGCTGCGCGTCGTTGTTGTTGTTTGCTGAAATATGCCGTCGTCACGAGTCTTTAACCATTGTAAAAATTGTTCTCAAAAACAAAGAAAACATAATGGAATGTAATTCGATTTGATTTTGTATTAACTTTGGTGGACCCACTCGCGTGTTCTGAGCGTTCTATCTGCCTATTTCTTTGATCTGAGCTAATTATGTTTTGTCTGGTTAGAATTATGTACCTACAGAATTATTCATCGTAATAGTTAGAGCATCGATGTCTCTCGCCGTGCGACTGATTGTCTTCGTCAATTGCTAGTATGTGCTGGTTGATTGCTAGTGCTTGTTTATTATCATGGTTGTCAACGATGGGAAGCAGGTCAGTATGGTATGCCACGGCTTCAGAGTAGTGATCATGCTAACTGAACTTTATTGCTCTAGTGCGATCTGTTCGCAATATTATTGCGACTGCGACGTGCTTCGTTTTATACGGTACCCATACTTAGAGCAACTGTATAATCTAGTGTGTTATGTTTTCATTATTTTTTCAATAACTTGAATATAATTTGATTTTGAATTATGATTCGACTATACGATTTGTAACTGTTGAAGGAAACGGTAAGATTTCTCTGAATCTTCTATTTTTCTTATTTAGAAATTAGAAGGTATTATTTATTTTCTCCCACAGTTCGTTTGCTTTATAATGGGCGAATACCTAATCAATTTATCTGGGTCCTCCATGATTCAGGCTGAAATTATCATGAAGATTTCCAGATATTCATGAATTCCAATACCAGCTATTCAGTTTGTAATAATTGTGCCCGGTTAATAGACTTGGTCTTACTCCATAGTACTTGAACGTTACTACTGAAATGTTTCTGAGTAACTATTAAGCTATGGTACTACCCATTTAAGGTACACTTTTGCTTAACACTTCTAGGATTACAGGCGTGAAGTACATGTTATTTAAATCTGGTCTCGGAAAGCGGGCGCTAATTTCAGCGTCACTTAACGTAGGCAGCGTGGCCGAGTGGTCTAAGGCGCTGGTTTTAGGCACCAGTCCGAAAGGGCGTGGGTTCGAATCCCACCGCTGTCAAAACTTTTTACTCTTTTTTTAATCTTTTTTCAATTTTTAACAAATGGGTGTTTGATTTTCTATCATATTCTTATATGATACTGGTGTTTTAAAACATTTAATTTAATTTTTTTTTTATCAAAAAAATGTTTCTTTTTTTCAGGTATGGGCTGTTATTTTAAAACCGAGGCGACTGCGAATTAATTTTGAGTGGTAAAATAAAATTAATCAACATAATATTCAATTCTCGAAAAACCCTAAACCACAGGACAATAAAAGAAAAAGAAAAAAGAAGTGCGGTCACTGAAGGGAATTTCCCAAATACCATAGATAAATCCATGCCATCTTATATCTCCAATTGGAGTAAAGGAAAATGTGTTTGAACATGTCAGTTTTAAGGTTTACATTGGTGGTGTAATTAAGTTTGCAAGGATAACAAAAACGGGGTCAGAAATCTGTCAATGCATTTGTCAGTGGCATGCCATGGGCAGGGCGAATCGATGGGGTTTCGCTCGCTTGTAATGGTGTATTTTTTGTTGTTTCAATATTTATTTTGTTTTCGGTAGTCTTTTTTATTATTACCACTTTTGCTGTCTGTATAATTTGTGCAATGCTTACAATAAATATTTTAGTGTCAAGTATTTTTTTTTCATTTAAAATTAAAGTTATTATCAGGATGTTTCATTCGAATGAATTGTTCACATTTAAGTGACTATTTATTTCATACATTCCATGATAACGCGACATAAATTAAGTTGCTTGGAAATATTTTTTTTTATTTATTTATTTAACTATTTATGTACACACAAAATACAACACAGGATAATTAAAACATAGAACTCAGTACAAGGGTACTACTTATTTCTACAGAAATTGCTGCCAGCAGACCCGCGAAAGGAAAAATGAAAAAGTAATGTAGACTATAGTGTGTGAGAGGGGAAATAAAAATCGTCAAAAAGTGGATTTTGCTATCATAATGAACTAGCAATTTATGATTTTCATGATTTTTTATTTATTATTATTAAGCGTCTGAAAACTATACATTTTTTTTTTGTAAATTTGAAGTATGTATATTCGCGTTTGACCACTATCATCCCATCATCAATTAACTAATTAATTAATCATATTATCTCTGATTAACTTTACATTCAAACGTTTTTCTCCAAGGACGGATACCGAGTAGAAGGCAAAAGTGAACCAAAAGTGTCTGATATCGGTTTAACCCGTACCTACTTAATATTTTATGTTCGTCACTTCTGTGACATTGAGGTTATCACCATTTTGTTTAAAGACGATAAAACCCGTGACTACGCTAATTAACATTATTTTTATTCAAACATAATCCCACTTAATTAAAATTATCACTCAAGTTAGGTTATTTTACCTCAAACATAATTATTTTACTTATCATAAAGCCAATAAAGGTCGCTATCCTACAAAATCTTAGGTAAAATAATGAAAGGACAGTACGCAGGACATTACTTATAGGTTTCATTACAAGAAATAGCATCTCGAATATTAATTTTAATTTTGTATTGCCATGTTTGATGCTGTTGATCTTACATAGGTTTATACACAGCTATATACATTTACATTTTCCCCTTTAGGAGATGCTGAAACTATAAAAAGCCACCAGCTACGATGTTTCCATACAGAAGTCTTTGACCATCAGCCTGATTTATATCGATAATAACCTTCCACTACATTTATCAACCAAAAATATTAGGCCCTTCCCCATCTCCACGTATAAACACATAATTAATAACAGCACTCAAGTGTCTTACGTTATTAATTCACACTATATCTTCAAGAGGGCCTGTCATTCAGCAATAGTCGCATTTTTCAAGGGCCTGAAGCATAAGGGCCGTTGTTTCATGCCTGTTGGCCACACAAGTGTTGACTTTGAAGTCATTGACGACCTCCTTCATATGAAATTCAAATTCCTTGAATGTTTGGAGGGTTAGGTTCATAGGTAGAGGTTGGGTTGTATGTAAATGTACACACACTTAATAAAATTGGTTACTCGTCGGTTGCTTATTGAGTCAGGATTGGTAATGAATTGAATATTGGAAATGAATGTAGTGAAGTAGGTACTGATAAAGTTATACACAATGTAAATGCCAATATAATGAAACAACAGCTTTTAATACAGATGCAACCTTTGAGTTCAAGGAACCAAATAAAAAGAAAGCTAATGTCGTGTTTAAAGTCATGTTCTGCAAAGCAACCGCCAGGTATTTAGCAATTAAAATTCAGTAAGATCAATTTGTATGCAAGTGCCACAAAGAAAAGCAAGTAAGACCATAAACAGAAAAGACGCACCCTGAGAAAAAACACAGACTTAAAAATACAATTCCTACGTCAAACCATGGATTAACAACAACAGATATCCATCTACCTGCCAAGCCTGCAAGATCGCTCTCACGGCGAAAATGTCAGCCATTGATTTGCGCCGATAATTTGTATGCGAGCGGCACCGCGGCGCTTCATCAGTCAGATGCAGCCGAATACCAGGAATTCATAGTGCGTAGAGAGCTAAGCTGAGGAAATACAACTCATTATGTGCGGACATACAGACAGGAGTGGTGACGAACTGAGAAAGGATTTTTGGTGCACTGGTGAATAATCCTAAGAATCGTTTCTTTTATAAACATAGTTTGTCTACTATACTTATTGCTGACAAATAGGATAGTATGGTGAACCTAGTAGGAGCCGATAGAAGAAGGATTTGATTCATGATTATTTTGATTCAAGAGAAAGCAAAACGACTGTTACTTCCCCTTCCTCGTTGGCTGATATGAATAATATCAAGCAAATGAAAAAATATGAAGCCTAAACTTGATGAAATCCAAAAAGAAAGCATAATAACCTAAACTATACCTACATGGCGCTAGTATAGCAGTTTCCCGCTTTACTAAACTAAAACTAACCAAGTCTAGGAATTGCTGGCGCAAATATCAATCCACTCGTAGATCTTTGTTCAAATCCATAACACATTCCGCTTGCAAACAACATGCTTGTTGATACCCAAAACAGTGTGCAACCCGCTAAGCCAAGGAAATACAAGCCATTACGACTCCTCTATATATAGAGACGAACGCTCGTCCGTCGGTCACGTTCATACCCCATTAATACTTGTAACTAAGAACGGGCAAACACTGAACTTGCGTCTTGTTCAACATTGTGAAACGTTAAAATTAATACGTGTGCTTGCGAACAAAGTGACGTTGAAATTGCCAACTTGTGGAGTTTCGATTTCAATATTGAATTGTGTTTTGTATGAGAAGTTTCTTCTTTTGTTGATGATTCGAAAACTTTGTAATTTCAACCACTATTGTCTGTTGTAGATGTTCTGACATGTAGATATCCTTCCAATATTTTAGAACACGATTGATCATTGTTATGGTTTACTTTGACGAAAATGACTTTTATAGCGTCTTCTGAGACGTATTCGTAAACTGATTTACTGTAAGCATCTGTCAGTCTAATAAAGAATAATATAACACTTTCTTTCATATAGTAATCTTCAACTATTCTTCTTCATCTTCGTGACGTGTCATTGATTTCGAACTCTCAACTGTCAATTCTAATTTTACGTCATATATTTAACCCTACAAATAACTAATAATTAAAACCATATCATCACTTAACCCTAAACAACCATAAACGCCTTAAATAACTAAACTATTACCTTATTAAGGCCCGTTATCTCGTCACTCAAGCGACTGCCGTCATTTATAATAATAAAACGAAGCTGTCTACCATAGAACAGAATCGTGTGAACAGCAATCAGTGCCCCATGTAAACATGGGATCCTTGCCACATGTGTTGATAAACGTTTGTCAGTTAGACGCTGTCGATGATTAAAAATAGATGCCGTATGCTCCGAATTTGCGGATGCTGGTAGCACTAAAACTCTGATGTTGTTAGTAAATGGAATTCAACCAGTGACCGAAGAGAAATGAAAAATGGACATGGATTTTGCACGAAATTCGAACACATAAAATTGAAAGATACATAGGTATAACTGAAATACAGAACGTGATTAACAGAATTTAGATCAAGTAGAAATAATCATTAAGACAAAGCACTCAGTACAGAATGGCTTCTTTCAGTAAAAGAATGAAAGAAAAGTAACAAAAGGTTTTAAAAGAAATACGAGTATAATGGTAGGTATAGGTACTGAAAAGCTTAGGTATATCAATCCTTTTAAACATTACGTAAAAAAATAGGGGGTCTAGTCCAGACCATGGCGTTGTGTGAAGTTGTGATATTATTATTATTATAACAAAACTAGCGCAACCGTACGGGTCGGAATTCTTCTGCAAGATCAGTTTTTTTTTCTTCTCATTCTATAAATTGACAAATGAATTTGTTCAATATTGGCAATCGGTAATAAATAATAATTTTACTTCATGTCCCTGTGAATATTCAAATGAAATTGGTAATCTGAATGGAAACACTCGCATAAAACAAGAAATGTCTACACAAAGTCAATAATTTCGTGTCAATCAGCGTGACTATTTTTAGACGTCGTACAAAAGCAGCACAGTTTTCATGTATCTAATCGACATAGAACACGTTTATAATAAAAAAATGGTGTATAAGACCGACCTTTTTGAAAATTTTAAAAATAAATTTTAATTCGTTATTTGACTACAAGGCGTAGTTATAAACAACTAATGTCTCATAGAAAATGGAGATGGAATGACTCGACGGTTTCGCTGGGTAGGTGTACTACAGCTTGATACTTAAACATTAGACAGGCAAATTACATATTTCTAATGTACCTTTTTATTAAAAATAAAAATTATTTTTTATTAACGATAAGTTCCTTATCGCGCAACAAAAAAAAACTTGCCAGAGGTATTTTAGGTCGGATACATTAAGTGGACCCTTTTTGTAAGACGACTAAAAAGTCACGGTGTATACTTCTAGATCCAATAACAGGTAATGGAGTCCTTTTAAAGGTTTCAATCACTGTGACGATAAATCGTTCCATCCGGGTGTCCCTTAAACACCTCTCAAGTTTTTTCCTGAAGCTCAAGGCTCAAGGAATTTCTCGAACAAATCTTAAGGTTTACTATTTAAGGGCATGTTCTCTATTTGTAGTAACTAGCAATGTCGTGAACAGTCCTTTCAAAGTTATTCTACCTCTGAAATGCTGTAACTGAAAATAAATTGTATTCCAATTAGAATAAAGATCCCTGTCATCTTGGCAGACTTGTTGATATACAGTAACTTTAAATCAACCTTATTGCTCACTAGCCCGAAAATCTGGCAACCAGTTTTACCAAGAGGAATTCAGTGATTATATTACATTGTGGAGGACAGATATTCAGCAACGTCCAGTAAGACTAGAAGCCATTCAAAGAAGGAATGTTTAGACAGATGATGTTCTACCTTATAACTACACCTATAAAGTTCACTTTGCCAGTGATGCCAAATCTATAGATGAACTAATTGTCATAGAACGTATAACGACGTTCAGTTAATATTAACACGTAACGTAACCAAGACAATTCAAGGGGAGGACACGCTGTCACATGTATTGGCACCAGTTGATGGATTGACACGACACTATGCCAAGAATTTGAATTGTACAACTTGACTTGCTTTTGTTTCTCAATGGTATTTGAGCCATAGATATTCAATGACTTAAGCCCTTGTGTTTTACTTATTTGTAACGCATAGATTGTACGTGCTAGATGTTGGATAGAAGACCACAAAATAACGGAATATATAAATTCCATTCAGTCGTAAAATCAAAATAAAAGTTAATATTTTCACTCGCCTAAAATCACTCTTTGTAATAAATTCAGGCAGAACTGTATTAATTGAGACAGTTACCCAAACCAAATCAAACCAAAAAATTGCGAGCCAAAATTGAGCAAAGCGTACAAAACCATCCATCTTTCTCAAATCTACAATTAAACTGCGCATTCTTTAGTGAATAAACAACGGTTTTTCGAAGTCCCTAATTTTGCAAACGAGTTCCCACTGAATTAATGTTTTGGGCAATTAAAATTTTAACTCCGTCGACCTTCAGGAGATTGTATAAAAAAGCAACAATTATGGAAGGCCGTACGTTCGCAGCCATAGCCTTGTATTTCGACGATGCATACCGTTTTACAGCACCGAATTTCGTGTTTTTACTTTGATCACTTTGTAATAATTACTCTTTTTGTCCATCCGTGTCGTCTTTTTGTTGTTAGATACGGGTTTTGTAATTGCTGTTTTATAAATACTGATTATATTTTTGCCATGTCCGCCATGACAGATTGAATTTTCACAGGCATTCACTTACATAAAATGTTTGTTTCTTATTTGGATAAATTCTTGTGTTTCTTCTTATGTACATGTATGAAATTCAATACTGCTTGAAGAAAGGAAAAGAAAAAAATGCATTAGCTTGACGTCAAGTCAAATTAAGGGAAAGGTGTAACTTAATGAGGTTATTCAATGACGCACTCGTGTCAATAGCATCTGCTTCTATATAATGCATTATTTCATTAAAATTCAATGGGATGGATGTTGCCAGTTAGGGCTTCAGCCACAAAACATATGCTATATTATGTATGTACGAAAAGACTGATATTTTCGTATGTTGGTGCTTTACAAGGAGCAACTATCACACCACCACAATCACTACATTTGGTAATATGATACTCTTTGGTATCAGGGTTGTCCTGTTTCTAACCTTACAATTCTTCCTTCGCAGCAATAAATGTACCTCCCTATTTTTACACCTGTATCTACACCTCAAAGACTCCAACTTAATTTAGACCGCGGTCGTAATAAATAAAACAGTACACGAACTAAGCTTTTATCCCCGTTTCATTCAGCACGTAACATTTATTTTGTCTTTCGTTTACCGGTGTTTTATTTCTATTTCCTTCGAAGGAAACGGGAATGTTCGTTTGTGTCGTAAAAATAATATCCATTATTATAATTGGGGCGGCAGTGGTCGGCCCACGTGCCGTCTTCGCTTCTGTAGTTTTTATGTTTTCTGCCGGATTCCTCAGTGTAATGCTTTTGTTCTGTAAGGGCTTAATTAAGAGCGTTTTTGGGATTTTATTAGTTCCGTCTTTGATTGTTTTAACTTTCTCTATTGGGTTGTTTTTCTTTTGTTGCTTTGTCTTTCGTGTTATCTGAAAGGGTCTTGGTATTGAGAACTAATCATTGTTAATGTTGTTTTTGTTAAATTTAGACTCATTTGAGTTTCATTTTCATTCATTTTTTCGATTAGTTACTACCATTCTCTCCATATTTTTATTTCATTGTTGCAGACTAACAGTTTTGTAGTTAAGTTAGCAATTTGTCTTATTTCTTGACAGAAATGCAATTTTCTTTCTCTCAAACCAATTAATGAAGTTGCAACATTGTATCACAAAATTAAGAAACCACATTCACAAAGATTTTATTTTATAAGTTCTTTGTAAAAACTTCTCAATTGATTTGAAGCCTTTTAAGTTGCCGACCACACCTTTTAACTTTTAGTTTTATCACTTATAAGGTTAAAGTTATTAACAATAAAAATGTTGCTTTTTGTATTTTCATGTTTGATATTTCTTGAATTAGAAAGTACATTGTGAAAATGCTACTTTAGAAATCTTATTAGAAAATCAACAGAAACTAATTATTATCGGACATCTTAGGTGCCGATGTTTATTGAAAGTTCGGATCATTGATTCCAGTACTATTTAGGTAATAATGGTGGCTTTGTTTTTTATTTAATTGACAGTTTTGCCACAGCCTTTCGAAAAAAAGAAGTTATTTTGCAGGCTATTTTCAACTTTTTTTTGGTTGTTTTTGAAGACAGTAACTTTTTGAATACAGGCGGAGTAGATGCTTAGTCTGATTATATCATTAATTAGATTACTCGTAAAATCATTGCCAAAAATAAAATAATAAGGCTCGTCTTGGCGGGGGCACTACCGTGCCCCCAGATAGATTTATCTATTTAAAAAATCTAAAAACCCACATTTTTTAAATTTCCTAAAAGTAAGAAAATAACCCTACAAGGCTGGGAGAGGGGCCACTCAAAACGTGGGGGCGTATCTTTGCGTGGGAAAAATATGGAGTGTGCCAATCTTGGCCAGGCTATGGGCGCAGACCCTGGACGGGGGTAGAAATGGCCATACCAGGACCACAATTATCCAAAACAGGGGGTATTCGTATTTACAGTATCTCACACTGGGCGCATAAAAGGCTAAAGACGGCACTATTATAAAAGCATTATTTAGATGACTTCACTTTCATAAGTAGGCAGGTATGACAGCTGTCACTGTCAAGTGCAATAGAAAGTCGTAAACAATTCTCTGGAAAAATAACTATCTCATGTAATAAGCGATTTTCCTGGAACTTCTAAAGTATGTAGGTAAACAGTGGGCAATAAACAGTTGTAGTGCTTGGCAGTAGAATGTTATCACTAGTGCACTCCAGTACTACAGGTTAGCACGTAGTAACCTCATATGATACCGTTGTAAGCACTTACGGGAATACCCACTGTATGACAAAGGATAAACTGGGACGTACATAGACATCGCCGGCGGTTTTCAGGATGTTGGTCACAAAATGAATTCGTCACATTATGTAAAACACCATGCATCGACGAAAATTTGTCACATGCTTTGGAGTGTGAATTCGTCACAGGTGTGTAAGAGTTAGGTATTGTTAATTTGTAACAAATACAAATTTTATTTTTTTGCAGTTGTTTTGTAATTAATGTAAGCAAACTGGGTTGGAAAGGGAAACACAGAATATTTAAAGGAACTTATCCAATGAGCATCTTATGTAAAGTGTAGGCTTTTTTCTATAAAAGCCGAAAGTTTTCGATCAGAAACCGTCTTAACTTCGTCAATGTCATACATCTGATCGTGAGAGACGCGAGCAATCTATGGATATGAGTGACGAATTGTCGTTCTTGTTCTGAGGGAGAGGCCTTTGATCATCAGTGGCATCTACCAGCTGATGATGATGATGTTGATACATCTGAACATATAACCACGAGTGTGGATAATTCTAAGCACTTTTTTTGAAGTGAAAACTTCTTTAGCGGCGTTGTACACTTTTTCTGTAATGGGTAAAAAATTTAAAACTCGCGTCAGGGTCACGTGACCAAAACTCGCGTCAGGGTCACGTGACCCTGATCGAAAATGAGTAAGACGTCATTCAAATTAAAAATAAAACATAGTAACAAAAAAGTTTTCACTTCTACCGGCACTCCTGGAGTGCAACCTTTTTATTTTTTTAGTGTCTTCACGCAGACCAGCCGAGAGAGGGATGTGACCTGCGGCTCCCTTATTATGAAAAATCGTCGTTCAATGAGCGGTGAAAGTTTGACGACGTTCGCCGCAACCAGCGCCACTATCGCGGAAACCTAAGTTTTATGTATTTCATTTCTTCAACTTCAATATTTCTTACAGTGTTCCCTTTACGCAAAATATATTTATTACTCTAGTAGAATATTTCATCAAAAGGATGTCAATATATTTACGAATAAAAATAGGTATAAATACCTATTGATGCAGACAAATATTTTAGAAATATTTTTTTCCATTCAGAGACCTAAATATATTTTATAACATTTTGACACAGATTTTGATGTCCCCAGTTAACAAAAAAATACTACTAATTTGTAGAAAATTCATTAACATTGGCATACCGTGCCAAAATGACAATACCCAATTATCTATTAAGCCCCAAGCACACGAGCGTTTTATTACCATGCGTATACAAAGCGGGTCGCCCTTCAATATCTGGTGGTGTGTTTGATGCATTTTGATATAAATGACGGACACTAGCACCGTGTTAAAGGGACATCAGTAGTAGTAAATAATAAATAAAAAATGCTAATAAATAATAATAAAACATTTGCTGATTTTAATTTGAAAAAATATTTTTCATCTCTTTTATCATAAATTCATCACCACCATGATCATACGATGTTTTGCGTATAATTTAAGTACAATTCTTTCACTGATGCATGGAAAACACATTAATAGATAAATACATGTTTATTAAAAAATAACTACAAAGAATAGGTACGGAATTTATATCTGTATAATTTTGAAAACATTCTAAGTTCTAATAAGCATTTAAATTACACCACCAATTTATCCTTTTTGTTTTTTTTGAAATATAAACACCAAAATTGCAGATTTTTTGTCATATCGCCATAAAAAGACTTCCTGACGTTTCTGGTGGGAAATCAGAACAAGATTGGGAACTTCTGTTGCTGCTACACTTTAGCAGCTGGCTAAATGAAGTGAACGATAGTAGTGCCATCCTCCTCTGTTCGTTCTATAAGAGCAACCAAAATTATAACTTTCCCGCGAACGCGCCTTTCCCATCTTTTCTAGGAAAAAAAAACCGGCCAAGTGCGTGTCGGGCCACGCACAGTGTAGGGTTCCGTAGTTGCCATCAAAATACTTATGCGAACTAACTAAACTGATTCGCTGAATTTAATTTTAAAAAGAAGAATTTTCAAAATCGGTCCAGGAGACTTTGAGAAATCGGGGAAAATACATAAGAAAAAAGATTGCAACGAAATTAGGACCTCCTCCTTTTTTTGAATTTAGTTAAAAATAGTTGAAGATAAAAACCTACCTATCCCCAAAAAACATACCTATAAAAGCTGTAAAAATAAAGTTGACAAACTTACATTTGCAGTTGTCTCCGATACATTTTGTTTAAGAAAATATGATATCAAGTACATTTTATAAGTTGGTCGACTATTACTCGTAAAGTTGTAAAGCCTACATAGTCATGATAATTTTCTTTTAAACTTCGTTATATGTACTACTATTGTGAATTTTTTCACACCCCCGAACATAACCGTTTAGCTGGTAGAGGGGGGGGACACTCGAATCGAGCAAAATTTAGCACTTTAAAGCTTAATATTTCACACACGAATTTTTTTATCAAAAAATTGTTGATGGAAACTATGATTATTTTTTAAAGGCCTATTTAATGATACCCCACACTAAGGGGTACTCGAGAAAAAAAAAATCCTCACTTTACGTGTAAGTACTGGAGGTATAAAAAAAAAATTTTACGAGATTTTATTTTACCACTTTTTCGGCACAACAAATCCATATATTTACACCAAATTACAGCTCTCTAGTACTGTGCGTCTCTGAGCTAAACTGCGGACAGACGGACGGACGGACGGACGGACGGACATGGCGAAACTATAAGGGTTCCTTGTTGACTACGGAACCCTAAAAATATCACACTAAATGTAAAAATAAAATTGTCATTATTTAGAAAAAGTATTATTAAATACAATTAAAAATAGTGATTTAGCTATCAAACTATTATAGTTTCGTTTAACCGCCCGATCCCCAATGCTCCCCAATGGCACGTTTTTGTGCCACCAAACCCCGACCGATATTAATCCTTTTTTTTGGAAAAATAAGTCTTAAAATTGATCAGTATTTAGTGGAAAAACATTTTCCTCGGGGCTCGCAATTCCTAGTAAAACAGATTGTGGACGCGCCACAAAACTTGGAATAACGATCAAGAACTATTTTTTTAAATTTAATGTTTATATTATAATACTAGACAGTCGCTCCATGTAAAATACTGATATCCAGCTGAATCTGGTTTGACTGGAAGCCGACCCCAATATAGTTGGGAAAAGGCTAGGCAGATGATGATTATAAATACTAGACAAGTACGTCTAAAAAAAAAACTGTATTGTATGTTTAGTTTAAGAAATGATTTTCAACCTTTTCGCATGGTGGGTGCTACGCCTTATTTGTAGGTGACATGTAATTTTGAAGTATTCAAAATTGACAAGCAGTTTTCATTTAATTTAATTTAGTTCTTTTTTTCGAAATTGTTATAATCTGTGACGAAATGAAATAAATAATAATAAAAGTGAAGTGCTTCTTTTCATATATTGCAATTCGATACGATTAGTGGTTGTTTTCATTTACATTTAGTGCCACAAATTATTGTTGACTGAAATTCAGTGCTATTATCATTAGTTCAATGAAATGTTATAAAGATCCAAAAGTATTGGACGATGGATGCAAAATATTGCAGAACGATGAACAAGAACCGTATCACGATATCACGATAACATTGATCTAGGTATCTGTGAGTATAATTACTAACTATATTGATAGAAACAATTTGTAATGGAATATACGTATTCTAAAATTCTTATTCTCTCAAATCCATTATTTGCTCTGTAGGGATCGTCAGGAATTTCCTGCGATGAAATTCAGTAAGTTCGGTTTCTTTCTCTTATTGATTAATGAAAATAATATGTTATTGAAAATAGAAAGTTTATATGTGTTTTTTACAGCCATGTCCGTTTAATCAGGTCCCATTAAACACAGCGTATATATGCCTAAACATATTTTGAATAATCTATAAGCCTACGCATCATTCGTTTTTATTTTCTCGGTCTTTTTCTCAATTTCCATTTTTCCTATTACGAAAATTTGACAGCCCCGATCAGAAAAAAAGTGTCATAGGTCTAGTCTGTAAGAGCCACGCTGGCTGACTGATTCGTCAACGAACGACAGTGATGACACTACTTTTGAAAGGCAAAAGATGAGAGGACGATAGTGAATGTGTGCTTAGAATAAAACGGCATATGTGCCCAAACACATTGGCGTCTTTTTATAAATTAAAATTGTTATTAAATGAAAAAGTACCCGGATAAAGTTCTGACAAACATCATTACCTATTTATTGATATACTCTTCAGGACCAAAAGTTTGATCTACTTCAGGTACCACTCAAAAAACGTTAAAAAAATCTCTATTTTCGCGTTTTTTTTTTGATCGAGTCAAGTTATAAATATCGCGTTTTCAACAGGAAAATAACATAGACAGTTTATTGAACTATAACACATATTTTTTTCAGACCGAAAAAAGGTACATTTGATTGTTTACGGTTGAATCAAAAATAGGTCAATTCCAAAATACCTGGCCTTAACCGGACTTTTCCGTAGCAGATGCCTTATATGACTCTTGCCTGCCTTATCTGCCTCCAGTTTAAGCATCTTCTTTCAGTCTATGCACAACATAAATATCCAAAATAACCCTATCTTCCTCTTTAAAAGTTCAAAAGCGTAAATTACGTACTTCAACTTCCTTCCCGTTACGCCTTCCAAAGACCCGAATAATTGCTGTTATTTTTATCACAAAAACAGTCATAAATAATTCATTCAACACATGCCATATGGAGGTATTCCTCGTAGCGCTCCTGTTTTGAAGCGCGCCTATCTAAGCGCTACTGTTTCATTCCTCTTTCCGCTCCCAAAAGGAGCGCTTAGAGGAACGATTAAAAATATTAAAATTTATTTCCTCGTAGCGCTCCCATGATTAACCTTCGGATAGAGATGGGACTATACTAACTGAAATTATCGATAATAACTAGATAATAAGTAGAACACATTGTTATAATATACAACTAGCGGCCCGTCCCGGCTCCGCACGGGTTTGGTTTTTATTTTGTTTGTTTTATTGTAAATCCTTTAGTCCAGGGTTTTTCAACCTGTGGGTCGCTAAGCCTCTTCAGGGGGGTCGCGAAGCTTCTCTAGAGGAGTGGTTAAAAGTTGAGAACCTTACATTTATCAAGCTCTATTTCAATTTAATATGCTAAAGTTTTTCCGCCTCGCTACGCTCGCCCATTAATGAAGGGTATGCTTGTGAAGGTAAAAAGAAGTCAACTTTTTAGGTCACATTTCAATGAAAACTTGTCTTATGTTGGTGTAGAAATAGTAGATTTACTGTCACATGCCGCGCTCACTCTTCAAGTCTTTAATTTTTTTATCTCGCTTTTAGATTAAAACTTGTTTTGTCGTACTACGGAAACTTTTAACTTTTAGAGTACTCTGCGTTCAATCTTCTTTGTAGATTTGGCTTTTCATAGTCCAGAAATCTATAAATTTTCGAGCTCGCTGCGCTCGCTATTGAAAATATGTTTTAAGTTTCCATGACCGAATGACCTCGATTTTTATACATAATTCATTTTTCAATAATGCTTTTGTGGAAACTACTATTGAAAAATGAACTACGCAGCAAGCGTACTCCTACCGTTTACGAACTTAAAAACTTATATTTGTAGTACAAAATTAGTGTATACTCCTGTTGAGTTTTTCTTCTAGAAGGCGGTGTGGAAATATCGGTGTACAGTTATTCGCACTAGACAGTTTGTTTAATTCATATTTGGGGCGTCAAGCTGTACAGGCCCAGGGCGCCGACAATTTTAAATTACGCCACTGCTTGTAGATCATAAAAATATTTGCAAGAGTCGTACCAGCAACACGCAGCGCAGCAGTGCAATCGCTCAGCCACTTTGCTAACCGTGCCGTCAAAATTGAATGCTTGAAAAAAGCAACGGGTAGGGGGTTGCGAAATATTTCTTCATACTAAGGGGGTCGTGCCATGGAAAGGTTGAAAAACCCTTTTAGTCCACGAAATAGATGAATATAATCTGCCGACATATGTTTATTATTTTTTTATTGTTTAGAAAGCTTATGATTTCTTTCCATTATGTTTCCCATTATTACCCTCCCTGCACACCTCAATGTGTTGTCGGAAGTTTTTCGTAGAATTATGGCAATGGGTTGTCTATCGTTTACGTCAATGGTAGAATTTTAAATGACTTTCTTTGTCCTAGGCGGGGCGAGAGAGTGTCAGACTCTTACTGACTAAAACCACCTACTGACTAAAATCACCCGCTCTGTCTGAGCCGGGACCCAGTAACGTATTGCGCTCATACACATAAGAGTGCCGAAAGCAAAATGATATAGATTTCTGGACTATGAAAAGCCAAATCTACAAAGAAGATTGAACGCAGAGTACTCTAAAAGTTAAAAGTTTCCGTAGTACGACAAAACAAGTTTTAATCTAAAAGCGAGATAAAAAAATTAAAGACTTGAAGAGTGAGCGCGGCATGTGACAGTAAATCTACTATTTCTACACCAACATAAGACAAGTTTTCATTGAAATGTGACCTAAAAAAGTTGACTTCTTTTTACCTTCACAAGCATACCCTTCATTAATGGGCGAGCGTAGCGAGGCGGAAAAACTTTAGCATATTAAATTGAAATAGAGCTTGATAAATGTAAGGTTCTCAACTTTTAACCACTCCTCTAGAGAAGCTTCGCGACCCCCCTGAAGAGGCTTAGCGACCCACAGGTTGAAAAACCCTGGACTAAAGGATTTACAATAAAACAAACAAAATAAAAACCAAACCCGTGCGGAGCCGGGACGGGCCGCTAGTTGTATATTATAACAATGTGTTCTACTTATTATCTAGTTATTATCGATAATTTCAGTTAGTATAGTCCCATCTCTATCCGAAGGTTAATCATGGGAGCGCTACGAGGAAATAAATTTTAATATTTTTAATCGTTCCTCTAAGCGCTCCTTTTGGGAGCGGAAAGAGGAATGAAACAGTAGCGCTTAGATAGGCGCGCTTCAAAACAGGAGCGCTACGAGGAATACCTCGCCATATGCCACGAGAACATTAATTATAAATTTAGATTCGGCATTACACGCTTTAGAAGTATTCGGAGCGACCAAACGTGAAATTATGGGTTGTCAGGGCAAACTTGACTTTTATCTTTTATCTCTATCATTTGATATAGTGATAGAAAGGGATATGTAATTCTATGTTTGTTGTAACGGACTGTTGGGCATAGTTGAGCTGATTGTGAAATGTACGTTGTGTTAAACAATACGAGAAATGATGTATTTGTATGTTTTCGTTTTGGATCTACAGATAAGACATCCAATATGGATAACAATCAGTAGCGCCGTAAGACATCCAGTCTATCCTATTGTATCGTATAACCCCAATATATTATGTACGTGGGAATGGGACTGATTCCTGTTAAAGTACAGACGCCAGCAGGTCAGCTTCCCCTGTAAAAGTTTACTAATCGAACATTAACCTTCCACTATTGTGATAAGGTTGAAAATCTATTAAATTGAGATGACATATTGAGGTAAGTTAATATGCTAGCGTCTGTACATAAATTATTATGAACATGTCTAAATTCAACTATGTACTAATGTCGGATCAGGGTTAAAATTCAAAAAACCCTTTCTCAACGTTTCGCATGATTTGCAAAAACTAAAGAATGATAAGATTTTATTTTTGCATGTCAATGATAAGAACTGTAATTACGAGTATCTGTAAGTATGTGCAACGTGGAAGTGTTTATTATGTATTTCCGATATGTATAAAAGAAATGATTCCTATCAGGAGGAAATTACATTTAACACATCTTTGATTTAAATTACGATAGAATGAAAGTAGTTAAATACGTCTTATCGTAAGATGGCAACCATCGATAGCTAATAGATAAATTATTTACATAATTCAATAAAACTATCAGTAATTGGAATCAATCTCAAATGTGACCATATTAATTAAAATATTATTCTAGAAAAGGTATCTTATAGTCCATTAATTTAACAAGTTAAGATTTAATTAGATAATTTTTATCACGTAAATGCAACCTTGATCTAATAGTTTAATAAAGATTTATTAATAATTTTACTGAAGATATACTGATCTTTGACAGTCGTTACTGTTAGTCAGTAGCTCTAAAATCTGACAACCAGTCTTACCATGGAGTATCGTATTACCCAGTTACTGGGTTGTGGAGGTCCGATAGGCAGTCGCTCCACGTAAAATACTGATATTCAGCTGCATCTGGTTCGACTGGAAGCCGATCTCAATATCGTTGGGAAAAGGCTAGGCTGCTGAAATGATGACTGAAGATACATTGAATGTACAGACGCCAACACAAGCTACCACAACCTGTAATTTAATTGATTTTTACAATAGTGGAAAGTTATTATTATTCGATATGTAAAATTTACACTTTTTATGTACATTTCAAAAGGTGTCCAACGTTTAAACCTCTACATCCGTAATAACTTTAAGCCCCAATGTGGCTTCGGTTTTAATTCTGCTGTAGACCAGCAGAATTTAGCACTTAGCAATATTCCAAAAGATTCACTTCGTGAACTTCCATAGCCGGATAAATTCTACCAAGAAAAGAAAGAAATCGTACATTTTAAACAGAGCAATGCTTAGAACGATAGAATTGTTCTACGTTCTGTCTTTTAGTCTCTTCAAGTCTCTTCTTTCGACAGTCCAGCATCTACTAGAGTCCTCGGAAGTGATGTTCCTTAATCAATTTATTGAATGGTTCACAGTGCTATCACAATGTCCCATCGTATAATATAAATGTATTACGGTAGATTGGACCCTACCTACCCTACCTAAATTAATAGGCCCCTATCAATTGAGCGTTAAAATATGCAAATAAAATTGTCGAAAATAGCCCCACGCTGACGGTGTGACACGCTGTAGGAACACCACGATTTATGGCGATTTTTTATTGTTTTTATGTGTCAGTTACATTATTTGGGGAATTTAAAAACAAAACTCTGTTTTGACTCCCAGGAAATATGCCTGGAAAGTTGTTCTAGAATACACTAACATACGTTAGTTTTTTCTCTAGTTGTGAAGGATTTTGAGAGCTTCACACATTTAAAATGTTCGAAATATTGAATACTGCGTAATCTATAAAACTCTTTGGTAATATGAGTGTGTAATGAATACTACATTGCTGATAGATACTTGAGAGAGCAGTCAGAATTCAAAATTATTGCTACTGTCAATGACGGGCGCCCCTATAGAGGGCCAAAGTCTGCTGGAGTCGCGGGAATAACTAATTACTCCCCGGAACGTAAAGAGCTATTGAAGAAAAACCGTAGATTTTATTCAGTACAATTCTGACAGTCTTTCCTGCCCTGCCCTGTTTGGGAGAACTCATTTCATGGTTTTTCTACGATAAAAAAAACTGATCCCCTCAATCCAAAAAAGTACACGCCATAATTCAAACAAAAGAGTACCTAACTCCATAATTTTGACATTCCCATCATTTCCCAAACACGCCATCTTAAAAAGCCATAAGCAATTCACCTAAACACAAACATCCAACATTACATCGCTAACACTCACATAACGGCCCTCAAGTTACACAGTAGCTAATCTTAACACAATAAGTAGCAAAATTGTCGAAAATTCATTGTCGTCCTACTTTGTAATCCTATACTGAGGCGCTCGGCCAATTAGCGAGCGCGGGAAACTTGCGATCCAGTTACAGAGTTTTTGTGTCAAATGAGATGGAACGCCAACTTAGAATAAAAGTTTACAGAGGCGACGTTGAACTTCCAAAAGCATTAAAAAAAAACACGGTAATAAAAGACTTTCAGCCCAGTCAAGATGTCAGAGACGAAGTTACGTTTTGAACGTGTCACTTTTCTCAAAACGGTTAAGAAGAAAGACAACTCCTTTTTTTTACATGGCATAATCATCAAATGAGTCCTCCCACCCCAGTCAGGGCGGGAGGGACTGTCAGACTTGTACTGACTAATATCCACGGTGTCCTTCGGTAGCCCTTTGTGTGCCGGAGTCGCGGTATACGTATGTCCCGCAACCCCGGTAGGACTGTGGCTCTCTATATGGGGGCCCCGTCATTATGCTGACGCTCCTTGAGGCGCGCGTGGGACACAACGCGCCGTCGACCCCGGCATGGTCCAAAAACAAGTCCTAGAAGCAAACATTCCAAGACTCCAGAGTACTCTAGAAATCCATTATCCACACTCGGGTCCGCGTGGTAGAAAAGGCCCATTCCCTCTTCGAAATAAAAGATGAGTGTCCCTTTTATTTGGGTTGTAAAAATCATCTTGGTAATCCCTCGGCTCTGGGTGGAGCGGAAGATCTGACTATTACAGACTAAAAACCACACTGTTTCTTCCTCTCTGCAGTCCTTCTATTAGTGCGGTCTTTCCTTGCCCTTTGCGGTATAAAGCCCTCTTTATAGTTCCCGTAGCCTCGGAGATCTGTGTCCCTAAAACTTTGCTTTTATGCGTTTGGTGTTAGATTATCGCTACAATTAACTATGCTATGTTTGTTAAGACTAATCGATGAACTTAGAGCCGCAGTAATTGTCTCAGCAGCTTACGCGTACAAAGGAAAGTTGCTGAATTACGCCTCTGTACGATTTACATACTCCATAACTTTATAAGCCTGTATAGCTTTGTATTCCAACAGTATTGGGTGACGTTGAGGAAATTTACATTAAAATACATTGTGAGCGGACGTTTAGGACACTTTCCTGTGTATCTCTTTGACTATTGTGTTATAGTTCAGGAGTCTTTGATGTGAATGGCTGGATGTGGAAGTTGGATGGCGTAACTTCTGAAAGGGAATGAATTGGAGAATGTTGTACTGGAATTTCAGATTAAATGGGTACATAATAGGTATGCTTGACTACCTCATCATCTTTATCAATTCAGTTGAAATAAGACATCTACTGCTAGACATAGGCTTCTCAAAGCGTCGCCACATTATCCTGACGGCCTGACCCGAGCTTTTCGCATCCAGTGTTGCCGTTTTCAGCAGTTCATCGATTTTCCTCGTTCAGGGCATCAAAAACTTCACTACTTTTCCATTTATAATCTTCCATGGCAATTGACCCTAACAACTCTTGAACATGACTGATCACGTGCAGTTGCTAAAAACTGGTGATGAACAACTCGCCCTGTGATGTTGTCTGATTGGCCCTTTGGACCTTATATCCATCACGACAAGTATACTGGGTTACTGACCGCAATATATTATGATTGATAAGCGAAAGTAAACATAATGTCGTAAACTGGACATATTCTTGTAATGAAGTCCCTTTAGCATAAAGAAATATCAAGTATTGCAGTAAAATTGTAAATAATAGGCCGGCGTGGTAGAAAGAATTCCAATAAATTATCTGTAGATAGTACTATCAGAACAATGATAAGGTGTGTGCGTAGGTATCGATCAATCATGGAGTATCGATTGTTGCTCAATGCAAACAATCGGTGTTTGCAGACGGTACGGCGACGGTTTATCGCTGTCCTGCTGTAATGAAACGTTTTGTTTTTATTGAGTGTACTCTTGCTATTACGGGACAAAGAGAACTGGAATTACTTGTCTGTTGTGAAGATCTTAGATAAAGATGAGACTGATTGTTACAACTATGAGAGTACGACAGACAACTTAATACAAGGTTACATTCCATCCTTATATGGTTTTCTTTGTCCTTCAAGTGTTTTGTAGCGGTTTTTTTTTAGTTTAAAAATTCTTCTTCAAACCCCCATTGTGAACTAGGTCAGTTGTAAAGCCAGCCTAAGCTTTGCTCCATGGATCGAAATAACCTATATTAAATCAAAATCACGATTTCAATAAAAACAAAAAAAAAAGTAGGTACCTACATGAGTGAAGAAAAAACACATTGGACTCTCTTTAATTTTGCAAAAAAAAATAGACAATGAAATCTTACAACCAGAACCTATTTACTTCTGTTTTCGCGAACCAAAACACTAATAATTGTATGTTGGCAGGAAGAACCCATTAACATATGAAATACTACCTAGAAGGTGGCTTTATATGTGCTGTTGGTATACTTACATATTATATGTTTAGTGAATTAGCATCACGGGCCAACGACACATAATTACTTGCGCAGGCGTTGTGTACTGGCTTAATGAATGGGCGACCGCGTTAAATGGATTTAGGAAGCAGTTTAACATTTTTTTTTAGTTGCTAAAAGAAGTCATTACGATTCTGTAGTTTTATTACGTCCGTAGAAAAGCCGGAGTTCCTTTAACCCCTTCGTACAAAACGCGACGCAAGTCTCTGATACCTTACGACTTTGATATTCATTGACGCGTGTCTGTATACGAACCTCTATGGATTTGGATTGCGATAGTCATAAGAATACCAAAGTTGTAAGGTATCGGAGACTTGCGTCGCGTTGTGTACAAAGTGGCTTAGGATATAGCCAAATATCAGTATTGTATTTTGACAGCCTATCTGACTTCCAAAGTCAGATTGATCTTTGGAAGTCTATAAAGAAAATTTTAAAGCTTACAAGTACAACAAACTCCATGGGCCATGAAATTATATAAATATTCCATCTCTTTCTGATTTTGCCTTACTAGACAAAGAAATATTTTTTCTACCTTTAGTTAGGCAAAAGAAGAGATAGAGATAGTTTTTCTACGTCTCGTATGACAAAACCTGAGTTGCCCCCCCCCCCCCCTCGTACATTAGGCGACATATGTCTCCGATATCTTACGACTTTGGTATCCATTGACGCGTGCCTGTGTACGAACATCTGTGGATTTGTATTGCGATACCAAAGTCGTAAGGTATCGGAGACTTACGTCGCTTAGAGTATGAAGGGGCTAAAGGAACTACGGCTTCTCTACGGACGTAATAAAACTACAGAATCGTAATTTCTTTAAGCAACTAAAAATGAGATTTTCTGAACAGTCGTAACGTATCGCTCTTTTTAAGCACACATGACTACGCGTCGTTCTAGATTTCTGGTTCTATTATCTGCAATCTCAATTTCATTCTTCACAAAAACTTTTCCATCTTTACGGAAACATGTAACTGTTTTAATTCCTCTTCCAGCAACTTTATGTCTGTTCAAGATAAAACAAATCATTTCGTTACAACCATTGATTGGCTGACACAAGCAGGATATATTAACCTGAATTTCATCATATAAGGTATCTCCACTCCTCTTAAGGAGTTTAAAAATGAGCATCCAATCGCTCGATGTTAAGTCATTTTCGCTATAAAACATGACAGTTGTTGCCACGTATAGGTTTCCGCAAAAAGTAGCTGGAATTATAAGGAATACGATCGTGTAATAGCTTATTTTAAACTAAAATGGATATAACTCGGTTCAGGTTTAGATGGACTTAGAATTATTATGTAGTCTTTAATAATTACATTTATTTATAACTAGAGGCCCGTCCCGGCTTTACACGGGTGGGCATGATGGTTTTCGTCCTCTAAAACCTGGCGCTGATGGTTACAAACACAACAAAAAAAGAAGTAGCCGAATCAGTCCAGCCGTTTTCAAGTTATGAGCTTAGCAACACATTTTGCGATCCATTTTTATATTATAGAATAGAAGATAGACAGAAGATAGATAGAAGAAGATAAACTGGACGATAGAAACTTATCTATAGAGATGATAATAAAAGAAATCTTTTTCCAAAAACAAATTAATCTATATATATAAAAGAACAGGGGTTTTTCTTTTGACACGACTACAGCCAAAACCGCTAAACGCAGAAACTTGAATTTTGGACAGCATTTGCAGTCTACCATGTAGATTGGCAATAAGGCAGGATTTTGCGAAAATCCTCCTCTAAGGGGGTGAAAAGGGGTGAAAAAGTTTGTATGAAAAATCTTATTCCTTGGGTTTAAAAACTTGAAACTTACCACGAATGAGAACACAAGTAAATAAATAAGATTAGCACCATTATTTTTTTAAGACTACCCTCCATTGGTAATCTAGGGGTTGTTAAAGTTTGTATGGAAAAATCATAACGCGTGAGCTGATGAATTTGAAAATCAGTATTTATATACTAGATAAGAATTAATCAAACACGTGTTTTTGGATTTTTCGAAAATCACCCCCCAAGTTGGTGAAAAGGGGTATTCAAGTTTTAAGGGGAGGATATTAAACCACTAAATGTAGAAACCTGAATTTTGGATGATACTTGCAGTTTATAATGTAAGTAAGCATAAAGAAAGGATTTTGCGAAAATCTACCTCTAAGGGGGTGAAAAGGGGTGAAAACCTTTGTATGCAAAATCGTATTCTTTGGGTTTATAAACTTGAAACTTGGTACGAATGTGAGTGTAAGTAAATAAAAAAGATGACACTATTTTTTTTTCAAAACTACCCTTCATTCTTGGGTTTTTCGGAAATCACCCCCTAGATTTGAAAAGGGTTGATTAAGTTTTAAGGGAAGGATTTACTGCTTGCTTCGATAAATTCTAAACTTGGCATAAATTATCTCTCAATCGAATAAAGTATACGTATTTAATATTTTTGCGTATTTTTGTTTGTTTGTATTGAATAGGCTCTGAAACTACTAGAGATTTTCCAAAAGTATCCTATAAGGAGGGTGAGCTGGAATTAAATTTACTGAGTTTGAAATTAGAAACACGCGCAGACGAAGTCGCGGGCAAAGTGCTAGTAATATCTAAAATTCATTTATTTCTGCGACTAAGGAAAAGTTTAAAAAAATTAAAGTGACAAGCAAATACCAGCTCTATTGTCTAAGGTAAAAGGATACATTTATTAAATAAGATAATATTGTACATCAGGAGATAGGCTGTGAGTCATAATTTCTTTGAAGTTCTTAACTGTTTGCTTACGGTTTTGCGAGACAGTAAAGAAATAATTAAAGACTAGAAAGTAATGAAAAGATTAAATATAACTTGCTGCAAGTTAATGTTTGTAAACTCAGAGAGTTAATTCATTTTTGAAGCTAACTGAAACTATAAAACAGTAGTTATGTACAGATTATTATTGCATTAAACCCTTAACTGCACTTTGACTGCATATTAAGCTATTTCATAGCTTTTAACGCAGGCTCTGAGCGTGGCGACCGAATCAAGAAATTCCATAACGAAAATAAACCTAACACCCCGCATCGTCTAACGTCGTTTCAGTTCGGCAGACTTTCGGCACGGTGTTTGTTTATCTTGACGTTTTACTTGATTGACGTGGCTGACCATAACCTAAAAAAAGAAATAAAAGCATAAGTTGATAAAAAATGCTATGATTTACTGAGGCAGTCCCCGAGTGTCGCACATATTATGGATTCGACTAGGATTACGCACTAGGCCAGACAATCATGGTAGTCGAGTAATTATTCAAATAATTTGAGAGATAATTTGACAAATCTGGATAATGTTCGCCCGGCACGAATAATGTTCAAATGTCTTTTTAACACAATTATACGAGTATTACGGGACTATAGACGGGAAGGAATAAATTTACCATAGTACAAACTGAGCAAAATGTCAATGGGATCGTGATGGAATGACTAATTTATAAAATAGCAGTCTACCTTTGCAAATTCTCTATTATCATCATCATCATCATCAGCCTATAGGTAATGTCTCCTCTGCTGGCACACAGGCTTCCTCTCTGTGATTGGGAGTGGATCATAATCCACCACGCGCGGGCCTAGTGCGGGTTGGTAGATACAATACATAATAATATATGGTCACATCTCTTCGATTTTTTTGGTTCTAGGACTTGTCGGTTTCCGCACGATGTTTTCCTTCACCGTTTTGAGAGCAGTGGTGATGAAATAAATTACACATAGTAATGCGCCTGGCGGGATTCGAACCCACGAGCGTAAGTCGGGACTGATATTACTGGGCCACCACTGCAAATTCTCTACTAAAGTTAAATCAAAAACTTTCAATAACTAGAATCCAACTACTTACCAATCGACTCCCACGAAGTCAGAACACTATACGAAACAGAAAGCTCTCTCCAAGTAGACAGAACCTCACGAACCTCCTCTGAATAATTTCCTCGTCTTTCTTCAAAGCGTGTCGTCGCTTACCTATTATTACCTAATTAAATGCAAACAGAATGATAATCAACGCACGACCCCGTCAGATATAAAAATAAACATGGTTTAATATTCTGACTGTGCATCCGACATCGCACCAATAGAATCTATAGGTAAGATTAGGTACAGATTGCTACACATCAAGGTATACAAAACCAGTCTG
>JAQSVV010000140.1:0-43397 GCA_036375495.1 Agrotis segetum
GTAAAGGAACGAACAAGTATCAGATTATTATGACTACGTTTATTTCAGTTGGAGTCATCGTTCACTTCAACTGCACGTTTTCTTCGATGTTATCATCGCATCGCATAAAAGGAAAAATACTATGTATAGTTCAAAAGATTAGCCTAACTTTAGTTAAGTCTAATTGATCTGATTTTAAATAGTCTTAAAATTTGCTAATAGGGTATTTTATATTAAATATTAAAAATCTGTTCATCAGGTAGGGTTGGAATAGGTAGAGTATCGAAAAATAATGTCGTTTAAATCAATGAATTTTGACAAAGATAAAAACGCTTTGAAACTCGGGAGTGACGTATCATGATTTTCAGAACCATTGTATTTTCGTAAATTATTGTTTACGTAACAAAAGAAAAATACGGGTCAAAATTACTTAAGTCTTAGTTTTACAATCATTTCTTTTTTTTTTTTTTTTGTTAAAATAGCTTACTCTTAAATAATGAATATCTATAAATAGATCGAGAACCAGAATATTACATTAAGGTCAAAATAGTATTCAGCTTAAATAAGGGAAACGTGACATATTCGCAAACAAAACTAATGTGATAAATTATACGAACAGAAAGTTACCTGCACGAAACCACATATCGGAAACCACACAACAAAACAATAAATTGGCTCCGCACATAAAACCAGAACACAACAGCTCCAAAATACCAAAGTATGAAACATGTATACCTCGGCTTAACCCCAATGGCGTTAAGTGTAGAAACAAAAGTAGGAGCACAACTTAACTAACTAGAAAACTTTGACTCTTGTAATCCCCAGACCTGTATTGAAACATTAAAATTTTCAGCGCGGCAAACATTTCTCAGTTGCTTAATTAACCAACAAAATTAGTTATTGTTATGAAAAAGTAACAAAAGGGGAGAAACTTCGCAACTCTCAAGCCAGTGGAGTGTGGAGGAGAAAGAGCGCGGCGCGGGGGATGAGAACATGGCGGTTGGCGGGAATACACGCGGCGGTACGTGTACAGAAAAGTAAAGCAAAATTATTCGCATGTACTCGAATATAATTTACACACAGCCATAATATAAATTAAACTCATTTTGGGTGAGAGTTTTTACGGGTAAAATTATGGAATTTTCTAACTACATAATCTTAGTGACTTCCCATAAATTGTTAAGTATTTTGGAGTTTGCGATTAGAAGTTTTTTGGAAACATTCGAAGCACTGGCTATCCATGACTACTGTATGTATACGATCTAAAAATGATAGGTTCACATACTCCCATAAGACCAGTCGGACCTAGGTAGGCCCTAAGTAGGTAGCTTAGCCTTCAAACGAACCCTACGATGGCTACGATTCCTGAGTATTATTAAAAAAGTAGGTACGATTTTTTTTGTATAAAAGTTACATATTTGAATCTGTTCTAAGTCTTTGTGCTTTCTAAAGTAGTATTTTGGAAGTTGCCCATTATAAGAAACATTGCTGACATCTTGTTTTTTCAACAGAATTTCCACAATTCATTTCGTCGAACAGCGGACATTTCAATGACATCAAAACGCCAAAAAATCCATGTAGCACTATAATAGATGTTTTATTAGGTTATAACTTTCTTTCTTGTTACCCTATATGTACCACAGCGGGTACCGTATCTTGTGATAAGCTTGTTTCCTTTGAACCCCAACCCGTAGGGAAATCAGGGATCTACTGTTTTGTGGATTTGATAAGGGTGTAGTTTTAATGCACCTTAATGTTAAAAGAAATGTTTCCGTTTCAATATTACCTGTGTTCTTATAATATTTAAAAATTAACTAGCGATCCACCCTTGCTCCGCACGGGTGCAATCTCTACTATATTGTGCATGTTATTATGGTAAAGGGAGATTATTTTGTAAGAGAGGCAACTTAAAAGTCTTGAAAAGAGTCTTAAAAATCTCTCAAAACGTTACCTATGCATACAGTAATGCGAAATGATGTGTCACTACGTCTTGTCCACTTTAGTGGTAACTAGTAGAGATTTTTTAAGAGACTTAAGACTCTATCACTAAGTTGCCCGTCTCACCAAATAATCTCTCTTTACCTACGTATGAACTTTCCTCTTGAATCACTCTGTTTATAAAAAAAAACGCATCAAAATCCGTTGCGTAGTTTTAAAGATCTAAGCATACATAGGGACAGACAGACAGCGGGAAGCTACTTAGTATAAATATTTATTTATTTTGTTTTATAACTACCTGCCTAATTATTATGTAGTGATAATATTGAGAATATTATAAAAATAAGGAATGCAAAAGATCTATGCTTTTGAGCGTCAAAGAGACAGTAGATTTGAACACCCACCCTTTACTGTGGTGTTTCAGGTGTGAAGAAGAAGTGGTGTAAAAGAGTCAACATTTTATTCATAATAATCGTCAGATATACATTCTATAAGTGGACAAAGCAAAAACTGAACGTGGACAATACGTATCGTACCATTTCTGCTCACTCTTTAACTTTACAAATAATTCTCTGTTAACTAAAGTATAATTTTTTTTTTCTAGGAAGGAGTTTCCTCCAAACTCAGACCTGCCAAAAGTTGAAAAAGTAAATCGAGTTATCAAGACTTACTTTAAAATTCATCCCCTTTTCACACTAACTCTTAGTTTTAGTTTTAAACAAGTCCTAAACGATCACCGTGCCAACTTTTCAAGTAACCCCACAAGCCCAAAGCGTAAATTATTAATCGTCTGCTAAAAATTACATCGCTACATCTCGTCCCTTACGCCATCTTGTAAGGAAATTACACTGGAACCGGGAGAAGTTCTTTTAATTTATTCAACTCACACAATATCCGACTTTAATATCTTCGTATTATGGACGAGAGTCGCACCAAACTAGGACGCCAAGTTGATTCTGATTTATAACCGGTTCAACTATCTCAGTGTTTGTCTTTAGCCAATTTGAATAAAACACTGTTCGAGTTACGTGAGGTTTAAATATGATTGTATATTAATGAGATGTGGAATCCGGGATCATTAATGTATCTGAATAGATTAGCAAATGAATTAGATTCTCTAGTAGGCGGCAGTTTGAAATTCTGTGTTCTTTGGCGATTATGCTGACGTTTTGACCGCAATGGTTGAATGTTTTGTAAATTGAGTTATAGTTTTTTAATTATTAGTTACTTTGTTAGTTAAAAACATTTTTGTGACAATTTGTTGTTTGTTTCAAAAAGGTTGGTGTAGAACTCGAACTTATGATCATCTCAATCTGGTCGTCGGTTTTAACTCATTCTGTTTCACAACTGACATACTTAACCCTGGGTAATGTATAGACAAGAATTCCAGAATTGAACGGAACTTTATGTTCAAAAATTTATAGATTTTGTCCACCGGTAAAAAAAGTTTTAAAGCCAACAATGAAAAACCAAACCTGGCCCAGTTTCAATGTTAACATTTCCTCTTTTATTACGATTTTTTCAAAGTTTTGTAACAAAAATTATCTCCCACACAAGTTTTAAAGGTCAAGCGTGGAGAATATTATGACTTGTTCAGGTTTTTATGAATTTCGCTGTTCTTAATATGATACTTCAAGTATTATACTCCTACGCAGATAATGTAACGTTTTGATTCAGTTACGAGAAGAATATTCAAATTTTAATAAAATAATATGTCTGTCTACTGTGGAATAGGGGTGGATAAGTTAAATTACTACAAGTGAGGAGAGAGAAGGGGAGGCAATCATTTTTCTCACAGTAGGTATTTTTCGATTGGCACAAAGAAAGATAGGTCTTGCCTGTCTATTTTACGAGCATCATTATAAACACTATATCTCAAAGTTTTTTTCATAACTAATGACTATCTATTATTAAATCAATAATAATGATGCTTTAAACTTAATACGTATATCAATATGGTAGCCTCAAACAGCGATGCAATAAAGTTTTGTAAACAAAATACGCACGCTTCACGTGCCATTAATTAATCCAAAAATTCTCACTCATAATTTTTCCCCCACAACCCCACGTCCACTAATTCAAATCTTCATACGAGCTACATGCGAGTACATAAGCCCTTGTTAGCAACGCCTCGGGTCGACTTATTAGCAGACGAGATGCCTTGATTAAACTCCGACCACCCTTGAATTTTACCTGATGTATACATACACGCGTGTAGTATACGTATAATTGTAAGATGTTTTTGTATAATTTATGGAGGAGAAGTGAAAGGTTTTGAGTGACTTGGGTTTTAGTTTAATAAGTAGATGTGTTAAAAGTGGGTTTACTCAATCTCTGTGTGAAATAGGTTTGTTTTGTTGATAAGATTGTTTGTATTAGATTTGAGAATAAATAGTCGTTCGGTCTCGATTTGGGACAAATCGAATAAAGAAAGTGTTGGGTGTATTGAGGGGCTTACAACAAGTTAATAAAATTTACTGACTGTGACGTAGCTTCAAATGTTTTACATTTTAGTACAAAGATTGCTTTTCAAATAAGATAAGCTTTAAAGAATATTTTTGCATTAATAAACATCCCCAATACTAAAGTTTGTATGGAAGTTCGTCTTTTTTTCTTTATAATATCCCACGGGACACATCCCATATGGCTTCAATACTTTATAAGTCAGAAAGTTAACTCATGGTTCATAAATAAAAACGACATAAAAAGTTCCGTATTGTTCATATCAGTGGGGCACTGTTACCTGCCAGTGTCATCTAGTTCCATTTTTAAATAAACGTTCCAATTCCGTAACGTGATGCACCATTCACTTTACTTCCTAATCCCCCTCTCCTAAAAACGAAAAAGGAAAAAAAAAACACAATGATCATTTCAATTCACCTTTCCACAACAGAAATTCCAAGATACCTTTAAAAAAGTTATATTAAACGCCGAACACAGAACCGGGGGAGGTTGTAAGCGCGCCATTATTTCGCTTTTCGACAATTACGCGCGGCTGCAAATAAAGACGTTTGGAGAGCAATCTTCAAGGGAGATGGGAAAGGAAGAAAAAAATATCATCACCTCATTCCCCACCACAGATGTGGGTTTGTAGCTTGCACGGGTAGGGTGCAGTGTAAGCAATATCTTGTGTGAAAAATGGGAACGATATTTTTTGGGGACACGTTTCATGATGGTAATTTGATGGGTTTTGGTGAGAGAAAAAAATGAAAATTGTGTAATTTTTGCGAACGTATCTTTAATTTTAAAATCTTTTGTAAAAAGTATTTTACCGTGAAAACCTTTTAATGTCAATAAAGCTCCACTACAATTGAAGTTTAATTCCATTGTATAACATCGGCACTCCAGCAAGCTATAAAACAACTGCATTAAAAAGTATAAGACTTTTGCTGTCTGAGTTTAATATAAACATTTTCTTCTCGCCATATCGTTCAGCAAAGAAAAGACGCCTTTTTTTCCACGATCTATTACGTACCTAGCCAGGTGTTTATAACGCGAATACTTGTGCACTGAATCTTGCCTGTTCGCGCCTCCCACCGAACTTCAGACGTCTCTGTGTTACCCAAATAAAAAGTGAGTTGAGAGTAATTTTTTTCTACAAGCTTTACACATAGCGGTAATAAAACCGCTCCACGGCGCTGGCGCCCGCCTATATTTCATTTTCCCCGTCTCTCCCTCTATTTCGGCGCCGCACTGGGTACTGCCCGTGACACTGGGAATGAAACTTTAAATGCTGCTCGGAAATAATGTGGATTACGTGTGCCGGTGTGTCCCATGTTTTTTGTTCTGACAAAAGTTTTATTAAAGTATGTATCACTCACAGTGTCTCTTGGCATGAAAGAATAATACAGTTGAAAAGTAATTGTCTTGGCAATTCCGTAGATTAAGTTGCGAAATGTGTTTCGAAGTCGTAGAAACTCCGGGTTGGTTTGTTGTAGACTGATAATATTGTGTTTCCTCGCTCGTTGAATATGAGAATGAGTACAATATTTTGCGTTTGATTTACGAAGGCACATAAAGAAAGAGAGAAAATAACTATTAATAATAGCACAAGAACAAATAGCACATCAATGAAATCTATTTAAATTGTTGATTGTAACCAAATACCCCGTTCTTCACGAGCGTAGATAATAATTTGCGCAACTTGCTGTATTTTTCCTAACAACTATGAACAATTGTAAAACTACTACCTAACAAATACGGAAAATCGTAATTGAATAGGCGCCTCTTATTATAAACTAGCTGTGCCCGCGACTTCGTTCGCGTGGATGTCGGAACTTAACAATGTATTTTCTTTTAAATTGACAAAGTGTCATACAAACTTCCATCCCCTATTTTATCCCCTTGGGGGTAGAATGGATCAAAATCCTTTCTTAGCGGATGCCTACTTCATAACATCTACCTGCATGCCAAATTTCAGCCCGATCCGTCCAGTGAAAGCACCATCTATCGACAATCAATGAACTATTTTATTGTAATGTTATGATTTTATTGCTGTGCTGTTTAACATTCGTCTTAATTGATTCGTTCCATTAGGTACTGATAGGTTCTAACTAATACATTTACATCCTCCATCATCCCTTATTATATCGCCATGGGGGTTGAATTCATCAAAATCCTATTTAAGCGGACGTCTTCCAATCTTTGATTTCAGGTCAATCAGTCGAAAATCAAAGAAGACTTATAAACTTTCATCCCCTCTTTTATCTCCTTAGGGGTGGAATTTATCAAAATCCTTTCTTAAGGGGTGCCTACGTCATAGTAGCTTTATGCATGCAAAGTTTCAGCTCGATCGGTTTAAAATTGACGAAGTTTCATATAAACTCTCATCCCCTATTTCATCCCCTTAGGGGTGGAATTTATCAAAATCCTTTCTAAAGGGATGCCTACGTCATAGTAGCTTTATGCATGCAAAGTTTCAGCCCGATCGGTTTAAAATTGACGAAGTTTCATACAAACTTTCATCCCCTTAGGGGTGGAATTTATCAAAATCTTTTCTTAAGGGATGCCTACGTCATAGTAGCTTTATGCATGCAAAGTTTCAGCCCGATCGGTTTAAAATTGACGAAGTTTCATATAAATTTTCATCCCCTATTTCATCCCCTTAGGGGTGGAATTTATCAAATTCCTTTCTTAGCGGATGCCTACGTCATAGTAGCTTTATGCATGCAAAGTTTCAGCTCGATCGGTTTAAAATTGACGAAGTTTCATACAAACTTTCATCCCCTATTTCATCCCTTTAGTGGTGGAATTTATCAAAATCCTTTCTTAAGGGATGCCTACGTCATAGTAGCTTTATGCATGCAAAGTTTCAGCCCGATCGGTTTAAAATTGACGAAGTTTCATATAAACTTTCATCCCCTATTTCATCCCCTTAGTGGTGGAATTTATCAAAATCCTTTCTTAGCGGATGCCTACGTCATAACATCTACCCACATGCCAAATTTCAGCCCGATCCGTCCAGTAGTTTGGGCTGTGCGTTGATAGATCACTATGTCAGTCAGTCACCTTTGAGTTTTATATATTTAGACTAGTATTTGCGCGTTGCGCGAGCTGCAAGCAGCTCGCGGGGTCGTGTTTTGAGAAGTATTCCTTACTTAGAATTTTGTGCAGTCGCCATTTTAGATTTTGATTTTGACCTTACTATCGGCTTTAGCATCCTCGAAAACCATGAAAACGACTCCCATGACGAACATTTCGAAAATTAGCCGCCATCTTAGATTTTGATTTTGAAATCACTATCGACTTTATTTATCATCATCAGCCTATAACCGCCCGCTGCTGGACGAAAGCCTGGGGCCAAAGAGCGCCAACCACCCCGGTTCTGGGCAGCCCGCATCCATCCACTGCCAGCCACCATAAAAACGGCATCCATGATTAAAAAAAAAATTTTTTTGCAGTCGCCATCTTGGATTTTGATTTTGACCTCACTATCGGCTTAAGCATCTTCGAAAACCATGAAAACGACTCCCATGATGAACATTTCAAAAATTATCGCAGCCGCCTTCTTGGATTTTGATTTTGACCTCACTATCGGATTTATATCATCATCAGCCTATATCCGTCCGCTGCTGCACGAAAGCCTGGGACCAAAGAGCGCCAACCATCCCGGTCCTGGGCAGTCCGCATCCATCCACTGCCACTTGCCAGCCACCTTCCTTAAATCATCGACCCATCTTGCAGCAGGGCGTCCTACACTACGTTTTCCAATTCGCGGTCTCCACTCAAGCACATGTTTGCTCCATCTGCCGTCTGTCCGTCTACAGGCGTGCCCGGCCCACTTCCACTTCAACATGCTGATTCTAAGTGCAATGTCGGTTACTTTGGTTCTCTGGCGAATGACTCCATTACGAATTCTCTCCACCAGAGAAACCCCGAGCATTGCTCTCTCAATTGCATGCTGAGCAACCTTAAATTTGTGGACCAGGCCGATGGTAAGTGTCCACGTTTCGGCTCCGTAAGTAATTACGGGTAGGACACACTGGTTGTAAACCCTGGTTTTAAGGGATTGTGGGATCGATGATTCAAAGATATGACGCAGCTTCCTGAATGCCACCCAGCCCAAGCGTATTCTTCCAGCTGCCTCCTTCTTAAAGTTGTGCCGGCCCAGTTGTACACTTTGGCCTAGATAAATGTATTCTTGCACAACCTCGAGGGCAGCATCATTCACGATTACAGGTGACACGACCATTAAACATGACTTTGGGTTTGTCCAGGCAGGTTCATTCCGAGACCCACACATCTTGAAGAATCGCTCAAGTTGTTCAGCATTTCTTCCAGCTCCTGCAGAGACTCTGCTATGATGACAATGTCATCCGCAAATCGAAAGTGTGAGATGTACTGACCGTTGATATTAACACCCCGTCCTTTCCAATCAAGCGTCTTGAAAACGTCCTCCAACGCGTTTGTAAACAGTTTCGGAGAGACGACGTCTCCCTGTCTAACCCCTCGACGCAGTTGGATTGGTTTTGTGCTCTGTTTTCGTACTTGGACGGTCATTGTTGCGGCCTTATACAGACATCTCATCACCAAACGTAGTGACAGTCGATGAGGCATCTCTGCATGGACTCCAGAGCAGCCCAGGTCTCGACGGTATCGAAAGCCTTCTCGTAGTCTACATACGCTAGGCACAGAGGCTGGTTCAGAGGCTTCTTATAGTCCTCGGTCTTTTGAATCACTTGCCTAAGGGTGTGTAAGATGTCTATGGTGCGAGAACCTTTTTGAAACCCGGCCTGCTTCGGTGGCTGAAAGTCATCGAACTTTTGGGCGAGACGATTTAGAATAACCCTCGAGAACAGCTTATAGATATGGCTCAGAAGTGAGATGGGGCGGTAGTTTTTAAGGAGCGCTTTATGGCATTTTTTGAAGAATAATACTACCACACTCCCATGCCATGCCTCCGGTGTTATGCCAGTGTGGATGACGGAATTGAAGAGCTTCACAAGCTCTGTCAAGATAGGTATTCCTCCTGCCTTGAGCAGCTCTATGGTTATTCCGTCATCCCCTGGAGCTTTGTTGTGGTGAAGCTGCCTGAGAGCCATTTCAACCTCACCCATGTCAATGTCGGGAAGCTCGTCTGTGAGATGGCGTGTCAGTTCGGTCAAGTTTGGTAAGTTTTTTGAGCATATAAGTCTCCGTAGAACTTTTCAACTTCAGCGAAAATCTCTGGCTTTGAGGTGACGGTAGTGCCTTGTGACGTTTTGAGCTTTGTCAGGCGACAGCGGGAGGTATTTGCTTGGCAAATACCTTCATGCCTTTATTCCGAGCTATAGCTTGCTCTATAATTCGAGTATTTGCACTCCGAGTATCGCTTCTGAAATGCTTTTTGTCCTCCCTGTTAAGAACATGACTCTCAGCCTCAAGTCGTACCGATTTACGTCCATTCCTGATCGGTTGAAAATGTTTATAGCCCACCTCGCGGACGACACGCAGCAGGCCTTAGGTGGTTTCCAACATATCAGCTTTAGCATCCTCGAAAACCATAAAAACAACTCCCATGATAAACAATTCGAAAATTATCGCAGCCGCCATCTTGGATTCTCATTTTAACCTAACTACCGGCTTTAGCATCCTCGAAAACCCTGAAAACGACATCCATGATGAAACCTTTAAATTTTTTGCAGACGCCATCTTGGATCTTGATTTTGACCTCTCTACCGGCTTAAGCATCCTCGAAAACTATGAAAACGAATCCCATGATGAACAATTCGAATGTTATCGTAGTCGCCATCTTGGATTTTGATTCTTATTTCACTATCAACTTTAGCATCCTCGAAAACTATGAAAACGACTGCCATAATGAAGATTTCGAAAATTATCGCAGCCGCCATCTTCGATTTTGATTTTGAACTCACTATCGGCTTAAGCATACCCGAAAATCATGAAAACGACATCCATGATGATATCTTTGAACTTTTTGCTGTCGCCATCTTGGATTTTGATTTTGACCTCACTATCGGCTTTAGCATCCTCGAAAACCATGAAAACGACCCCCATGATGAACAATTCGAAAATGATCGCAGCCGCCATCTTGGATTTTGATTTTGACTTCACTATCAGCTTTATTACCCTCGAAAACCATGAAAACGACATCCATGATGATATCTTTGAATTTTTTGCTGTCGCCATCTTGGATTTTGATTTTGACCTCACTATCGGCTTTAGCACCTTCGAAAACCCTGAAAACGACTCCCATGATGAACAATTCGAAAATGATCGCAGCCGCCATCTTGGATTTTGATTTTGACTTCACTATCAGCTTTATTACCCTTGAAAACCATGAAAACGACATCCATGATGATAACTTTGAATTTTTCATCTTGGATTTTGATTTTGACCTCACTATCGGCTTTAGCATCCTCGAAAACTATGAAAACGACTGCCATAATGAAGATTTCGAAAATTATCGCAGCCGCCATCTTCGATTTTGATTTTGAACTCACTATCGGCTTAAGCATACCCGAAAATCATGAAAACGACATCCATGATGATATCTTTGAACTTTTTGCTGTCGCCATCTTGGATTTTGATTTTGACCTCACTATCGGCTTTAGCATCCTCGAAAACCATGAAAACGACCCCCATGATGAACAATTCGAAAATGATCGCAGCCGCCATCTTGGATTTTGATTTTGACTTCACTATCAGCTTTATTACCCTCGAAAACCATGAAAACGACATCCATGATGATATCTTTGAATTTTTTGCTGTCGCCATCTTGGATTTTGATTTTGACCTCACTATCGGCTTTAGCACCTTCGAAAACCCTGAAAACGACTCCCATGATGAACAATTCGAAAATGATCGCAGCCGCCATCTTGGATTTTGATTTTGACTTCACTATCAGCTTTATTACCCTCGAAAACCATGAAAACGACATCCATGATGATAACTTTGAATTTTTCATCTTGGATTTTGATTTTGACCTCACTATCGGCTTAAGCATCCTCGAAAACTATGAAAACGACTGCCATAATGAACATTTCGAAAATTATCGCAGCCGCCATCTTCGATTTTGATTTTGAACTAACTATCGGCTTAAGCATACCCGAAAATCATGAAAACGACATCCATGATGATATCTTTGAACTTTTTGCTGTCGCCATCTTGGATTTTGATTTTGACCTCACTATCGGCTTTAGCATCCTCGAAAACCATGAAAACGACCCCCATGATGAACAATTCGAAAATGATCGCAGCCGCCATCTTGGATTTTGATTTTGACTTCACTATCAGCTTTATTACCCTCGAAAACCATGAAAACGACATACATGATGATATCTTTGAATTTTTTGCTGTCGCCATCTTGGATTTTGATTTTGACCTCACTATCGGCTTTAGCACCCTCGAAAACCCTGAAAACGACTCCCATGATGAACAATTCGAAAATGATCGCAGCCGCCATCTTGGATTTTGATTTTGACTTCACTATCAGCTTTATTACCCTCGAAAACCATGAAAACGACATCCATGATGACAACTTTGAATTTTTCATCTTGGATTTTGATTTTGACCTCACCATCGGCTTTAGCATCCTCGAAAACCATGACAATGACTCCCATGATGAACAATTCGACAATGATCGCAGCCGCCATCTTGGATTTTGATTTTGACTTCATTATCATCTTTAGTACCCTCGAAAACCATGGAAACGACATCCATGATGATATCTTTGAATTTTTTGCTGTCGCCATCTTGGATTTTGATTTTGACTTCACTATCAGCTTTATTACCCTCGAAAACCATGAAAACGACATCCATGATGACAACTTTGAATTTTTCATCTTGGATTTTGATTTTGACCTCACCATCGGCTTTAGCATCCTCGAAAACCATGACAATGACTCCCATGATGAACAATTCGACAATGATCGCAGCCGCCATCTTGGATTTTGATTTTGACTTCATTATCATCTTTAGTACCCTCGAAAACCATGGAAACGACATCCATGATGATATCTTTGAATTTTTTGCTGTCGCCATCTATGATTTTGATTTTGACCTCACTATCGGCTTTAACACCCTCAAAAACCCTGAAAACGATTCCCATGATGAACAATTCGAAAATGATCGCAGCCGCCATCTTGGATTTTGATTTTGACTTCACTATCAGCTTTATTACCCTCGAAAACCATGAAAACGACATCCATGATGATATCTTTGAATTTTTTGCTGTCGCCATCTTTGATTTTGATTTTGACGTCACTATCGGCTTTTGCACCCTCGAAAACCCTGAAAACGACTCCCATGATGAACAATTCGAAAATGATCGCAGCCGCCATCTTGGATTCTCATTTTTACCTAACTACCGGCTTTAGCATCCTCGAAAACCATGAAAACGACATCCATGATGATAACTTTGAATTTTTCATCTTGGATTTTGATTTTGACCTCACCATCGGTTTTAGCATCCTCGAAAACCATGACAATGACTCCCATGATGAACAATTCGAAAATGATCGCAGCCGCCATCTTGGATTTTGATTTTGACTTCATTATCATCTTTAGTACCCTCGAAAACCATGAAAACGACATCCATGATGATATCTTTGAATTTTTTGCTGTCGCCATCTTTGATTTTGATTTTGACCTCACTATCGGCTTAAGCATCTTTGAAAACCATGAAAACGACTCCCATGATGAACAATTCGAAAATTATCGCAGCCGCCCTTTTGGATTTGGATTTAAACCTCACTATCGGTTTTAGCACTCTCGAAAACCATGAAAATGACTCCCACGATGAACAATTTGAAAATTATCGCAGCTTCCATCTTGGATTTTGATTTTAACCTCATTATCGGCTTTAGCATCCTCGAAAACCATGAAAACGACTCCCATGATGACATTGATGAAAAATTCGAAAATTATAGCAGCCGCCATCTTGGATTCTCATTTTGATTTCGCCATCAGTTTTAGCACCCTCGAAAACCATGAAAACGACACCCATGATGAAAACACAACAACTATCCATCACAAAAAGAATTTTTCAATTCGAAACCAAACAAAACAAACTTTTCAGTTTAGATAAAAATATGATATTTTAAAATATCATTGTGTTAGGTACGCGCTTACTGCCCCTCGAACACTGCATTTTTTGCAGTCGTCATCATAAATTTTGATTTTGACCTCACTATCGGCTTTAGTATCCTCGGAAACCATGAAAACGACTCCCTAGATGAAAATTTCGAAAATGACCGCAGCCGCCATCTTGGATTTTGATTTTGACTTCACTTTCGGCTTTAGCATCCTCGAAAACCATGAAAACAACTCCCATGATGAATATTACGAAAAATATCGCAGCCGCCATCTTGGATTTTGATTTTGACCTCGCTATCGGCTTTAGCATCCTCGAAAACCATGAAAACGACTCCCATGATGAACAATTCGAAAATGATCGCAGCCGCCATCTTGGATTTTGATTTTGACTTCACTATCAGCTTTATTACCCTCGAAAACCATGAGAACGACATCCATGATGATATCTTTGAATTTTTTGCTGTCGCCATCTTGGATTTTGATTTTGACCTAACTAATGGCTTTTGCATACCCGAAAACCATGAAAACAACATCCATGATGAAAAATTCGAAAATTGTCGCAGCCGCCATCTTAGATTTTGATTTTGACCTCGCTATCGGCTTTAGCATACCCGAAAACCATGAAAACAACATCCATGATGAAAAATTCGAAAATTGTCGCAGCCGCCATCTTGGATTTGGATTTTGACCTTACTATCGGCTTTAGCATCCTCGAAAACCATGAAAACGACTCCCATTATAAAATTGATGAACAATTCCAAAATTATAGCAGCCGCCATCTTAGATTTTGATTTTGACCTCACTATCGGCTTAAGCATACCCGAAAACCATGAAAACAACATCCATGATGAAAAATTCGAAAATTATAGCAGCCGCCATCTTGGATTCTCATTTTGATTTTGACATACTATGGGCCCCAGGATATGAATCTGAAAAAAAAAATGTTCCAAGTTTCTTCTGAGATCCACTTAAAGGGGGGAGAAAGGGGTGAAGAGGGGAGATTTTGAAAAAAATGGTTTTTTCTTTTCCGATCCTCCTCTATACGAATCCGTAAAAAAACACCAAACACGGGTCTCTTAGTTTCTGAGATACGATAGGGAGAGGGGGGGGGGGAGGCCAAAAAGCGGAGGCTTGGTACTTTTGCCCTACTTATGAGAGTTAGTTGTAAGTTTGCTTGTCGTCACCCGCGAGTTACGCTTCACCCACTCAACCTTCGTTACGTTTCGGAGGTCGCCGGCTCGCTTCGCTCGCCACCTCCCCCCTTCGCTCCACTCGGTCTCGCAGGTTCGCTCCACTCAGGACCTACCTACCACCGGAAAGCTATTGTGGGGAGAGGGGTGAGTTTTGAAAAATGATTTTGACATACTCTGGGCCCCTTGATATGAATCCGAAAAACAAAATGTTCCAAGTCTCTACTGAGATCCGTCTAAAGGGGGAGAAGGGGGCCAAGAGGGGGAACTTTCAAAAATGGTTTTCACTTTTCCGCGCCTCCTCTATATCAATCCATAAAAAAAACAAAACACGGGTCTCATAGTTTCTGAGATACGATTGGGAGGGGGGGGGAGCAAAAAGGGGAGGCTTGGTACATTTGCCCTACTAATGAGAGTTACTTGTAAGTTTGCTTGTCGTCACCGCTGAGTTACGCTTCACCCACTCAACCTTCGTTACGCTACGGAGGTCGCCGGCTCGCTTCGCTCGCCACCTCCCCCCTTCGCTCCACTCGGTCTCGCAGGTTCGCTCCACTCAGGACCTACCTACCACCGGAAAGCTATCGTGACCACATCCCTACACTTCGCTTTACCGCTATGGGGTGAGGGGTGAAGAGGGGGAGAGGGGTGAGTTTCGAAAAATGATTTTGACATACTCTGGACCTCTTGAAACGAGTCTGAAAAAAAAAATCCAAGTCTCTTTTGAGATCCACCTAAAGGGGGGGGGGGAGGGGGGAAAGGGGGATCTTTGAAAATGATTTTTACTATTTCGAGCCTCCTCTATACGAATCCGTAAACAAACAAAACACGGGTCTCTTAGTTTCCGAGATACGACGGGGGGAGGGGTGAAGGGGGGGAGAGGGGAGAGTTTTGAAAAATGATTTTGACCAACTATGGGGCCCTTGACATGAATCTGAAAAAAAAACTGTTGCAAGTCTGTTAACTTCCGAGATCCTCCTAAAGGGGGGAGAAGGGGAAAAGGGGAGGGGGGATTCTAAAAAATGATTTTTACGTTTCCGAGCCCCCTCTATACGAATCCGTAAAAAAACAAAACACGGGTCTCTTAGTTTCCGAGATACGATGGGGAGGGGGGAGAGGGGGGTCGAAAAGGGGAGGTTTGGGATTTTTCCCATACTCACGGGAGTTACTTGTTTACGAATCTGTCAAAATATACCCACCTGCCCCTTCACCATCTGGGAGAACAATTATGTCAATCAGTGAGTGAGTGAGTGAGTGGTAATCGAGCTTTATATAATATAATTCCCAGAAAAAGTGTAGTAAAGCTGCAAAGAAATTGTAGGTAGAAATATAAATTCAAGAAAAAGTAATGAGATTATTGACCTGAAAATGAAAATTGTAACGTGTAGATAGGTATAGATTTGGATAATAAATAAATATAATCAGAATAAATAATATTAACAGAAAACCTAAAGGCATTTTCAAATAGCAACGAACCTAAAGCCTGACAAGCCAATACAAAGTATAAAAAAACAGCACATAATAATTCTGCCTTAAATACTACAAAATTACATTTTGCTCAGATAACAACCAGCTAACCTCGCATTTTTAAACTATTTATTCCGTTTAATATCCATGAAATGAAGTTGAAGAAACCTTACCTGCAGCATGATAGGAAATCCAATTTATAGAGGCAAACATTTAATCCCCTATTATATTTTTATTTCCCTCCAATCGTGACATCGTTCATAATAAAACTCTCAAACTCATTTGCGGCCTCTTAATACCGTTCAATATAAGACGGTGGAAAAATGTTGATAGTCACGCTCCTTATTACCGGGCCAAAGGTTTAACATTTTCAATTTAATCGCATTAACTCGCCGTAACCCTTGGAAATATTGGTATCTTGGAGCAAAAAATGATCGGCGCATCGTGGATTTTCCGATTTAGAATTTTTCAATAGATGCCCATGAAAGAATTTGGGGTGATGAAAAATGATCGGCTAATGTGGTCGGTTTCATATTCTAATTAAATCTCGATTCATGTGATTATGAATAGTTAATAAACGTGTTACTTAAATGATAACCTGGATCGAAACTAGATTTTTTTTCAAACAAATGCAGCACTTTTTATTCACAGGCCCACACTTAGCATATTTAAAATACACATTCACACACAACTACACCACTACAGACAGATACCCTTCGTTCCACAAACCTTATAACTCACTCTGCTGCATCTGTTTCATCATCATCATCATCATCTCATAGGTAATGTTCCCACTGTTGGGACACAGGCCTCCTCTTCCTGAGAGGGAGTGGGCCACAATCCACCACGCGGCCCAGTGCAGAATGGTGGATGTCGCATGTCGTCGAATTTTATGGTTCTAATTTAAGACATGCCGGTTTCCTCACGATGTTTCCCTTCACCGTTTGTAATTTATTGATTCTGCATTTGTTTACATTAAATAAATGTCACATTGTCATGAGAGACACTACTAATTTCTCTAATACAGGCACCTAGTATAGAGATCGGGGACTTTATGATTTTTTTTATGTGAATTTAAATTAATTATTTATTTATTACTGAAATTGCTAGCTGCTACTGCTAGCGGAGTGCCCCTAGACTAGCAATTTTTACGATCCAGGGCCATAGTGGACCCCTGGACTTTATCCAATTCATCCCGCCATCTTCTATTTATTATTTTCTTACCTTAAGGGGGGTACTAGATTCGCGAAGGAGGAGGCGGGCCGCGAGAGGGTGAGGACAGCGTCCTCCCTCCGCCCCAACGGGTAACTCGCTGTCCGACCATGGACCATGCCCGGGTCGACGGCGCGTCGTGTTCCACGCGCGTCTCAAAGAGCGTCAGCAATACTTACGGGGCCCCCTCTCAGAGGGCCAAAGCCTGCCGGGGTCGCGGGACTTATTTCCTAACCGTGACCCCGGAACACAATGTCTATTGAAGCATACCGTGGATTTTAGTCAGTGTCAAGTCTGACAGTCGCTCCCGCCCTGCCCGGGGTGGGAGGACTCATTTGATTATTATACCACGCTAAAAAAAATAGGGGAACCTAGATATTCTGTTTTCAATCTACATTTGGATAAATGCTAAAACCAGGTAAGACCACATTTAATTATGCAGTACCTGGTTTTCTAATCTTTACCTTATAAATTTAATAGTATGCCACTCAACCGTAGCAGTTGCTTTTCCAGGATTAGTTTAAGACCGTTTCAATAGCAAGAACTTCGCTGTGTTTATTTACTTCAACCTTTGAGCTCCTGTATTAATTTCTTGACTTGTTTCTTGGTAATAACACTATCAATAACAGCTGTTTTTCTCATCTTTCTGAAGAGTAGTGTTCGTTCCTTTTAGAGGTTTCATAAAATGAACGTTGGTTAAAATAATAAAAGCTTAAAAGTCATTTTTTTCGAATAGTGCGAAAAAGCATTTGAAAGTATCTTTCAAGAAAAAGAAAATGTCTATCAGTGTATAACGCCTGGTTGATAAATGAGATAACATCTCAATGTCCACAACTGTTAAAAATATCTATTCAGGCAAAAGGCAATTACTTAATAGTAACTTCGGATCCAATAAATATCCTATATGACACATACCTACTTGACTAAACTAATTGTGTACTAAAAAAATCTAAAGCAAGGCAGTAAGTATCGTTTATAAATAAAGTTCAAAATTGTCCACTACAAACGCACAGGATGATCACAAATCAAAACAGACCAACACCTGAGCACCGAGCACCTAAAACTGACGAAAGTTTAAAGCTAATAAACCTAGGAGCAACAATCTAAATCCCATTTCGGGCACGCAGGCTAAGGTTCACACGTTCAAACTGGAGATTAATCGCCGCTTGAGGACCACGCCAGTTAAACCGGCTATCTTCGTCGCACACTGAGGACCTGGGGAACGAACTATATCTTCACACATCGTTAGGTTGTATGGGGGAATAGATACGGATTTTTAGGACAGTGGATAGTGAATAGAAGAACCAACTGTAAGAATAATGTTCGCTTCACATGGTTCGTTATATTATACACATTGTGCGAAAGCAATGGCTCAGCCAAATTGAAACGCACTCACGCCACGCTAACATACAGGCGTGGTGAACGCGAAGCAAGGCGTTTTTGTTTGTAATGTATGCAATTGTTTGAAGCCAGTCACATACACTATCGGATCGCTTTCGCTTTTCTATGTGACTGGATTTAAACAATTCCATACATTACAAATAAAAAACGCTTCGGATCGCATTCGTTTTTTTCTGTCTGTTTGACAATAGCTTAAGGGCTCATGTACACGACGCCGCCGCCGCGCCGCCGCCGCGCCGCTACCGCGCCTCTAGGCTGTGTACACGGTCGCTACCGCGCCGCCGCCGCGCCGCCGCCGCGCCGCCGCCGCGCCGCCGCCGCGCCGCCGCCGCGCTGGCACCGCGAATCCAATTCGATAGTGTTTTATTTATCTGAAAAAGGAGGTTTCTCATTTCGGCCATAATGTTTTTTTTAATGTTTATTCGCGGATTACTTCTTTGTTCATGAACCGGTTTTGATGATTCTTTTTTTGTTGGAAAGCAGATATTTCTTACTATTTAGCTCCACTCGATTTCTCTGGTCTTCCATCATCAAACCCTAATCTCCATATCATGGAACCGCCTTTGAAATACCTTCTTTCCAACAAAAAAGAATCATCAAAACCGATTCATAAACGAAGAAGTTATCCTTGAATTATCAAAAAAAAAAACATTATATGGCCGCAATGAGACATCTCCTTTGTTAGATAAATAAAACACTAGCGAATGGCATCGCGGCGACGGCGCGGTGGCGGCGCGGCGGCGGCGCGGTGGCGGCGCGGCGGCGGCGCGGCGGCGGCGCGGCGACGGCGCGGTAGCGACCGTGTACACAGCCTAGAGGCGCGGTAGCGGCGCGGCGGCGGCGCGGCGGCGGCGTCGTGTACATGAGCGCTAAAGGTTGGTCGAAGCTACTGACAACTACAACTACACTAACCAATCATGCGGCGCGAACAGTGAGTGCCCGCGCTTCGCGATTGGACAACCTCAAAGCCGTCACGTCGTAGAGTCCAGCGTTGTGAATTCTCATTGAGAATAGCATAACAGGGCGAGATCGCGCTCGTGGAGGCATGGGTGTGCATGCATGTATTAGGAGTCGTCCTGATGTCACGTTTTGTGATACGAGGCCCACGCGCTATGCAGCGTTGTGCATCACTGAATTTCTTAGAAAATCTTCTAGGTTAGTTCCTTCACATTGACAAGGCTTTTATCGTTTAGACCTGAAATATCTGTCAGTGTAAGATGATCACAGATAGTCCTCAAACGTCCCATAAGTATCGATATAACTGAAACTGAAAGAGGTGTATTTTTTTTTTCTTGGACAATCAAAGTGTCTTATCAAAAATCAAATTTCCGATTTTCAATTAAATTTAATAACGATTGTTGCGTTGATAAAAAAAGTCACAAAAAGCTCTGCCGGGAATGTTATATCTCTACAAAACCAGGAAGGGACCCACTTAAAATTAGGATGATGGAACTAGCTAGAATATACAACCGTGTTGTATATTCTAGCTAGTTCCATCATCCGACTAAAGTTAGGAAATGGTTAAATCACGAAATTCAGTAACAACAGGGACGCTTTGGTTCCAGGCTTTTAGCCAGTGAAATTCTACTTTGTTCCCGGTAATAACGTTGTAGTGCGCCAACAAATTATTAAACCCATGTTAGATGGCCTGCTTGGCTTTAAAGAATCGTTATCGTACAAATTGTGAAACTATACGTTACCGTGTGATATCATAGGAATTTATGAGAGTGAGTTTAACAAAGTTTTAATAAGCAAGTTTTATTAAGTATTTTAATTGATTACAGCTTCAGTTCAGTTGAATATCACAGCAATCTAGGTCTTGTCAATGAATACTTGTGGCCATATTGTGCGGCATCGCAAATCTGTGGAAGACTTCGTGAAGAAGATGATTTATATTGCATAAAGGTATGACTAAAAGAATAAAGAGAACAGTTAAGCATGAATTAGATTTGGACAAAGTTAAAAACTTAAACAGAACGACATCAATTTCTTTAGTAAACAAAGCTTAGAAGGATCACAATCATGACAAAAACAAAAGGTTATTAGAAGGGCATTACAAGGTAATGACACAGCGGTCGACTGATGAAGTACAAGACAAACAAGGGTGTCGTAAACAAAACATTCCGACTGGGATTTTAACGAAATGAACGGTTCGAGTAGTGGGACCCGGAGTACCCGGCCAAGGGACTGGCCTGCCCTGCGGGCTAACAGGGCTTGCACTAACAAAACAACCTAAGAAAATTACAAACGTATTCCCTAATTTACGTGAGAAAATTATATTGAAGTAGGTAGTAAGGCTCTCAGACTCTAATTTCATATTCACATTTTATTACATATTCATATCAGAGGAAAGGAAAATACGGCGAATAACTGCTGAATTAACTTGGCTACGTAAATTGCTTTACTTCAAAATCTGGGATGTGCTCGTCACGACACCTAGGGGCAATTATGATGTGTTTTGTAGGACTATTGTAACTTTATTTAGGCTTTTAACAAGATATATCAGAGTCACTGAAATTTTCCAGAAATCTGAACATAAATAAATAAATAAGCGCGCCTTGACATTTTAAGGCTTTTTTTCCAGGAACCATGTAAAGCTCTGCTACTCATTAAAATTAAACGTTAAAATAAGGTTCTGAAACCAGCTTACAAAATAACAAAAGGGAACAATGGAAACCTAAAAGGTTTTTCTCAAAATATTTGCCATGAACCAATCGTTAATTACTAATTGAGTGATAATTTGATACTCTTGTTCCTCAGAATTAATTAATTGAAACCTATCAAGTATCAATCAATTGACTCTATTGTTTAAGTTTTTCCTAAAACTATCCCGGATTCGCGTGAAGGTCAAACTAAAGCTAAATTTTCAGTCTAAATAACAGGTAGAACTAATATGTGATGAGGATTTTGAGTGTAAAAATATTGAACTGCGGTAAATAGAATTCTCGATCATACGTTGTTTTACATGTATCACAACCATTTACACAAATCGTGGTGACGCCTGAATAATGTCAGTGTACAGCAACTTTTTGCAGTTGCGTTGTGGTGCGGACAAAATATTGATATGCTTATTATTCTTGCGATATAGCTGGCCTCAAAATACGATGTCGCTACAAGTTGCGCGTAGTTTCGATGTGGTTAGTATCCTAACTCACGCAGGCAAAATAATTGAAAGCAAATTTGGCCAGTGTGGATTTTAGAAATGAACAACACAAAATATAATGTGTTACACGTGTTGTGGTTATGGCAGATAAGTAATAATTATAGCTTTTATTCGTAACAGGACCGCTTGCTCAGAAATTGTTTTTAACATATCATTTTCCTTTCATCACTGTGAAGACAAAAAGGATGAGAATAATAAAAATCTTTCTAAATACTAATGATGTTATTCTGCTCAAAATTCAGCACATTTTGTAGGGATCGTTTTAATAAAACCTCTCTTTTTGCCCATCGTAGCTGATTTACTTTGATGACCTATAAAAATGTTTTCTGCATAAAACATTTTTATCTAGTTCTCAGTACGAAACTTAGTTATAAACCTGCTATTTGGTAAACAGATGTCTCTAATAAATTCTTAAAATCGTAACTTGCTTATTTGACCAATAAAAATCGAAATAAAAGTGTGAAGCGTCAACCCTAAACGTTGGGCTCGACAGCGACGTAAAGATGAATCACAACCAGACGATGTCCGCCCGCAGCGGTTTCGCGACGACCCTGCCATCGATCGAGTTTCAATTCACATTCTATTACAAAAGCGCCACCGATTGATTTCTGACGAACAAAACAGGTATTGGATACGAAAATTTGCGATAATATTGACGGGCCAAACACTTTTATCGGCTTTAATGGTTCGGTAGTGGGATATTTATACAGGGTATTAGCCGATCAGGGGTGGCATTAACCGCTGTTATTTTTTCATTACACGGGCCTTTGGGAGCTTTTTATCAGTAATATTTGGTTGTAATGGAGCAATGATGATGTCCGTCAGTAAGCAACGGCACTCGCAACAAATTTAATTTAAATTTAAAATTTTTTATTCATAAATCTTGTTACAAATGTATAGATTAGCCACAGATAGTTATTATAGTAAAGTCTTATATAGTGGTTTAATTAGTGCCTAGATTAAAATAAGTGAATAACTAAAGTATATTAATTACAGGTACACGATATTTAACTAGGGATTACAATTATATGTAGCGACCTGCCTGAACTAAGTTTATTTAAACCTGTGTTTCAGGCCATCATCACTTCATCGCAGTTTAAATGGGACAAATTATTTAAATTAACTAGATCAATTTACAGATATGTCTTCATCGACTATAAAAATAATAAAAATAACAAATACTTTTTAAAAACTATTCTAAGCAATTATGCAAACAACAAAACTTGCGTCGTATGCATTACAAACTGGGTCAAAATTAGTAGCGCGAATGTCAATTTCAAGCAACACTTGCAGTTTTAACTAGGTGATAATATTAAAATGTTAGAAAAATAGTTTAATAACAACGATTATTATTAACAATGGTTTGATTTTGTAATGAAATGATCAGCTGATCAGCCATTCTTATTATAAATTCTATTCTAGTTACAAATTAACAACTATATTATATTAAAGGTAAACCACGGATTAAGTGTCCAAGTCCACCAATTATTTTAAAAATAGATTGTCTGCGGTCTTAGTCGCCTTCATAATCTATTGAATTTATGTAGTTGACTTCTGCATATTTTCTTGCCGGGCAACTTGCATCACCAGTTGGATGGTCACATTGTCTTTTGACACGTTTACAGGTCGCACATTGGGAGGGAGAAGATTTATTGTTGCATTCCTTGAAAGTATGACCAGTTTCTCCACAGTGGTTGCATATAGGACTAGCTTCCCGGCAAAACTTGGCTGTGTGTCCAAACTGCTGACAGTTAAAGCACCTGGTGACTATCGTGAAATCTCTCACAGGGCACGACGTCCAGTTAATAAAGATTCGGCCTTGATTTATCAGAATTTTTCTCATGCTAGCTGGTACTTCCAATACGTAGTTACAGGTAGGAAGATTTTTCTTACCCGATTTGTGGCTCAATTTTATAGATTCCTGAAAAGACTCACGAGTAGTATTCGGCATTTTATCACAAATATTTTGTTCATATAAACAATCAAAGACTTCCTTATCGGTGAGAGCTACGGGGACACCAATGAGAGTGATTCTAGGACGGCGTTTGGATGGTTCTTCGATCGTAAGGCCTGAAGACACTAATTTCTCCGATTTTTTCAGCTTATCGATGTCACCTTTGCTATCCGTGCTAATAATGACGCCCCCATTTTTGACTTTCCTCAGGCCACGGACATGTAGTTTAAGTTCTTCGGGCGAGATGATTTTTTGTAAAAGGCTCTTGGTGTCGTCACTTGTTTTCGTCTTGTCACTTGGGTATATGGCAACAGAGCTTAGATTTGCTGGGCGGATAAAGTTGTCCGAACCTTTCTTAACCATATTAGCATATGAACAAGTTTCAGGTTTGAGTTTAGTTTCGACGACCTCTTTAAATTGTTGAAGAGAGCTCGAAACGTTCTGCTGTGTTTGTAAGTGCTGGATGGTGCTATGTGCCTGGATAGTTTTCTGTTTTAGGGCTTGATATAAAACGGCCATCTGAGATGTGCCACTCGAGACCCTACGGCAAAGAGTGGAGACACGGAGCTTCTGTTCCGAATTCATTTTTCCTTCCGAAACAATAGAGCACACGTCATTTAGTAGGGTATCTATTGATACCATCCACTTCTGGATCTCTGGCGTAGGGATGACTTCGCTTGGTAACTCATTGTCCGTGGATGCTGGAGGACTTGGATCTCTAGGATGGGGTTCTTTAATTGGCGTCACTGGAGGACTTCGGCTCAGTATTTGGCTTCTGCCAAAAGGACTAGAACCTGGGTTAGACATAACTAACACAAACACTATTTGTCTATTTTAGTTCATCTTGCACAATGACTCAGTTGGCAGTGAGTCATTGTGCAATAATGGCAAAGTTAATGATGTATTGTTGGCTTGGAGCCGCGATTTCGGCTCGCCTAACTTTTGGGATCGGCCGAAATTTTTGTCTGGAAATATTTTAGTTATTTTCGGATGAATATTTGAGTAACATTTTTAACTTTTAATGAGACAACTGATATGTATGAGCCGGTTACTACACTAACCAGTGTTTACGCTCTGACTAATTAACCAAGTTTAAATAAAAAATCTGATTTAATGTACGAAATGAATGGCAGTTAAATAAAATGATATTTATAAAATCAGGTAATTTAATGAATAAGGAAATCTCACTATGTACCGTAATGGCATTGCATGTACATAATATGCAATAAATAAACAGAATTCATATTATTGAAACAAGCACAACGTGACTTAGTGCCTGCAGTCACGTATAATATTAACGTAGAAGAAGGACGCACTAGAACCTCATAAACAAGGGACTGGCAACAAGCCAACGATATGCTTTTTATGAAGAAATAGCAGGACTATGTTAATATAACTTCAAGGTAGTCCCTCAAACTAGGTAATATTCAAGGCATATTTCAAGATTTTAACGATTGCGAAGTAGACGCTATAGCTATTAAAATTGGCCTTTGAATCGTTACAATAAACATAAACCGAAAAAATACTTGTGAACTATGAACCTGATAAAATGCTATGAAAACCTTAGAGTTATTCAAAAGAATATTTAGCTTAGAAGAAGCTAACAAAGTTTTACTGATTACAACACAAACTTATATCACTTTCACCTTACATCTAACAAAAAATAATCTGTCACAGAATCCTCAAAAAAATTATTAAAATCTTTAAAAAAAAGCAATGAGACACTTCCACGGGTCGTCGGTGCGACAGTAGAATTTTTAGTCAATTTCTCGTTTGACACAATTGAATTTGATCGCGGGATAAATCAAGTTTCTGGGCACGAGCGGGCCCGACTTCCGCTGAAGCCGTCGACTGTGGTCGAAGCAATGACAGTGTATAATGGAGGCGAATGCTAGGACTAGGCACTGGAGGACTATTTCTATTTTAGTTTAGCCACGAATACGTTACAGTGGAGTGAGTCGGAATGTAAGGCGAGTATTTCAGGATTTGTGTGGTTGAATGTGAAATTGTGTTTGCATACGTTTGAATCAATATTCATTGTTTTAGGAATTTGGAAGTATTAATAGAGCATAACATTTCAAACGTGTGGGGATAATTGCTGCACGTTTTAGATCTTTGGGATCAGATTTAGTTACCAGAAATGCAGTAGTACCCAGCTAAAGTTTGCGTGGATGGATGATAGAAAAAAAAAGAATGGATTTGGATGATAGATACAAAAATAGATTAGGTAAGTGTATTGATACTATTATATTTTGCTATTGTAGTAATTATGAAAATCCACGCCAAAACATGACAGATTTATGGAAGTGTATCGTATGAAACACCAACATTTACTCTACCTTTAGATTCCACTCAGAATTTCATTCCTACAATAGAATATCACCTACAAATCTTACTATAAATTGGTTTCTATTTCCTACACAATTGCTCGCTTGTCGTCAATAACTTAAGTCGTTTCCTTAGAACCTTTGTCTTGAGCTGAGTCGACCTCGGATGACTCGTTTGAGGCTGCTTAACGAGTCGCCTCTTCAATTCTTACTACATTTGTGCCTTATGCAAATCGACTGATGGCTTAACAGAATATTTTGTGGCTACTCAGTAGTACAGTCCTTTGTTTGATTTGTTTACGTTTCGTAATGGTATGATAAGTCGTGGGCTTAGATTTACAGCAGTGATGGCCCGGTGGTACTGGCCCTGACTTAGGGTCAGCGCAGACCGAACTGCAAAGCTGAGAGCAATGGGAACATTATGGGTTGATGGTGATGATGAAGTTTTAGAAAAGATGGTAGAAAGTGTGTTATACATAAATGCTCTGAATGGGTATTAAATATTAGGCTCGAGTGCATCATTTATCTGCAAGAACAATGTTTTAAATTCGTCCAGACAAATGTGTTTATTGATTGTAAATACCAGTGGCATTTTAAAGCTAAAAAATATTTGCTCTGATTGTTTCTTATAGTTCGATAAAATCTCACATGAGAAAAGTTTTGGTAAGATTTGCGAATTCAATTTCCATAGCCATTCGAATAGCTTTTCTTAACCCAACAAACTCATGTAAGTACTTATTTTTCACAAATATGTTTTCTGATTCTATCAGTTTTATTATTATGTTTGCCATGCTGTTATATAGGATTCTAAGGTTCTGCGCAAGATTTTATCGAAACAGATATTTAGCGTTTCACAATATCGTACTCTAAAATCTAGCAAACTAGCCTCAGTACTATCGATTGAACTCGTTCGCCCGACAGATTTAGACCTCAACGTCCGTCGGCTAATTTCACTTTAGTCTAATTTGCATGACTTAGTAAGACACCTTATCGATATTACTGATTCACTGACAAAGATCGAAGTAATTAAAAGGCTACATTATTGTAAAAATAATTAATTGGTCTGAATAATTCAAACACAATGATCAGTCAGATTAATCTGATATTTCAGTTCCATATAACCACATTTTGTTATTATATCCTACGTAAGCTATGTCGGGATTTATCATCAAGCAAATAATATATCACCACAAACCTATGAAATAGGTATATGATAATAACTCCAATCGTTATCATTTCATTCACAATTTATTCACAATACGTGATAAACATTAAAATGCCGTGTGTATGTGATTAATTACCGGGCAACCCCACTCGTTTATCAATTTGTATCAGCCATGACAATACAAAACTTATTGGTCGTAATGATAACATCGTTTTGTTTTGACATAGGGGAATACACTGGCAACATTAGTGTCATTAAAATAAAGGACTCGTATGAATTCTCGTAATAAATGTGATCAATTTGTTACCACGTAGTTTGAATATGATAAAGCTACATGATATGCATTTTCAACCAAATGAACTGAACTTGTTCGAGAATGTTCTCGGTTTCGGTTTACACCTCCCCGTCATTTCCCATGGGTATCGTTCGAAGGGGACGAAGGTATTATGTCTAGGGGACGGCAGTATTTACCTTCTATCCTAACAGGGTGAATATCATAATATAAAGACCCCTTCATAAATTATTATCAAGATTAAGGAGTTTGTAGGGGAATCAGATTTCCGATGTTTTTCTACCACAAAATCCTTTTGAAAATTTTGATAACACTTTTAGTGATATCCAAAGCGTATGAAGTACATACTTTGGACAGGATTAAGTAAATTACTCATCCTTAAAAACTCTTACGGGAAAGCAGATGGAAATTTCATTATAAATTATTTTATTTAGTAGATAACTTGAGCGATACACTAACGTCGTTTCTTTGTATGTCCACAGATGGTGACGAGAAACCGCAGCAGTGGACGGGCCACACGAGGTTGAGTAGTGACGAGATGCGAGCGTGACGCACCATGACCCGCCGAGGACCCTGCAGGAGCTTCGCCATCAGCGTCATACAAATCATCACTGTTATATGTCAAGGTACCGAACACAATCTACACTAATATAAGGTGACTGGTAATTAGCGCACGATACTTAAACACGTGATTGTGCTCATGATAACAAACAATTTTTATTATGGGAGCAAAGCCGAAATCGTAAAAAAAATATCAGCTGTTCAGTACATTAAGCATACATAAATGTACTGAACAGTCGATTTTTTTTTCGAGTTTTCAGGTTTGTTCCCATGATAAAAGTTGTTGGTTATCATGAGCACAATCACGTGTATAAGTATCGTGCACTAATTACCAGTCACCTTAGATAAAAGAATAAAGTTTTTATGATGAAAGAAATTTTCAAATAGAAACAGCGAATAAAATATTCGAACGTGTCATTCAGTCATCTTTTTTATACGTCAGATCGAATTAAAAATGTGACACTTGACACATTCTGACACTTAAATTAAGATATTAAATTGATATAAGAGTATTTCTGAAAATAGGTAGGCTATGAAGATGAAAAGAATTTTATGTCGATTCGACATTCATTGGTCAAAGGTGGCTGCCATTTTGATATTTGTATTCAGGTACTTGTTTTTTTTTTCTATGTTGTATGTATCTAGTCTGTTAAATGCCTACTTTATTCTAAGGAATTAGTAGAATGTTCCTTCAATAGATAGAGCAAAGAATTAGAATAGACTGATGAATCTAGAAATAAAATACTTTACAATTTGTTTTTAAAGGACATTGCTCATTCTTTTATGGGACTTGGTCCAAATGCATGTGTCATTTTCAGTTCGCAGAATTTCAAATCCTATTTTTAATCCTAAATCTTCACAATCCTATTGAGTTATGATCTTCTAAAGTTGCGCTGAAGGACAAGATTTTTTTTTATCTATAATAATTATGTGATTGACGTTATTTATCTATAATATGTATGTATTTAGAAATATTTAAGTATGTTTATCAGTTGTCTAGTACCCATAACACAAGCTCTGCTTAGCTTGGGACTAGATGACGTTGTGTGATAGTTGTGAAATATTATTATTATATTATTTATTTTCTTCTTCTTTGCAAACAAAAACGAAAGGATTCGAAAATGTGTCTGACAATAATGACAAGCAAAATACACAAAAACACAAACACATTTAAATGTGATGAGAATCAGGAACGCGAACGTTAACAGGCCACCTAACTAAGTTTTCCGAAATTACACGCGAACTTTTCGAATAAAACGCGACACAAAGGGAGCGAGCCCTTAATGAAGACAATATTTTGAGGGGCGCTCAACTCCAGTAATTAAATCTCGCGGCTCATATCACCGAGCAGTAGTAAGGGGGGGTATTGACAGAGTAATTGGTTATTATATTAGTCGTGGTTTCGATCAATTTGTGTATTTCCAACGTAATTGTAGTTTTGGGTTTGGTGGTGGACAGGAATTTAGGACGGATGTAATCAGTGTTGAAGTAAAGTTCACACAAAAAAAAAATGTTCTCAAGAAGTAAAAGTGAATGATTCATAAACCAAACCAGTGTGGCTGGATAGGTATAAAGATTGTACTTGAAAACAAGTGATCTTCGTCGAAGCAGAAGCCAATAATCCAATGTCTCGAAACAGCAAACATGATCGATCACATAAAAACCAAACCATGGCTTACTGAAGTGAGTAAACTGCCTAATTTGCTGAAGATATAACGTAACAAATTCTAAAAGGCTTTCACGAAATAAGTGTGTTTAAGGCGTGAAGCGCACACTCAATTTAGCGGTGTTTTATAAATGCCAAGACACGCAGATGTTGGTCTCAGTACGGTAGACAAGTTGAAAAATGTCACAGCCAAGAAACAATATTACTTTTTGTTTGAAAGGAACTCCCGACTAAAATATAAAATTTATTGCCGTTACGACTTGCAAATTATTCAAAGAGAAAGCTATCTGGGGAAGGACAGCGGTGAATTTGGGAAACGATATACACTTGGAATTATTACGGTGTGTTAAAAATAACTTTTATAACATAAAATTTTAAATATTGAAGATTACGATAAAAGAAAATAATGATTTATTAATTACATGGACAACTGTGGATTCCCTATTGTTATATACTTATAACAGCGCTAAGTTTTGCCCCTAAACTTTCTTCGTATTTATAGTTTGAACATAGCCAACACAAACGCAAATCGGCCAATGTCGTGTAAATATACGAGTAGCATGAGACACTCTGGGTTAAATTATTTTTAGGGGTTGAATCCGTAAAAGCCAATAAAATGTATTTACAATTTAAGTAGTTCTAAAACTGGTACAGTTAATGTAACAATAATTATTATTATTGAAGCTAATATTATTAGGTAATTAAAATAAGTTCAACAAAATGTTTCAGCTCATTAGTACCCAGATACAAGTCCAAAATGCGTTATAATTAAATCAAGTTGCAAGTTAAAGAATACTTCCCTCAAAAACAAATAATTTAATTAACGTATGACGAGTGAGAGAGAGCAAAACTGTGTTTAATATTCTTTGTGATGATCATACACGGGACCGTAATGGTGTTTTATTTATAATATAATACCCTCTAAGTCGTAGAAACATTTGCTATTTCTGTTGCATAAAAATATACCTTAAAGTTTCAAGTTGTATTTCATGTGAACTGTCAAAGTTGAAAAAGATATTTCACAAAGTTAATAAATGACTTTAGTTTTATTTTGAAAGAGACATTCATTTGGATTAAAATAATATAAACACTCAAGCAGGTAATGAAAACGTTCTCAAGGCAAAAAAATTAAATATGAAGCCATCAAAAAGTATAAAAATAGAAGATTTAAACAGTAAGCTCAAAAGTAAGACATCTAATCGTTGACAAGGAAATCATTTTCATCGAAAAATCTTTTCGAAATTAATACGCAAATAAGACCAAGAATTCTAAGAAAGTAATCACTGCGACGAAAGCAAAATAATATTGTACAACAGATACAAAAAAAAATCTATTGATAAAAAATTATCGTCGTTCGCTAAAAGAAAAATGTTAGCTTCATTTATTAAGGTTGTTGCTACAGGCACTTTTTTACTTTGGAATGGTATACATCTGAGTTTGTGTAACGTACTTTTAATTACCATACTCGGCGAAGTATGAGTCATTAGGCTGTGTGCACACAGGCTCGTGCGCTGTGATTCCAGTTATGAATCCCGAACAAATTCCAGCAAGTTTTGTTTTCCATGATGTGTGTGCGTTAATTTCTTGTTTCCGCATTTTGTCCTCCCTTAATGAAATCGAAGTAAATGTAATCTGTAAGGTAAATATCACAAGTTTAGAGAGGTCGTTCAGGTATTGAATGCTGTAATAAAGTTAACGTTAATCCTTATCGAACAGGCAGTTATCCCTTATTATCCGTTTATAAACGTTAGACGAGATTTAGGCGTTTCATGCATGGTTAATGTTTCAATCGCGATAGATAACAATCGGGTGTTTCGTAAATATAATGTAGTGCGTTAGCCTATATTACCATTTTCCTGAAATTGTGTTTATGAAAAATATTATTATAAGAATAGGTATAGAATACAGAATATTTTTTGTATTTTAAATAATGTTTATGTCAATTAATTATCTTAATAGAAATCCAGTTAAGAGCAAATCAGACCCCCACACTTTTGACCGATTGTTTACTACAAAGATTTGTGTAGCAAGTTTATAGGTATATAAAGAAAGTGAACTCTCTATATAGATGACCGGAAGCAAGAGATGCGTTTGGAAGATAATTCATGATAAAATTGTAAGGGAAACTCAAACCACTGATGTTATAGATAGATTCATGATTGACACAAGATAGATCCTACTAACCTATCTAAATAATCGTTAAGTGATATAAAATACGTTCAATGTTTATCTGAAACTTTAGATCAGCGAGGAATCAGAAGGAATAATTTTAAATGATTAAAATGAAAAGCCCTTTAACCCGTCTCCGTTAATTTGAGGTCGTTGATGTGGCCGCGGCCGAAGTTCCGCGTATCCTTTACAAGCTCATCGTTATCAGCGCCTCGATCTGAAGTGGGGGGAATTTGCCAAACTTCCGTAATAAACAATATTTTGCTTGTCATAACGAGCCGGCAACTCCCGCTTTCCTAACTTTGAGGTTGATTAAAAATATCAATCTAAGCGCTTTTACATTCTACTCACAAATGCTGCTTCATTATTTTATCAAAGTTACACTTTTTACATCGCAGCAGGTCGTAAGTCTCAAGGGTAGTGGTATTCATAGCTCGTAACTATGAAACTTTTAGAATACCTCTAAAATATTACAACTTGTCCTTCAAGTGTTTTCGTAATTTTAATCTGAAATATTACTTGTTCGCTTGTAAAACGTGTCGTTTTCGCCGTGATTTATGTGAGGGTTGATATCTTTGGTTTTACAAACTGCTTTAGAAGATAATTTGTTGGATTTATGATGTTGCAAATGGCTGATATTTTGAGGATGTTTGCCGTAATTAAAACTCTTGTTATTAACGGGAGCCGTGCGGAGACGGGAGCGGAATACAAATTTCATGGAGGGTAATGAGCTACTTTATACTGCGCGTTATGCTTGCAAACTAGTGGAGAGCTTTCCATTTCAATAATAGTGATTTATTGCAAAAGAAATACTATCACAAGGAGAACGAACATTTTATTGGCTCACGCTTTTAACTCGGGTTTTCTTTTTTAAGTTAATAATTATATTATATTGCTTTGTTATACGTATAAGCTTTTTAGTCATATTCTTCTAGAATAACGATTTATTAAAAATAATTATGTAAAAAAAATTCACACAAAACAAAACAAAAACTCTTTTTTGTGTTATTTGGTCCTTCGCTAGCACGACTGCTTCGCAGTAGAAGGCGACCGCAGGCTTCCCATTCCGTCTCGCCCCGCAGGTCTCGCAACCCTCACCTAATCATAACCTTGTTCCTGTTTTCGTTGTCAATAGTCTATTGATAGTAAATGTAGCGTGCTAGCTAGTAATTAACAGCAACTGATACCTCAATTAATTTAGATAATTATATTATGCTCATGACGTTATTTGATTAACCAATGAAACATTAGCTGTTATAAGCTGCCTAGAACACATCAGGCAATAGCTCAGCTGTCAGGGTCAGTTCAGACCGCGACGTGAAGCGATGCGACGATGCGCGCACTCTTTTAAGAGCCATTCAAAATACGACTTTATTTTCTACACCAAAAGATACACATTTTGTTGAGAGAATTTAAGCGGCGTCAAGCGGCGCCGGATACATCGTGATGCGCCTCGCTGCGCAGCGCGGCGCCGCTTAAGCCGCTCGGGGCCGCTCGTGACCGCTCGACTCTGCGGGAGGAAGGGGGTTGGAGCGGGAAGCACGTAGCGAATGTAGACACTCCGCTGCACCGCGCGGCGTTTGGATGCGCAGCGCGACGCATCGCAGCGCAGCGCATCGTCGCGTCGCTTCGCGTCTCGGTCTGAACTGATGCTTAGTTAATTAATTAGTTATCCGACCTTTATGAGTGGAGGGTATCATAAGTCGATCATAGATAAAATATAGATGGAGAGAAATTTGACATTTTCAAATTGACAAAAATTTCAAGGGAAAAATCAGTTCCTTCTTCGCACACCAGAGGCGCTGTTCCATTTTTCCATACAAGAAACGCTGTAAATACTGGAAAGACGCTGTAAAGTAAAATGCTGAAAACTCGGAACGACACTATCTGTAGCGCCGTCGCAATTTAAATGTACTCTATTTTACTTGACTATTAACCGAGTTAGAGATGTAATAACGTATTTTTTTTTTTGTTTCTGCTTCTTCAGTGCTGACGGAAGAACCTCGGTTCGCGGAGCCGATCCCCAACGTGACGGTAGCTCTGGGCAGGGATGCCAGCCTGCCATGTGTCGTCGAGCATCTCGGCACTTATAAGGTGAGTTTCTCAGGATTTTGTAGTTTGTAGCTTTGATAGAAATACATTAAAAAATACTGCAGTGCGTCGGGCATGTTCGCTTGGGCGCGGGTTGATGACTTTTATGCCATCATGAGGAAGAAGGCAGCCTCGTTGCTTGGCAGAACTAGGACCAGCGCTAACAGCATCCTACAAACCATGGCCGGCAAGTACGATGCGCCGGTGCTTAGGCACTGGTTAGCATTGCTTGTGCGGCAGTAATGAAGAGTAGTTTAAGTGTTACAAACCCTTAGTAGATAAGTTATTACTAACCATTGGACCATTTGTTGTCATTAAATAAAAATTATTATTATTATTAAAAATAGAGAAAGAGTTTTTACACGTCGCGTAAATCGCATAGCTTTGAATTAAACCTAGCACTATAGTGTTAGATTATAAAATGTCCATGAACGACACAAAACCTATACCGTGGTACCACGAAAACTTTTAAATAACTGTTGAACACTTGTCTAAAAAAAACATACCGATCGAATTGAGAACCTCCTCCTTTTTTGAAGTCGGTTAAAAATGCCAGATTATGACGTTGAAATAAGGTCCGTTTTGCAGTCACACTTTTTTAGACAAGTGTTCAACAGAAGTTTAAGTTTTTGTAATATATTTAATAAATCCACTTTTTTTTTATGTGTGTATTGTCAGTGGCCTATTATGAACTTAGTAATAATTCGTTCGTAGGAAGCCGGTTGTGGTAACATGAACTACGTACTGTTGTTTGGCGATAAATAAGATCCAAAAGATGTGTTGTGATTGTTCAACAAAAAAATCGTAGGGACGTGATAAATACAAATACAAAAAATAATTGAGTGGGCAATACCTGCAATCTTCGTTATCAGGATTATTTAAAATGATTAATACAAAATAGGTTATTAATAAAGCAACCAGGATGTTAAACAGAGTTATATTAAGCAGTATATTAAATTAAACCGAGTTACGATCAAATCCCGTCCTAAATTGGACACAAAAATGTTGGACATAATTTTCAATAATCCCGTCGTAAAAGGGGAACAATGAACCCTTAGCTTTTGTAACCCTATCTGCTAGTGGACTTATAATATTATTTTAAAATTTTAATGGCCGTTGTAGCACAGATCTGGTAATATTCAGCCTTGAAGTGAGTGAAATATACCATAATTATCTCGTCAAGATCCCGGGTGCCCCATTTTCCCGCAGAAAACATAGTTACAGAACGCTAAATTTTGATAATGTATCTATATTTTTGATACAGACTCGTAAACAAATAGAGTTGTAGAAACATAATTATTTGATAAAAAAATGTGTGGATACGATGAAAGAATTGATTGTAAGGATGGTTAAAGGTAGCGTTTTGTAGTTTTGTTTACCACTTGAAAAAAAACGTCGAAACTATGTATTACGTGGTTTATTTTAGAATGTCAAATACAAATAGTAGATGAAGCTACAGTGCTATAAAGCCACTATGTACCTCCAGCAGTGGTAATCCAACAGATTAATGAAAGTAAATATCGCTGTGATTTTGAATACGAGAGGATGGCAAATCGCAAAGCATTGAAAAAGAGAGAACCAAAAACCATGGAGTTTTTGGTTCTAAAATATTTTGCGGTAACTGGAAAACTGGAAAGGGGTATTATGTTGACAGACATTCTCTTTTATCTTCAATTCTCTATTGAAGATGAAAGAGAATACTCATAAATCTATGAAAGAGCTTAGAAATCGATCGTCAATAGTCGTATGTGGTACATCGTCAGTTTCATTCAACCGTTATACGCAGATTCGCTACGTTAATATTCAACATTTCTAAATAAAGCTGAAATGTTCTCCAGCCGTTAGGAAAATCAAGAGCCGACATAATTCCGTGAGAATAATAACTTAATTAAAACAAGAATATCTGTTCCACCTTTTCTTACACTGTTTTTCTCATCTTCCCTTCTTAAAGAGCATTAATCATCCTAATTAATCGTATAATTTAACGTCTTTACACATTTTATTAAAAAGATAGGTCTAGAGTTGTCCCCTCCCTGTCTCCCCTTCTATTCTCTCCCCCTGTCTCCTCCTCTAATTATTACGCTATAATAAATATCGCTGAAGGAATTAATGCAGTAATTTCAGGCTGTATTCCAGTCGGGGCAGGTTATTCATTAAGTTCAGCGTCATAGCGAGTACAAAGCTAGCAAAGTGTACCTACGGTGTACAATAAGATAAGGCTCGCTGCAGATTTATCTGAATACCGGGATTTATTTTATTTGAAACAGTGATTGTTCCAGCTGTTCAAAGTATTTTTATTACAATTGTTACAGTTACTTTAATATTCCGTCTAATTTAATATTATAGTAATATAGTATAGTATTATTTAATATTCCAGTCTACTATTATGAAAAGGGATATAGTTAACACTTGTAAATGTAATCTATCGGAGAATACGGTGGAGCATACGGTGCAGGAATGCCCCGCTTTGGCAGAGCACTGCTGTGTCCTCATGCAAGCGGTAGGTGACGACCTCTCTCTATCAAGATAAAAAAAAGATGTAATCTATGACGTTTCTTCGCTGACAAGGCGTTACGTTTACACAATCTTATATTCGATAATTTTCGATTATAATACAAGCGAACCCGTCAGAAAAATCTAGAATTTCATTAGTAATATTAAAATAGACACAGAAATAGCTTTTACATTATATGTGATAAATTTAAGGCAGTCATTGAACTGCTGAGTAAGACTAAACGATAATATTGTGGATAAACAGCGATTAACAGTATGTGGTAACTGTAACTAACACAGGCTAAGCTGCGGTTACCTTTACTTATGTATGATGAACAAACGCCATCAACTACCTAAATCTGTCTTTCTTTGTTAAATCTTCAACCTTATATCACAGTAGTGAAAGGTTAACGTTTGATTGTTAAAACATGAAGCTTACTCTCTTAGCACATTTTTTTTTTGATTTCTCTGAAATAACATGAAATTGTAGGGAATAACTTAAAAAAATACACTTACCATTACACAAAAATTATTAAAAATTGTTATATTAGTGTGTATTTTAGATGGTAACATAATCTTCAATAAGTTAGTGGTGAAGTATATCTATGTGTATACCTACTCATTTATAGCCTATTAAAATTCCCAAGTAATCAGGACTGAGCACATAGCCATCATCAGGCTACAAGTCCTGACTCTAACCTGCTACGGATATTCCTGGTGAAAAAACCCAAAAACACTTCGATCGACCTTCATGGTAATCAAATACAGACTTTGTTTAATACACGAATACTACCTGCTGGGGTCGCGGGACTTATTTCCTCACCGTGACCCCGGAACATTAAGGGCTAATGAAGGACACCGTGTATTTTAGTCAGTACAAGTCTGACAGTCTCTTCCGCCCTGCCCGGGGTGGGATGACTCATTTGATGATTTTACCACGATAAAAAAAAACACACGAACACTGAACAAAACCAGTTTTTTTTTGTAAAATTACTGAATAGCAGTTTTGTGAGGGCTATATACAGTGTTTAACAGATTCAGGGTGATGATAACGATGATGAACGCTTCTTAGCTAATAGCTGTTATACAACGTTCACTGTATACAACCTCTTCTGTTAAAATATAGTAATGCCCAAAAAAAGTAATAGTTGTGGACAATTCCCAGAAACAGTTTGTATAATCTCACAATCCTCATTTCCCCGCACTCTACACTGTAATAAACATGAAACCTAAACTTAACACAACACAAACGACATTGTTTTCTTAAAAAAAAAAGAAAAAAAAGAACTTCAACGCCCCAGTTTTATGAAGTCATAAAGCCGTGTGCAGCGTGCCTAACACTAACAGTTGCACTGAACCAATTAAGTTATTCATGAATGGCGCGGATGAGCGCCGCTACATTTAGATATAATGTACGTTCAGACCGTTTCACTAATTATCGCGCGACTGTTGTGATGTGGACTCACCTTTGCAGATGTGTTTTGAATAGGGAAGTTAGTTTTGACAGTGTACGTTATTATCACTTTATTAATAGGTGTAAGGTGACTCGCCGTCCGATTGTAGAAATACACAAAGATCTGTCAGCAATCTGTTGGTCCCCCTTAGAAGGCCATACCCTGCTAGAGTCGAGTGACTATCTCTTCAGGTACCCATGACCCTGGAACGTAAAGGTCTATTGGATCACCTTGGATTTTAGTCAGTACAAGTTTGATATAGTTCCTCCCGTCCTGCCTTGGATGCGAGGACAAATTCGATGAATTAACAACGTAAAAAAACTATTTTTTTTTTGTTTAATCGAAAAGCATTAATTTTATATCATTTGTAAAATAAGGATAAAGTTAACAATTTGAATTTAAAAACGTTACATTATTCTGTATCAACCCGCTAAGTCACACACAATCGGTAATAAGAATTATTTTGTATGTTTTATAGTCTAACCCTTGTCACAACTAATGCATTTCTGTCATCTTGTACCTACCGAGTCCAATAACTGCACAAAAGCACTCGTATTCTCCTGAAGGGGATTACACTGTCCATGACAAGTAAACACATTTTCTCTCATCGGTATTTAAAGCTTCAGGACAAATCTTTATTAGAGAGTTCAGTAAAAACATGACGTTAAGAGGAAACAGCACGGTCGTTTTTCCATACAAACGTAGTCCCCTGTTTTCTTCCTGGATAATGCCAGTAGAGTAATATTTTTTTTTACAAAAAATAAATGACCACTATTGGCATGTCTCTATGTTTTCCTTTTTTCCATAAATTAATTATTAAAAGAGATATGAACATTCAAAATCCTAAAAAAATAGCCAGATTTTCCGCTGTGTTCAAATATCCAGCAAACAAATTTGACGAGATTATATAAAAAAAGTAAAACATAGGAACACGGCCAGTGCCTTTCTTTATTTTTTAAAGAAAAAAGTAGTAAAATCGGTTAAGTTTTGGAGGAGTAATCAGGGGACTACGTATCGTTGATTTTGTGCCATTTAATAAGGTATTTTCGGTCCAAGCTGCTGTTGTCTCTATCGCGCTCTGTAACTCTGTTGTGGGCACTGCGCGACAGCAATAGATTTTACAAATACCTATTTTTCAATTCTCCAGCCCTTGCTGTTTCCTCTTAAGTAGCTGTCTTCTTAATCGTGTGAGGATCTGACCGCCCTCTTCTGTTAGAGTTATTCGGGTATTTCACAGAAAAAACGTAATTAGTCAGTCAGATTACCAAAAAAAATTAGAAACATATTTTTTATTTTATTACTTTAATCAAAATCAACAAAGAAAGGACTCTCAAATTGAACATTATACTCGTAAATGTGAAAGTTTGTGAGTACGCATGTGTGTTTGTTACTCTTTCAAGCAAAAACTATTGAACACATCTTTTCTTTATCTTTATCTTTATCTTTACATAATTATAATAAAATCGTAGAGCTGTCATTCCTGTACATTGAATATTTTTTCTTTTTGTATTTTTTTCGAGATAAGGGATCGATTCTGATGCCAAATCAACTTTTTTTTTCTTTCGAAATTTTTTATGTTTTTTGATTTGATCTATCTCTTAAACTACTGTAAAGTTGTCGATCAAATTTTCCTCAAATATTCCTAATAATATGCTTCTGTTGATAGGTTATGTATCATTACGCTATTTTTCCTGGGAGATAATAATAATTTCGTTTATTTCAACCAACCAGGATCATAATTATTCACAATTAAACAATAAAATAGTACCAATACATAATATGAATAAATTGAATATAAATGTCACTAAAATAATATTCTAACAGAAGTCAGTACATGGACCATATCACAATGATACAAGTACTGACAGTCGAACCGTTCTCCGAATGCGTTCAGGACACTGTTACGGCTGCCCCGCACTCTGCGCACCAGGGATGTGCACCGCTTACGCATGGTTGCATTAAAGCCATCCACTCTAGCCTCTGCAAACATACCTGAAGCGCTACAGAAGCGAGGCAACCCCAAAAGCATCCTAAACGCATTGTTATATTGGACACGTAGGGCGCTGTACTGTCTCTGCGTATAACTCACCCACAGACTGCCGGTGTAGAAGGACGAACAAAATGCCCTAAACAAGGTGATTTTGACGCCCCTTGAACAACGACTAAATCTGCGGGCTATCATATTGGCACGAACAGACAACGCCCTACGCTCCCTCTCTATGTCTGCATCGTCTTTCAAGTCCGAGGTTAGAATATGCCCAAGATATCTAAACGTGCTGACTCTATTTAGAGGGCATCCATAAAGTTTAATAGCGGGTATATTATCTTGACATCTTCCCCGGGCTTGAAAGACCATGCATTCGCTCTTCTTCACATTGTACAACAGACCATGCTCGTCAGCGTACTTTTCGCATACACCAAGCAGCCTCGACAGACCGCCCACAGAGGCACTCAGCAGCACCATGTCATCAGCATAACTAATATTATTAATGCAAACTCCCCCGATGTGGCAGCCGACATGTGTGCTGCTGAGATCCTCTATCAGCGCGTTTACATAAAGGTTGAAGAGCTTTGGCGAGGACAGTCCCCCCTGCCTCACCCCGCACTCCAACCTATATGGGGTCGAATAGGCCCCCGACCACCGAACAACAATTAAGATAGATAGATTTAGATAGATAAGCAATTTTAAATTTTGTTGTTTTTATCTGTTTGTTTTTAGTTGGAAGCTAAACCACTGGATATTATTTAGTCAATTTTTCCCCAAATATTCCTTAAACTGCTCTTCTATTAATAGGATATGTATAATTACGCTATTCCCTTAGGGGGATTAGCAATTTTATAATATGTTGATTTTCAGTCATTGTTGACATTTGTATAAGAACCGCTATTTGAAAACACTGTCAGCGTACTAGCCAGTCTGGTTGGTATCCTGCTTGACTTTCGTGCAAGGGGTCTCTGGATCAAATCTCGCTGTTTCTTTTTTTCACTTTTTGAGTTTTCTTATATTTGTCCTGAGAGTTTCAAATAATTAAAAAAAATGTGTATACTTTTATTTCAATATTATTCGCGATTTTAAATTATTAATATTTTTTTTTCAATAGTATTCTAGGATATAAATATACACTGATTTAAATTGTAGGTAGTAAGTTGGATATTTTTATAAATTGTAATTGTTTCGAGGTGTGGAATTTTAAAGATTAGAAAAAATTGTGTTTATTTATGTTTTGAATTGGTATTCAAACCAGTGCATAGATTCTGTTTTAAACGACGACAAGTCGTACTCATCGAGTCAGATAATTAGTTATTTTTTAGGTATCACGCGGAATGCAAGGGAGAAGAGCAATGCTATCGTACGTTCAATTTGCTGATATTAAGATACTGTAAATCAACCCAAAAATGATAGTCTAATGTTTAAAATAAACACGGTTCTTTGAAATTAATGTCGCTCAAATAAGGACGTTTCCTATGCAAACTATGTACCTAGATATAACATTATTGATCTAAACTAATAATAAAAATGCAAGTATGTTTGTTTTTTACCTTTTCACGCATTACTACCTACTGAATCGATCGTTTCAAAATTTAGCATATACGTTGTCAGGAGTATAGACACGGATATAAGGTATCTTACATCCCGAATAACAGAAGAGAGCTGTTGCCGAGAAAACAATTACGTTCATATTCCAGATGGCGCCACACGATCCGTATTGTTTCTCAAATTCTAAAATAACGCAAGCGAAGCCGCGGGCAAACACTAGTTTTGAATAAGTTTTGTACACGGATAGTTTGTAACCTGAATTAACACAAACGACAATATTTATCCCGGTTGTTTCTTTTTGTGGAATCATTTTCGAGTTGTAGCGGGTGAAGCCACTGGCTGTAGTGTGTTAGATATTTTAACATTTACTAAGGTAACAAGACAACTTAACACACATGACCTACATCACAGACATATGTCAATTATAATAAGACCTCTCTCTCTTTTGTTTTTATTTTTAGACGCAAGTAGGTACTTTAGATAACAGAGTAAAAAATATTAATAATATTGTAATAAAAAGGAACGAAGTAAGTATAAGTAGGGGAAAGGTGTACGAGATGATCCGTTGAGGCAAGATGATCCTTTGATATTGCAAAGAACCCAGTAGCGTTATCTAGTTATTTTCATTGGTAAAACGTAGTCCCCGATATTCCCCCGCCTCAGTCAAAAGTATTGGTGTCGAGAGTGACAATTAAATTTTTTGAGAAAAAAAAACAAATATTCCGTGACTTTGATCTAAGGTAAGGGTGAGTTGAAGTTTATATCTAATTTGTTCTAGGTACTTTATTACTAGGGTGTGGTATTAGTTAGCTTTGTATATTGCTCTATTTTGTTTTTTAATAGCATGGTAACAGTTGAAAGCACATAGTTTAAGTTATCGAACATTGAACAAAAAAGTTTATGTTGGGGCAAGATGATTTTGTTCCGGTGTACAAGATGATCCCCACAGATCTTCTTGTAAACCGGTAACATACCTACTATTACGGGGACATTTGTATGGTATTATGTTTAAGTTTATATATTTTTGCTTTTAGACTATGCCTCGTAATTAAAAAAACAACTAAACGCGGGTTGTGGTCGGAAGACTCCATGATCAAAGCACGGGATGCTGTTAAAAATGGCATGCCATATAGCACAGCAATTAAACAGTTTGGGTTGCCTGTATTGTCACTAAAAACGCGGGCTAAAGTCAAAAATAAAGTGGCTGTCAGTAGTATCAAATATAGGTGTAAAAAATATACCCAGATTATGGTTTTATTTAGGTTATTCTCTTCCTGAATCCTGCGATCATCTTGCCCCTACCGCAAGGATCATCTTGGACACCGGGGTGTACAAGATGATCCTTTGATAACGTTTTAAATATGTGTTTTTTAATAGTAAAGCATCTAAAAAATTAAAATTTTGAGTATGCCATCAATAAGATAAATAAATGTACTATGTATATACGTGTTTACATTCGCGCTAAGTAGAATATCATTGAATCTACAGGCAATCTCCCTTAGGGGATCATCTCGTACACCTTTCCCCTACGTCATTATGTTAGATAATTCTATGTTTATGGAGCAAAAATTTGGCATTGAATAGAAATTGTTTCATTCTACAGTTACATTGTACATTACATAATACGACTCCTAAAAAAATATTTAATACCATTATTAGTGAAACAGTTCAGTGTGTTCAGTGAACATTTTTTGCATAATCGACTTTGAATCATGATCCACTAAAGGTTGTTTTATTATAGACATTCAACTACAATTAAGTCCACATTCGTGTAAATATACATATCCAATATCCATGGTATCAAC